>JAFMOD010001319.1:718813-845208 GCA_019802435.1 Corydoras maculifer | reverse complement strand
CGCCTTCCTAGGGAGGTGTTCCAGGCAAGTCCGGCTGGAAGGAGGCCCCGGGGAAGACCCAGGACACGCTGGAGGGATTATATCTCTCAGCTGATCTGGGAACGCCTCGGGGTTCCCCCAGACGAGCTGGTGGAGGTGGCTGGGGCGAGGGAGGTCTGGGTCTCCCTACTTCGGTTGCTGCCCCCGCGACCCGAACCCCGGACAAGCGGAAGATAATGGATGGATGGATGGATGGATTACTAAATGATAACTAAATGATTTAAAAAGCAAAACAAGCCTGAATGCATTTTAAACACCCATCATATGATATATATATTTTTTTATAATTATTTTATCATTGTAGACAGATTATGTAAGTGAATTGACCTGCTGCCATTTCTTCTCCTCAGTAGTTTACTGCAGCATTGAGCAGGGATATGTAAAAAGTGGTACAGGTCTCGGTATGGAATAGCAATTTTTCAGGCTCAGCTTAATTTAGTGTGACTCATTTTAGGTGGAGTTGTCCTGGAAGAGTTTTAACAGTGGAGATGTCTTTCTGTTGGACATGGGTAAAAATATTGTGCAGTGGAATGGTCCTCAGAGCAACAGACAAGAGCGATTAAAGGTAAAAATAAAATACACTAAATACCTTGACTGTAATTACCTTTGTTTAACTGGTTTCATATTTTTCATATGAACTGTACTTTATACATTTCTTTTTTCCATCCCATGTAGGGATGTTTGTTGGCTCAGGATATAAGGGATAGAGAGAGAGGAGGTCGAGCACACATAGGAATAGTAGAGGGGGAAAAAGAGGAAGCCACCCCTGAATTAATGAAGGTCATGATGACTGTTTTGGGACAGAGGACTGGGTCGGTAAAAGACGCTGTCTCTGATGATAGGGCAGACCAAACCCAAATGGATAATGTTAAACTGTACCAGTAAGTTGGCTTTACTTGATTTTGCTTTTACACACAATCACACACACACACATACATATATTTTGGACACGGGGAGAACATGGATACTCCTCACAGATTGGGATTCGAATCCCCAGCACTGAAAGGCAAACATGCTAAACTAGTAATTAGTAATTTTATTTAACTTTATATGAAATTTCAAAGTTAATCCCTATTTGCTCTGTGACCAGTTATTTAATGGTTTTATTTCATTCACTAAAACTAATTTATCTGCTTTAACTTTTTCAGAGTATCTGATTCTAGTGGTAAACTCATTGTACAAGAAGTTGCAACCCGACCACTTACCCAAAACCTTCTAAGTTCTGAGGTGCGCAAATGTTTTATTAGATCTTTTTTTAAGTTTTTGTTTAGAGTGTAGCTTACACTAATACATCATTTCTCTTATAGGAATGCTACATTGTGGATGTAGGAGGTACATCTCTGGCAGTGTGGAAAGGAAAGAAAGCTAATACAGAGGAGAGGCGATCGGCTATGGAACGTGCCGTGGTAGGTGTTGTTTATGGTTGGAAAGTTACAAATGTCACATTTATACATTCATTCACTAACTTCTTCTAGTTTCCACACAAATAAATGCATGTTTTAGTTCTTCAGTTACTGACTGTAGTCCATCTGTTTCATTGCATACTTTATTAGCCCTCTATAATTAATTTCATTTTATAGGTCATGACCCACTAGACTATAATGGAACAAGTATTATTTGAACCTCACTATACCTTTTACTGCCTTTTAGGGTTTCATAAAAGCTAAAAACTATCCTCCATCTACTCATGTGGAAGTAATGAGTGAGGGTGGTGAATCTGCCATGTTTAAGCAACTCTTCAAGTTCTGGAAAGAGCAAGGCCAAACACAGGGCCTTGGAACCACTTACTCCAGGGGCAGGATTGGTAACTACTTCATCATTATATAGTGGCTATTACAGACATTGAGTGAGTTTTGTGCCACTGTATTTTGTTTTATCGTTATTTATTTGTAGCCAAAGTGGACCAAGTGAAGTTTGATGTCATGGAACTGCACGCTGAGCCAAAACTTGCTGCACAAGAACGTATGGTGGATGATGGCTCTGGTGAAGTAAAAGTAAAAGTCAAATAGTTGCTTCTATACAACTGAAGAATTTAATAACTTTAAAAAAAAAAAAATGTTTCTCTTAATTTGTCACTCATTATGCAAATATGCAGAATTTATAAAACTACCTTCATGATGCAAAAGTCTCCAAAGTTGTGCAGTTTTGCAATCCTGTCATTTATTCATTCATTATCTTCCGTTTAATCCAATTTTGGGTTGGGGGGTGGGGGTGGGGGGGTTCGTCATGCCTATCCAGGGGAGAATGTTTCGGGTGCTGGGCAGATACACCCAGGACAAGACGCCAATCTATCATTGGGCACACTCACTCACACTATATGGGGCAATTTAGAGCAGTCAATTTCATGTTTTTGGACTGTGGGAGGAAACTGGAGAACCCGGAGGAAACCCATGCAGACATGGGGAGAACATAAAAAACTCCACCCATATTGGGATTCGAACCTGAATTCCCAGTGCTGAGAGGCTAACCCACTAACCCACTGTGCCGCCTCACAATCCTGTCATCCCAATTAATTAATTATTATATATTATATAATATATTCATTTGTTAATATTTGGATTTTAATGTTTAGTAAAACCTCACTAATAGTCAATATTTTGGTCTAGTAAACAGTAAAAAGCTTTTCTTATTGTACTGTTTCATTTCATCAGGTCTGGAGAATTGAGCATCTGGAACTTCAGGAGATACCAACCAACATGCATGGGCAATTTTATGGAGGAGACTGTTATCTAGTGCTGTATACTTACAACAGAGCTAACAAACCCTCTTACATCCTTTATATGTGGCTGGTGAGGTCATTAGACAACTAAAATAAATGTTTATTATTATTATTATTATTACTATTATTACTATTATTATTATTATTATTATTATTATTGATCTAATACAATTGAGACTATAAAAATCTTTGTTGTCCAGGGTCGTCATGCCACACAGGATGAGATAACAGCATGTGCATACCAGGCAGTGAACTTGGACAACCGATATAACGGAGCACCTGTTCAGGTCAGGGTGACCATGGGAAAAGAACCACGCCATTTCTTAGCTATCTTCAAAGGCAGGCTCATCATCTATGAGGTGAATTGTACATTACGATATATTATGATAACCAGTCAGTAAGTGGCCAGTAAATTTAATATAATGCTGCATTAAAGCAGTCACTATTTTTCTATGCTATAGGTTTTTATAACTATGTATTTGATGTTGATGTCCCAGGGTGGCACAGGTAAACCTGGAGTGGTGAACCCAAATACTGGTACCAGGCTTTTCCAGGTCAGAGGATCAGGTGAAATGAACACAAAAGCTACAGAAGTGCCAGCCAAAGCCTCATCTCTTAACAGCAATGATGTTTTTATCCTTAAAACAAACGATGTGCTCTACATGTGGTATGGCAAGGCAAGTGTTCCCAAGTCAGCTGCTGGCCTTTATATTGGTAAAACTAGACCTATTCAGCACACAAAATGTTATTAAAACTGCATGTAAAAATATATTCCAGACACCATATGTTTTAAGCTTTGTGGTAACAGTTGATTAAGAATCCTTTTCTGATGCAGTATGTGTGTCTGTGCACAAAGCTATAATCATTAAGATGTAATTTAATGTAATAGATATCAAGGACCATCAAGTTTTATCCATCTATTGTCTTCAGCTCAATTCTTTATAGGAGTCCCATGGGGAGGGGAAGATTGCCCATGCCCATTCAGGGGACAATGTTTCGGGCACTGGGCAGATAAACCCGGGACAGTTTGCCACACACACCCACACATTTATATATATATATATATATATATATATATATATATATATATATATATATATATATATATATATATATATGATAATTATAAAAATTATTATATATGATAATTTATAGCAGCCAATTTACATTCACTTCATGCTTTTGGATGGTGGGAGAAACGGGAGAGCCTGGAGAAAACATATGCGGACATTTGTCTAAACTCACAAACACTCTTTTGAGTGATGCAGCTATTTTTAGTAATAAATACATTTATTGTGTATTAATAAATGCTGTGTGATGTTTATATAAAGGGCTGCAGTGGTGATGAGCGTGAAATGGCAAAGACTGTAGCTGAAGTGCTGTCGCAACAGGATAAGCAGACAGTTATGGAGGGACAGGAGCCGGCTCAGTTCTGGGTAGCTTTGGGTGGAAAGTCACTGTATTCCAATGACAGGAGGTACAATAAAGACTTCATCATTTCATCACATTATTTATGCTCTAAATGGTTTCAATTTCAATACATCCTTTATATTTACATCCATCAGGTTTGAAAAAGAGACACCTTTACACAAACCCCGTCTCTTTGAATGTTCTAATCAAACTGGCCGCTTTTGCATGACTGAAGTGGCCCTGTTTACCCAGGATGACTTGGATGAGGATGATGTCATGCTTCTGGACACCTGGGAGGAGGTCAGTTTGAAGTTTAAGTGTAAAAATGTAAAAGTTTTACATATTTAAATACATATTTTGATTATTTTTAATCACTATTGTGATTATTTAAAGGTTGTTTTATATTTATTTTGTTTTCTGAAAATGTAATTCATTTATTTATGATCATAAAATATCTTGTATTATTTAATTTTATTTTATTTTACCATGTATGAATTTACAGCTGTATTTTAACCGAAATTAGCTTCTATTATTAATTATTAATGTACATCTCATAATAGCTGTCGACAAGCATTTCCAAGTCTAGTTTCTAAGTTTTTTTTTTCATTTTTTAAAAAGTGAACACCAGACACTTTCCCCATGCTCATCTAGAGGAGAACGTTTCAGATACACCCAGGACAGGGTACCAATCTATCGCTGGGCACTATTTACTGACTTTGGTGTTATTAAATTATTAAAATTATTAAAAGTACATTTGAATAATTATTGATACATGTGAGAATCTGTCGTATTAATGGCTGACTTGTTATTGTTCTTTTAAGATTTTCTTGTGGATTGGCAATTCTGCTAATGAGTATGAGATTCAGGAGTCTAACAACTCCGCCATTGAATATCTGAAGAGTCATCCAGCTGGTCGTGACCCCCAGACACCAATTATCACAGTAAAACAAGGCTATGAGCCTCCTAACTTCACTGGATGGTTTAATGCCTGGGACAATCACAAATGGAGTGTAAGTGAGTTAAACATGAATAAACTCTCAGAGGACAACCGCCTCTTTAAAAAATTAATGAAATTTTAATTTTTTGTTACATAATAATGTGTTTGATAAATAAAGAATATGTTTTATAGGGTGGCTTATCATATGAAGAAATGAAGAGTAAACTGGCTGAATCAGGATCAATTTCACAAATTACTGTGGTATGCATGATTTTCTTGTCTCAAATGCAATTGTTGCCATTGTTAGATCTAAAAAATAACAAATAATATTTTAGGGAGTGAATAACACCACCTTAAACAAGAAGCAGAGTGGGGACACGACCAACAGTGCACCTGGCGGACCATCTATTGGATCTTTTCCTCAGAATTCCAAACTCCAAAGTGCTCGGATTGTGTCAAAAGGTCCTCGTACCGATGGCTCTAATAACAATGCTACCACTACCAGCAGCCTGAGTAAAGAGAAACTAATTAATAGGGGCCCAAATGAACTGCCCCCGGGAGTGGACCCTGACAAACGAGAGGTAGGTCAAAAACTTAATGAACCCCATAAACACATCTGAACCAGACTTTTGATATTATTTTGTTAATGTTTTGTTTAGGCATGTTTTCTATATATATATATATATATATATATATATATATATATATATATATATATATATATATATATATACAGTGGTTATATGGTTAGTGGTTAGTGGTTAGCACGTTTGCCTCTCAGCACTAGGGATTCCCGGTTCGAATCCCCATCTGGATGGAGTTTCTAGGTTCTCCCCATGTCTGCGTGGGTTTCCTCCGGGTTCTCCGGTTTCCTCCCACAGTCCAAAAACATGGATCAAGTCAATTGAGTTCTCCAAATTGCCCCATATAGAGTTTGTGTATGCGTGCGTGGGGAACCCCACCGCGACCCTAATAGAAGCGTGCGTAGGGAACCCCACCGCGACCCTAATAGAAGATAAAGCGGAAGATGAATGAAAAAATTATATATATATATATATATATATATATATATATATATATTCATTCATTATCTCCCGCTTATCCTCTATTAGGGTCGCGGTGGGGTTCCCCATGCCCATCCAGGGGAGAGCGTCTCGGGCGCTGGGCAGATAGACCCAGGACAGGACGCCAATCCATCGCTGGGCACACACTCACTCACACAGACACACTCTATAGGGGGCAATTTTTTGAGAATTCAATTAACTTGATCCATGTTTTTGGACTGTGGGAGGAAACCGGAGAACCCGGAGGAAACCCACGCAGACACGGGGAGAACATGGAAACTCCACCCAGATGGGGATTCGAACCGGGAATCCCTAGCGCTGAGAGGCGAACGTGCTAACCACTAACCACTAACCATATAACCACTGTATATATATATATATATATATATATATATATATATATATATATATATATATATATATATATATATATATATATATATATGTATATATAATAAAGTACCCCATATGTATATGAAAACTTGTGGCCTTAATACTTTTGGGGGGAATAAATATGGGTATTTGTAGAGTCAGACACATTGGTTCAGATGCTGCTAAACATATTTCTTCATGTAATATATCATATATCATATATTTCTGTTAATCATTCTCTGCTTTTAATCTTGAGATATTTAAATTTAACTTATGACTGTTTGCACCTTTGCATTAAGTTAAAATATTATCAACTCAAAGGAAATTATCAGAACAGATTCAGCTGAGTTGAGCAGAATACATTTGGTGCTAAACCCTTTTAAGGTTTTTTTTTTAAACATCTAAGAATTGAAAAGTATTGTTGTAGTGAACAGGCATCTGTCACTGTCCAAATACATACAGGCTGTACCCAAAACGTTTTATTATTTCACTGAATGCACAGATTTGAACTCTTCTTGTTGTTTTTTTCTTTTGCCCATTTATCCTTTTTACAGGACTCACTGAGCGATGCTGATTTTGAAAACCTCCTTGGCTGCTCCCGAAAAGATTTTCAGCGCCTGCCAAAGTGGCGCCAAAGTGACCTCAAAAAAAAAGCTGGGCTTTTATAATAAATTGTTTCACATTATAATCACATTGTTTTTACATCAAACTTTACTAGCTAAAAAACTCTATTTTCTCTAAATTTACAAAACAACAACAATCAAATTAATACAAAGAGGTACTTTTTAATAAAACCCAGCAGAAATGCAGATACAGGTATATCTAGCAATAAATGTTTGCTGATTAAAAATACAAACGTCTGAGCTGAACTAAAATTCAAGATTAACCAGTTTTGTAAAGATAAGATGTTTATATTAAAATCTTAAACTTCACACATACTGGATTGTTGACTTTGTTACATTACAAAAAGTTTCATGCTACTTATAGTATTAACGTAAATACCAATGTTGTGACCATCAAAGAGGAAGATGACAGACCCAGGTTAATTTTAATTAATAACATTTCGAGTGTTCCAGTAACTCTTCACTGACAGCATGGGTAACGTATAAAACCAAATATGTAAAACAGACCTGACATATTTTAATAAACTTGACCACTGTTCTTTTTACATAGCTTGAATAATAGGCTGTTGCAACAATTTCATTTTTTTGTTAATGTTATTAAGATTTTATCTTTGATATCTTATGATTGATTTGCAAGGCCTCATTAGCATCCAGTGATAACTTTTAATTACTTAACGAGGCATCAGTTTCACATGTATTTAAAGCAAACATAAGTGTAAATGCATATGATACAAATATCGATTTTGAGGATTTAATTGAAATAAATAATAATGTTTTTACTTATATATTTTACAATAGGTAACAGAAAGATACATGATGTTTATGATCCAGTAAGAACAAAGCTTAATAAAAGTCTAAAGGTTTAAAGAATAAATATCTAAAAAGGCTTAATAATCTCATTTAATGGTGATGTAAAGATGTATTATTACTCTTGTACTCTTACGTTGTACTAGTACTTTTGGAAAAATAAATAAATTCATAGAGGGTATCTTAAAATGTGTGTGCCTGAAAAAATGTTAATATTGGGTGTCCATGATATTGCAGTTTTTCCTATGACAAAAGGGTTGTTTTTTTAACCCATTTTTCCTTTTATTTATTAATTTATTTTAAATATCACAATTATTTAAATGTCCTGTAAATTTTCGAGCAGCATATAGACAAAAAGATTTTGTATACATGTGTATCAAATTTAACACCTAGCCTTGCAATGTATGCTTTTAACTTTGTGGGAAACAGAACAGTTTGGGACAGGTTTCTATGTGATTTTGCCTCGGTGCACAAAGCGAGACCCAGGAGGGGCATTCATCCCAGACCCTAGGCACTTAGCCCAGACCCTAGGCGCCTAGCCCAGACCCTAGACGCTTAGCTTGGACCCTAGGCGCTTAGCCCAGACCCTAGGCGCCTAGCCCAGACCCTAGACGCTTAGCTCAGACCCTAGGCGCTTAGCCCGGACCCTAGGCGCTTAGCCCGGACCCTAGGCGCTTAGCCCTGACCCTAGGCGCTTAGCCCGGACCCTAGGAACCTGACCCCATAAAAAAAAAAACTAGGAATTAACTAAAACAGAAATTGCAAATTAGGCTGTTTCATGTAACAGATACTTATCTTTAATGCTTTTCTGTATGAAATGGTAAAAGCTGATACAGAAACAAAATAAGAACCAAGTATGGTAGCTGTTCAAACTGCATTATTTGAATTATTAATGTAACAACACAGAAAAAATTAAAATAAAAAAGAGATCTTATTAATCTATCTAGTTTCTTATAGACAACAATGAGATAAATGGAAAAATAAAGGAGACTTCAGCATAATTCTGTGTATCTTTTTACAGTGTAAAAAGATGTGTAACGCACAGTGTCCCTGGTAGAGGATTAAGAAATAGATAATAAGATGAGACATTCTGTAATATCCTTTCTACATTTTATTTAGTTTACTTGACAAATACCAGACATTTTTACACAGTAAAAACAAAACAGAGCTTAATTTCATGTTAAATAGACGATTGCAGCGTTTAAGCCTATTTAAAAGCAAATGTGAAACAGACAGAATAAAAACCCTTAGTACAAGAGAAGCAACCCTAACATTATTAAGAAAAATAGCTTGAGATAATATTTAAAACTTTTCATTTGTTAAACATACAAAATAATGGTCGACAATTATAATCAATAAACAAGGCTAAGAAGACTTTTGGTCCAAATACACTATATAGTATATTGCATTTATAAATTCATATTAAAAGAATGTATTCTACTGTAAACAAAACACAAAATGTAGATCGTTTTTATACCTTAACTTAAACTTAAAGAAAATCCCAATTCTGTAAAATTAGGTAGGATTTATGCATTCATTGCCATGACACCAAAACAAAAACATTGATCTGTAAATAATTTAGGTGACTATCACAGCTAAAACCTTACTATATATTTACAATATGCATAAAAATAAAATAAGTGTTCTAAGGGTGGTTGATTGTAATTTAATTAACATTGTAAAACTTTTTTTAGCTTGCACAAACCCATGCTGCCTTCAATTGATCTGTAGATATCTCCCTTTCACATCACTGTTTTTAATCACTGCAAAAATGTGCCATTAATAAAATTAGATACATTTATTAAGTTTACTGTATTTGAGACTGTATTTTGCATAGCTAAACTAGACTGGCTGTTTTAAACTTATATCCTTTAGTTTTTTCCATACTCTATGTTTTTACTCTATATTTTTATTTTTCATTCATTCATTCATTATCTTCCGCTTTTATCCTCTATTGGGTCGCGGGGGGGTTCCCAATGCCCACCCAGGGGAGAACGTTTCGGGCGCCGGGCAGATGCACCCAGGACAGGGCGCCAATCTATCACTGGGCTATATTTATATTTGATCTTTAATTTAATCTTACATTTGCATACTTTGGAGAAGTAGGAAATAGTAATAAAATAGTTTGGAGCTTTCATTTGTAATTAAAACCTAAATTGATACCTGTATCTACTTTTAAGTGATTTATTCTTAATTCTGACAATCCATTAAGGTTTAAAGTTTGATGTTACAAAGGCGAAAATAAATTAAATTACACAAAATTTTTAAAAACCTTCTGGTTAAAAATAACTTCCCATTCCATGTGATTATTGCTGAAATTATTGCTGTTTACTATTTTTATTTTGAGGTTTAAATAATCTGTCTTGAATAAATTAATCTGGAATTGTGGTTAAAGGCTCACTAAAGTTGATTTAGTTGCCCTTGCATGTGGTATTTGAAGGTGTTGAAGGTGCTTTTAGTCATCCAGAGTCATGATGTGCACAAACAGTCTTGCTGAAGGAATGACGTCTCCATTTTTTGTCAGCAAAGGAATGTGGCGGTATCCTGTAAAAAATAAGCCAATAATAAATAAAATAAGGTAAGAATATTTATTGGTACAGATGTTTTCATGACTAATAATAACATTTTATTTACATTTCAAGAATGCTAAAATTATTTACAAATAAAATGTCAGATCTTTACTTATATTATGGAAAGAGAAAACCATGAATACAGAAATTGCTTTAGAAAAAACAACTGAATGACTAATTTCCTGTAAAAAGTGTATTTTAAAGTAATCTATTTTACCTATGGTGCTTACACACAGAGGAATTTGTCATCCACTTCCACTGCACCAATCCGTGCAGTGAAACACACATATACACACACTAAGGAAAGTAAGCATAGGTGGCCCAAGCGGTGGGCATTTTTATATACGGCACATGGGAAATTGAAAATTTGGGGTTAGGTGTTTTCTCAATGGCACTACAGTCATAGTACTTGGGACCGGGAATTGCTAGGTGACACCCTGATAACATCTTCAGTCTAAAAAATATACACTTTTTAATGCACTTCTGAAAGACCGTTCCCATCAATTATTGCATCTCCAGCTGATTTAAAATAAAGCATTAATTAGAATATGAAAGGTCTAACCTTAGTGACACATGGTTAAGCACTTGATTACACCGATTTATGATTAGGTTTTGCAATAAAACCAGAATTTAATTGATAATATACATACACTGCCTGAGCAAAAGGTTTCCACCTGGATTTAACTAAACAAATAGGTGAGAGCTTTCCATTGGATAATTACTACAGGGATGATTATGGTTCAGCTGCAACAAGTTATTTAATTTTGATGCAGTGATTAGCTTCTTTGTTAAACAATGTGAAAAGACATGTCTTGTGATCATGGTGTAAAAGAGTGTGTGACCTTTTTGGCCAGGCAGTGTATAAAGCACTACACTATCATTTACCACAGTATCTCAATCTGGATATTGAGTTGTATGATTCCACATATGAGTGCCATTCAAAAACTGCAGACTTTGTTTTTTGTCTCTAGATTAAGCAAATCACAGTTATAAGTAAGAGTGTTTGCTTATTATGCTCTTTACTTTGGAAAAGCCACTTTTTAACTATGTGGACCTTTCCTGATATTTACTTAAAGTCTTCATACAGCAAAAATCACCATGATCCACAAAATGCATGCAAGAGAAAATAACTTTATATTATAATATAATATAATAAATATCATATACAAGATATTACACACTAGAGACCAGAATCAGTAAGGGAATAAAATGTGGAACAATGGTGATGTTACCAAGAACTGGAAATACCCAGAAATGCTGCCCAAATGCCCAGTGTTACCCTTAAGCAGCTGCAGTAATTTCTGGTAAGTACTGGTTGTGTACAACATGTTAAAATGATTTTGTTATGATGGTATCTTATATGTGTGACTCTGTGTTGCCTCCAAGCCTCATCTTGTGAAACCCTAGATTAAGTTGCCTAAATGCATGTTGGAAAATGTTATGTCATTTTGAAGGACCAAGAACTTTTTAAACATGATTCTGAGATCCATAAACAAAGCCTTAAACCCACTAATTCCGTCAAAAATGAATGAACCTTATCATTCAAAATCATTCCAGATGAATTTACAATAAATTAAATGTATTGTAAATGTCAACTGTCAGTAATGTTAGTTGCTTTCTGATTTTACACTTACCTAACTGCATGCTAGTTAAGGGTATTGTATACTGGCCAATAAAGTCGTTGGCTGTAGCAACATCATAATCCTCCACTAAAAAGCGCACAAGGGCCAATTCAGGCACGATAATTTTGAATTGAAATTTTTTATTCCATGATGGATTGAAACCTAGAAACAAAAAATAGGACATTAGGACAATATGACATCTTTTCCTCAGTGTACAAATTACAAAATTCTACCCTATGCAAAAAATAAATCATTAAACCCTGTATGCAATGAGTAATTACTAAACTTACCATTGTCATCGATGTGGTGTGTCTGTGCACTGGCTTGATCATCTGGTATCCCATAAATTTCAACTTTCACAAGAGGGTCCACTATAGACTTAGGTTTATCTTTGTTAATTTTGGGAAGCTGTTGAGCTGAAATGATCTGAAATTCACAGAACAATATTCATACAATTATTTGTTTCAAATGATTCATATTAAATGTTGATTAAGTTGCTCCAGAACTTAAAATTACAGACAGAAGGTATAATTCTTTAATAAATTTAGCACTTTAGTTTATCCCAACAGTTTATGAACAATGATGCTCTACATCACTACCTTTAACTGATATGCAGTTCTATCAAATGAACAGCAGAGTGTGCAATTTTATACCAACATGCATACTGAAAAACTACTTAAGGATAGAGCATAAAATGCAGACCATAACATGTAGCGTCGTCCTCTGCACCCAAGGTCCCACTGTAAGTGTGTTGGGGTTGAACTGAGATTCTGGTTTCCTCATAAACTCAGGTTTTAGGATATAGCCACACTTCCCATTGGGCAAGAATCTGCCTTGGTTTAAATCCATTTCCTTACAGTTAGTTTGGAAGTTGAGTGCCACTGTTAAATTCAATAAACAATGTATAAAATATTAGCAGTGTAAAGATTAAAATATTTTAGGATTGGCTACAAAGACTCTAAGCATTGAGTTTACTATACAAAGTTTATTAAATTACCAATTTGGCAGCCTGCGTTCCACATGGGTACCGGATTATAATTTGACGAGTCTGTTCTGGAACCAGCGGGGTATATTCTGCTCAGCTTATTCATATTATGATGGATAAATTCACAAGCTGTAATTAAAAATATAATATATATAAACATACACATTTAAAAATTTACTCTTTAAAGATTTTTAACATCTAATTTGTGGTGAGTGTACAATGAAATGTGTTACCACATTTGCAAATTTATATGGGCATCATATCTACATATGGGCATCATATCTTCAAAAGCAAGAACAAATATGACTGTCTATATCTATATAAGTTTACTGCTAAAAGAATGCCTCAATATTACAAACACAGTGAATCAAGTGATTTGTGATTGTGTCCTGTACAATTGTTTCATTTGCATATTAAAGTAGCATGCACTCGGGTTCTCCTAACTCTTAAAAAGCATTAAATAAATAAAATCAGTTACATTTGGTAAAAATATCTAAACCACCAATTTATTTAAAAATATTCATTTGCATACTTTGTATATATTTTAGGCTTTTACTCCTTCAAACATCATTGTCACTACAATGACTATTATCAGGGAGGATAAGACAGAAGTTGCACAATAATCAATTATAGCAGGTGATGAATATTTTAATAATCCTGAGCTGTCCCAACATTTAGAAAAATCTAATTTTATTTGGGTATTTTTTCTGCTACTATGTTACCTTTTGTAACACTTTACCACTACACTGGTATACAAACAATGTCATTGCAATGTCAACAGTGACAAAGATCTGATCATTATTGGAAATTATATGTTTTGAAGGTAATTCAATGGTACAACCTGCATCACCTGTTGTTAGGCATGACATGATCATAAATATGGGCCTGCTGGATCTCATGACACGTACACATCCTGCATACTCATTTTAGGCCTTTGTCAGATTTCTTTGAATTTTTTTGTTTTAAAATCATGCTAAAAGATAAGCTGTAATAGTTTAGTTCCTGACTTCACAAAGTTTCAAGATAATTAGAACTTAGTTAATATTTATTAACAACACATCAATTATTAAATAAATTGTGTAGTCATAAACTTCTATAGGGCTGACAACAGCTTAAAACAAATTAATTAATTTAGAAATTGCTAAAAAAAAATAAGATAACTAAATGCCAATAATGCCACCTTCTATAATATCCGAGATAGGTTAGTACATCTAATTTTGTTGAAGATTTTTGCTTAACTAACATGTTCCAAATTTAGGGTATATGGGATGTTTCAGGACTGACTGTCAGAAACTTGATTATAGCATATGCTTATGCAACACTAAAATCCTTAATGCAAAATACAAAAAAAACAATGAAGTACCTGAAGTTTCTGAAAGATGTTTTGCTTTACTTTCTTTGAACGACGCCATCTCATAGCAGGCCTGTTTTTCTTGTGAGTGTTCAAAGCTGCTGAAATGGACACTCTTGCAGTAGATCACCATATCAGACAGTTCCTTAGCAAGTTTAATCTTTGATTTCTAAAATACACATACATAAAGATTTAGCTATTTTATTTGTGTCTCAGTTGAAATGCACCACAATGGTGAGATTGGAAATGATATGGGTTTCGGCTTGCTGATGTAATCTCTTAACACCGTAAACCTCAGATTTGCTTATGCAAAATACCTTTACTACCTGAAAAGTGTTGTGTGATTTGTGGGACTCGTTTGGCTTCACATGTGCAAATGATACGAAAAATAAAGGTTCTTTTTTCATGCATTGTATTTCCCACCTGAGGTTTGACTGGGGTTTCACTCTGTTTCACATCAGCAGCTTCATCTTCTTCAGACACACTGTCAGCTTCCTCCACATTGTTGTTAAACACTGCATCCAGCTTGTTAAGACGTTTTCCTTTCACCAGGATTTTGCCCTTCAATTCCTGTACACAGAAAAATACACTATTTATAAACCAGAAACAGACAGGAGTATATGGATATCTACACATTACAGCTACATTTTATAATTTCATTTTAAGCTGTCTTGCCTTTGCAGTTATAAGTTATTTTACTTTTCTAGTCTTTCTGTAATTTTCTGGAGTTAAAATGTTAAAAGGACTTTGTTTTGCAATTTTCATTTAGTTTATCCCTAATGTGTTTAATAAGGTTGAGGTCAGGGCTCTGTGTGGATTAGCCAAGTTCTTTCTTAGCAATCTCACCAAATTACATCTTTTGGACCCAGTTTTGTGCAGAAAGACATAGTTATGCTGGAACATAAAGCATATGTTCTCAAATTCTTACCACTAACATGGAAGTAAACAAATGTCCCAAATTCAAGGCT
Organism: Corydoras maculifer; assembly: GCA_019802435.1. Classification (NCBI taxonomy): domain Eukaryota; kingdom Metazoa; phylum Chordata; class Actinopteri; order Siluriformes; family Callichthyidae; genus Corydoras; species Corydoras maculifer. The sequence continues at coordinate 829,741 of JAFMOD010001319.1, read as the reverse complement.
AGTTGTTTGACTTTAACATCTATGGTACCTGTGAAACTAAATGAAATTAGTGTTTATGATGGGCTTATTTAAAATACACACATTTTATAATACTTTGTCTATATAGTCCCCATATTTTAGTTTTATAACTGGTAACTGAACCCAAACAAATGGGTGCAAAACAAATGTATCAGTTACAAAGACACCGTGCGGCATACATGCCATATTGCTTTCAAAAATAAAGGAATTAAATACCAATGAAAGATGACTCTTTGCGCCTCCCAAAGCATGATTGTATGCATCTATTTTGCAAAAGCATTCCTGTCCCACCCAGACCCTCAGGGAACTCACAAGGAATGCAGGCATACTTCCAACTAACAGACAGAGCTTTAATCAACCCGTTTTATCCTCCGGGGGCCAGAAGGCTCACAGGTCTGTACAGAGAATATTGTTTGTCTGATGTTACATAGATTTAAGACTTTCTAAATCCAGGTGTTAAAAATAAATGTTTCATCCAGGTTCATTATGTACATATTTAGTGTCCCAGATTTCAGACAGTTCTAGTTTTGCATGAAATGAAATCAGTTTTGATTAATCAAAAACCTGACCTAAGCGTTTGACCAAAAAATGTCAACCAACACCCATCTGCTCACAGTTGTGCATTTAAACGACCAATGAACAATCCAAAGAAATAGAGATATTCTCCTGACATAGTTTAAAACAATACCCTGTTAATAAGAATATGATAAAGTAATGCTGTATTTTTAAATTGATTATTCTTTTTTTTTTTTACATAAAGTATCGTGATCTTTTATAACCCCAGATGATTTTGAATCACTGAGCACATGAGAAAAAAAATAAGGAAGTGGAAGGTACTGAAGGGAAGCATAATGGTTTCTAACAACAGTTTAATGTTTAAAAGGGAAAAAAACACTTTTTATTTCTCTCAAAAAATATTGAAGCTGAATCATTATTTAAAAATGTAGCTGACCTCTGGTGATGGCAGTTTGGTTGGTATCTCTTTGCCCAGTGGACGTGTGAGGAGAGCACTGCCCAAGATGGAGCTTAAATAACGTGACATAATTTGCTGTTGTCCTAAACTGCAATGATTCTCCAGCGATAAAATAACTGGGTAGTCAGATGTCTGGGAAGAGGTAAAAAACATAAATAACATGAACATAGACTTCGTAATCAAACATAGTCTTTTCAATAAAAGTTACAAGATCAAACACTTTTCACAGACTCACTACAATCACATATAAAAAACCTTAAATGCTTTTTGTCTTCCACTGCTTTTCAAATCACTACACCACATAGTAACAATCATTTAAAAGACCAAATAAAGTGAAGCAGTAGGTGTGCTGTTAGATCACACATAGAAGGTCCCTGCATTTGTTTACTGGATGGGCAGACAGGTGCTTTTATATTAGCCCAGTCTTCGTGAGGACTTTTTTTAATTAGTAAAAGACTTGCATGATGTATGTAAAAGTTTAGTCCACAACATCAAGAATGCCTATAGGTTAACTCATTCACATTGCCATTAAGCTTCCAAAAGTGAACGAGGAAAAGAAAGCCTTGTTCTCATAAAAAGATGGGGAAGCAAGTGAAAAGATGTAAATGTGAACTTTAAAATAAATTCAGATCATACATAAACTTCATTTTATTGTTGAAAATATAATTTTCTTCTAAATACTAATTTAATTATTTTGACATCAGCAATATCTGATATTGAACAACTTTTGTGTTTTCTATAATGCTGCGTCACACTCACTTTGAAGGCATACTCGCTGATGGCCTTGATGACATCCTTAAAGAGCACCTTGGATGTAAGTGTATGACCATGGAAGACGACGGGTTCTCCATTAGGTCCATCCCAACAGTCCAGCTCTACGCAGCGGCAGCTCTTTAACAGTGCACTAAAAATGTCCAGGGCGGTCAATATAACAATACATAACAAACAAAATAATTCTATTGTTTATTTCCTTTAAGAGAAACTAATTTTCATATTAATCCATTACATTTTCAAATCAATAAGACTGCAAATAGCTGTTGCACGCTGAAATCACAAGGATTCAATTTGATGAGCTGTAAATTTATTTAGGTAAATTAATGTCTCTGTATAGAGCAATGTTTCTCAAAGTGTGTGGTGGGGGTTGTGTCTAACTGAGAGAAAAATTAAGTGCTGAACTAATGTATTATTAAATAAAGTCAAGTACAGCAGATATTACTGGAGCCTGTTTTTGTCAGCATTTTGTTGGGCATGAATGTTTTCATCTTCCAAATAGGAGAAAAATGAGAGAAAAAGTTTGAGGAGCACTGGTCTAGAGGCAGTTAGTGGTTGAAATACTCTGTACTATTTGCATATTGACAACATGGCTGTGTTTTTGAGGCTTATTTCGAGTAAAGTTGAAACACTAACTAAGATGAAGGTGGAAACAAGTGGTAGGGTTTTATTACCTGATATAGGCCTCAGTGCTACTGGGTCCTTTTAACTGGTCCTCCATCAAGTAGGTGTTGTGTGAAGAGGAGATGAAATAATGATTGATTGGTTGTGTCATGTCCTGGTACACTTTGGCGTGAGTCGTGTTCAAGATTAAACCCTCCATATTGTTTAGATACATCAAGAAGCCATCCTTAGACATTTTCTTATTCTCCTTGGCTAAAGAAATAACACAATAAATATTGTTTTGGATATTCTCATTCATCCCATATGAACGTTAGTGAGAGTAACTGATATGAAAAATATAAATTGAGAACTGGGTGGAAAAAACAGCTTACATACAGAAACATGTTACAACAAATGTGTAATAATTGTTTAATTTCACTTCATGACTTTTTCATGTTTTCATATAAATAAGGCCGATCATTGTCCCTGTCCCATGTAAAAAAAAATTTGTATGTTTATATAAAACAATACATAAGAGTTCAAAATAATCTACATCCTGTGTATCTATGGGTTTAAACCCACAGTCTAAAATATGCTGGTCAGGAATATAAAGTTATTAAATTGCTTTAAAATGTAACTGTCAAAATTAAATTAATGTATTCGTGTGCTTTGGAATCAACAAGCAACCTTTGCTCCAACAATGTGTATGGATGTGCCCGAATAACATAGCATTCAAATTTTAGTCAACGTGAATAAATGGTTTTAAATTTTAAATATATATTACAACTCAGACAAAAATCCTTGTCACGATAAACTGACCTATAAAAATAATTTCTCTTCAACTCTAATGTTTTTTTTTGTTATTTTCGTGCTGCAGTATTAGAAAACTGAACCTCCAGCATTAAGAGTAAAACAATTACCTGCTTCATCAGGTTCATATTTTTCTATAAGCTCCACTGCATCCTCTATTGAAACTGACTCTCTCTGCTCTTTCTGAAGGAAGGTTAGAAGATCAGCAGCACTCATCTGACCATCAGACTGAGCATACTTCTCATAAATCACATCAATCTCCTCACGTTTAGTCAGCATTTGGTAGAACAGCTTAATCTCCTCTCCTTCCAGAGTTTTCGATTTAGATGTGTCACATTTCTAGAAAGTGGATAAAAAGACAAGTCACATAGGAATGTTCTTAAAACTATTCTTCATTTTAAAGAAAAAAAAAAGCAATCTGGGTTCTAATGTACTACACCATCCTGCATATTTTAGTGGCTTACCTGCACCTAGTTTATAAATGCTGCCACACCTTAACTGGGTTATACTATTTAAAATGGTTTGCTATATTTAAAGTAAAGTATTAATGTATTAATAACCTGTGAGTAATATATGAGCATGAAATCCTATAATGTAAATACAAACATGGATTACATATCAAAAAGTAGCATGTGAAACAGAAGCTCCAGTGTCTATTAAACTGTGTTGATGAAAATTTTAAAATCCAGCTATACAAACTAATATAGTACCACTGTGATGGTTCATCAAGTGAAACTGTGAAATAAAACTTTATGAAGGGGCTTAAGAGAATAATTTCCTCATGTAAATCTCTTTAAAAACAGTACAATATAGTTTACTGATGGAAGTAAACATGGTAACATTAAGTGGGATTAAGGTCATAGGAAAAAAAATATTTAATGTTGTTGCATAAACAAAAATCTAATTGTATCAACCAAAAAGTCTGTTCTTGCAAAACATTTTATAGGATTGATCTTAAATTACATACTGGTTTCAATGTATGAGTCACAAAAACAGGTTATGTTGGAGAATTATGTATCCTTGGAATAAACCAAAGACCATTGAATTTTCACAAAAACGTAATATTATAGGATATGTTAACATATTTAAATACATATGTGAAAACTGTTCCATACATCAAACAGCATTTTGGCGTAGTCATCATCCACTTCGATGTTGATTTGCCGCAGAAAACTCTTTACTTCCTTAAGCGTCATCATGTTGTCACCATTTCTGTCTGCTTTTCGCATGCAGCTGATGATCCAGCTTTAGCTCTGATGTAAGGTTTAATATAATGTAGTGTGTGTGTGTGTATATATATATATATATATATATATATATATATATATATATATATATAGGCGGCATTGTGGCTTAGTGGTTAGCACATTAGCCTTTCAGCACTAGGGATTCCCGGTTCGAATCCCTATCTGGGTGGAGTTTCCATGTTCTCCCCGTGTCTGCGTGGGTTTCCTCCGGGTTCTCCGGTTTCCTCCCACAGTCCAAAAACATGGATTAAGTCAATTGAGTTCTCCAAATTTCCCTATGTAGAGTGTGTGTGTGTGTGTGTGTGTGTGTGTGAGTGAGTGTGTGCCCAGCAATAGATTGGGTGTGTCTTCCCAGCACCTGAAACGTTCTCCCCTGGATAGGCATGGGAACCCCACCGCGAACCCCACCGCGACCCTAATAGGGAATAAAGCGGAAGATAATGAATGAATGAATATATATATATGTGTGTGTGTGTGTATATGTGTATATGTAGGCACTGACAGAAAAAATCCAGACTCTCAAAGGATACTGCTCACTCTTCTGTTGTAAACTAAGGTTGTTCATGTTGGTAATGACCTTCTCCAGTGAGGTAATCCATTCCTCAGCATCGTCTTTAGAGTTAGCCATTAGGTCAAGATTCTTTTTTTTTCCTTTAAAAATTAGGGAGAAACACCGGTCCTCAACAGAATCATCTGTGTACTTCTGCAGGGTCTCAGACTGCCGGCCACGGCGCACAGATTCCACATCATCAAGAGAAACTGGACAAAAAAGATAGTCAGACCTTGGGATGCACAGGCTTGAGTAATACAATGAATACATTGAAAAAGAGAAGGGTATAGGTTTTAAGGTAAAAACCTGAAAAGTATTTGTGAGTTACTGCTTAGGCTCAGGACCATGGGAAAACATTTTATTTATTGGTTTGTAGAAATCTCTGTGATATCTGTTAATCCAACTGCAATAAATAAATAAATGGTAAAAGAAATTGCCAAGAACATTGTCAAAACTGTATACTGGATTTTTTTTTCTCCACGTCCTGTGTTGGTATTTTAAAAGGTTTAGTTCCATCTTAAACAGATGCTAGTACAAGCAGCAATGGCTGTTGGCTGTCTCTCATGTCTGTACATGTTGATAACCTATGAATGGTTCAATGCTTAAAAGAATATAGGGATGGGAAACATTAGATAGAATTTGTTTGTTCTCATCACTGTGGTATTGTAATATCAAAACAAAATATATTGTTTGTTCCCCACACTAATAATGATCAAACAGGGAAAATACATTTACATGTTCACATTTAGTCATTTAGCAGATGCTTTTAGCAGAACAAAATAAAAGTATACAATAATCCTACTTAAAAAAATGTCAACATACTGATCTGTTTGTAACATAAATATAAATAATTTATTTTTCCAAAAATACATTTACAGATCAGTCTGTTTTAAATGTAATTCTTAATTCTATTTCGTTTTTTGCTGTTTTTTTATTGTTTTGCTTGTATGTACATTGTGTGTTATGAAATTCTTGTAAACTATGTTTAGTACTTGTTGCTTGGTTATGGTATTGCATGTGTTTATTCATAATTACTTCTATGCCTTTCTAAGTTCTGGTATGCTTCTTTCTGATTGCATAAGTTTGATTTGATCTAGGTGTTTAGGTTTTTAAAGTCTTTGTTTTGAAATCAGTTTACTTGTTGGCCTCTATGTGTCATTTATGTCTTAACTTCTATTTAAGTTTAATTTAACCTCTTTGAATAATAAGATCAATAACCAATAAACATGTAAATTCATAATCAAATAGTTGTCACAATAGGTTTAAAGGTATGTTTATATCTAACTATTAGATTTATTTTATCCTAATCACTGAACTAGAAAACATAGATAAAACATCTTTATAATTTCTTTGGACAGTTTATGCTTTCAGGTTTGTGAGAATAGTTTGGGGAAGGGCCTTTCAGCATGACTGCGTTAGTGCACAAAGCAATTTACAAAAAGGCAATGTTTGGTAAGTGTGGAATAAAAAGAACTTGACTGGGTTGCAGAGTCCTGACCCCACCTACCAATGTCTAGAAAATGCTCTTGTGGAGAAATGGGAGTAACATGTCCGGACACAGAGCAGCAGAAACCAGATTGGCCAGACCCAAAATAAATTTTATTAATAACATTTAGCATTTTGGCTGGCTGTTGGAAATGCAGACACCTAATTATTGCTTTAATGACAAGATTATCCTCCCTCTCTCTAAGCCTTCTCTCTTTAAAACCCCAAACAAGACACACAGACAATTAATGCAAACATGTCCCGGGTTTAGATAATAACCCCACATGATTCCCCGCATTCACAAATCTGTGCTTGATTATAGCCCAGTGGTCACAATAGGCAAAAATTCTCCATTGAAACGCTTCAGAATTTGATAGCAAAAATATCAAAATAAAAACATCAAATATATATATATATATATATATATATATATATATATATATATATATATATATATATGTCAATATCATGTCTAGTAATATAAAGTTTTTTTTTCTAATTTTTAAGATGGTTTTGGATTATTATGAAAACACTAAATCTTTTAAGGTCCTAAACTGATACTGAGGATGGATAACTGATCCAAAATTGTTTAGTGGGGGATAAATTCTCTGCAGCTCTGTACAAAGTATCTCATCACCAAACCTCAGGTTGTGTTCCTCGACTGCTTGCTATCACCACTAACCTGCAAGTACAGAACTGCCTTTGTACACTAAAGCAATATCATTTGCCATTCACCTTAACCAAGACACCAAGCACAAACAAAAGTGCTGTTTACATCCACCTGATATTATTATGCATGTTACATGTCTGTTTTTCTCACCACTTTTCCTTGACTTATGTGGCCTATTTGGCACCATAAGGGATTCAGGAAGACAATCCAGTGTTCACTTCCTCCACTACTAAAATGACTGTGAATGAAACAGGGTTCTTGTTTTCTCACATTGGAACTAAGACACACAATCTTTTCCTGTTGTAACATTCACATAATATTCCATGTTCTACGTGCTCTCTTTCTCTCTCTCTCTCTCTCTCATATTACTTAACAGCATACCACTGGTTAGTTTTATTGTTTTGGATGACTGTGGTTTTGCATAATTTTGGATCTCTGGCTTTAGTTATATGACTAAAGCTGTGAAACTGCAATTTAAATACAGCTCTACGCAGCAGTTTAATCATTTCAGGCAAACAGTCATAAGCCATTTAATCTGGTTTATTTATGTCATTTGAAATTAGTGAATATCAATATCACATTTTAAGGAAAAAATACATTTAAAACATTCACCTAGAGTATATTATACCTGTTATATATTTGTACTTTTAGAAACTGTTTTGTTGTGGTTTATAAAGTTAGTTTGTTGTGGACACATAGTCTTCTTGTTCCATTGTCCATTTTCTCCACTAACCAAATCCATAAACTGTAGTTTAGACTGTAGTACATCTGGTATTTTTTTGTTAGCCACCATGGTCTTTTAGCAAACTGAGTAAAGGGGACTAGTGTGACACATTATATACTGTTTCCACAAACAAATTGACCAGTCTGTATTGTAGAACTACAAAGTTTATCTTCATGGTAAGTGGAACTAATACAATCAACAATAGGTGGGGGAAAAATAAGGTGTGTCCAAACTTTTGACTGATATGGTATATTTTCATGAATACGTTGTTATTTGTTGGGTTTTGTGTTGGCTTATAAATAGATATGACGTACAAGATGTATTTACGTGATTCTGTACCTATAAAGTATTCACAGCTAGGGTATACAGTACATACATAACTGTCTAATTTCAAGGGTCACCTAGCAATAACTTTAAAAGTCTATTTCAGGACATTTATCTGTTATGTAAACGTGTGTACCACGTACAAACAGATAAACCCACAATAAGAGCTTTTTAAATCTTCTAATCATAACAAGGACACTTGTTTCCTCTGTAGATAATATAAAAAGCACACAGACAGACTGCAGCCAGTTGTAATCTTGAATTCAGTAGCTACAGCAGGTCTTGGTCTAAGCCTTTTGGCGAAAAGACACTGGAGAGGAAGCTCTGAGCCAGCCAACAATAAAGATGATAAACCATATAAGCTTCTCTAACTCTAGTAAGGTTAAATTTCTAGCATTGTTTTTTTCCACTTAGCCTTGATTTGCCTGGTTTTGATGTTGCAAACTTATTCAAAACCCATATACAAAACACATTCAAAACAGAGTGTGGTCCCAAACAATAATGCATGCCTTTCCCATGTAATCATCATTCACTTTCTAACGCAAAACTTAATATTATGCATTTATCAACTCATTCGATCATATGATGTTTCAATTTAACTGTATTTTTTTTGGTAAGTGAAACACATATTTTGCAAATGATCTTTGATTTCAGCTCCAAAAAGCGGATCTTTTGAGCCACATAGACAAAATAATTGTTAAATAAATTATGCCCTACGCCATCAGCGCTTTGCAATGTTAGGCTGCACAGATAGGTGTACATACAGATTATTCTTGGCCTTTCACATCTTCAGACTCCCTCCAAAAGCCATGTCATACCACTTTCTTCAATGTTATTATTTTTTTTACATAATTTTGCACTAGTTATTAATAATTATTAAAGAGACTTTTGCTAGTTTTCAAAGACCAGTTTTACTCTGGTGTCAACATAGTTGCTTTGCAAAGCATTGCTTTGCTATTGTCTTAGATTGCTTTAGATTGTTATTTCACTGAATTATTCCAGTATTTCCTAATATTTAAAAAAAGAAGTTATTTTAGTCAACCAGTTTGCCTCATATTGTATGTTTATCTGTGTTGTACTTGGTACACACGTTTACATTACAGATAAATGTCATGAACTAGACTTTTATTTACTTACTTTAGAAGTTATTGCAAGGTGACCTGTCCTTTTAATTACAGTTATGTATGTACTGTATACCCTAGCTGTGATTACTTTATGGGTACAGAATCACATAAATACATTTGATATGCTCACAGGCACTAATGTTACCATCTGTAAATGTAAATTCCCCAAAAGATTTTTGCACTCCTGCCACCCCACAACATTACTTTTTGGACTATAAATTGTGGTGTAATGTACTGACACTGACCTAAGCAAATTATTTTGTTCCCAGCTGATTCAATGTCCATTAGGGATTTATCTAGGAACTTTAACAAAGTCTTATCTTGTAGTTTTGTGCTAAGGGACATGCATGGTTTGTTTTTTGGATGATGTCCATAGAATCAAGGTTATGCAATGTCCAAATCCATGTTGGAATCTGATAATTCCAAAAGCACTTGTCTGTCTGTTTTTAAAGCTAGATCATGCAAGAAGCTCACTGACTGTGTGTGCATAGTCGACAGGTTTAATTGAATTTAAAAAATGTATTTATTTTGTTTCACATACTTTAGAGCCTGTATTATTATTTTTTATTTACTTTTTAAGTAACAGCCAAATATATATTTCATAAATGGTAAAACTACTGTTTAGATTACTTATAGAGAATCTTTGCAGGTATTTTATTCTATTTTACTATGTATAGTATCTTGGTGCAAAGCTAGGGATACAGTAAATAGCTAAAACTGATTTAGACATGGAGAATGCCAAAAAGACCAACCCAAACATAGTAACTAAATGTAATCCTATAAGGCAATCCTCCCCAAAAAAGATCAGTGTCTAACAGCATAATACAAATTTCTAAAACATAGACCTATGCATGTAAAAACGTTTTTTGCTGGTAAACTAACAAGGTCAAACTAAGTAGATGTTTCTCAGACAGGAAGATGAAAAAAGCATAGAGAATGTAGAAAGAGCATTTTTCTTAATATTGAGGCACTGATCTATATCAATACATAGAACATCCCTGCAAGTATTTTGATTCTGATATACTTCATAGTTCCATAAGACTACATTGAATAGCAATGTATTCCCCCAGTGTTTTTATCAGCTGGTTGATTTATTAGTTTTGTCCATTTAGTTTGCATTTTACACAATGGTTACATAAATTACCATTAAAGGAAAACCACCAGCATATTTTCAGATGTATAGCAAAGTATTACATTTTCTCAGAAATTTGGTGTCTCCAAATCGCTCAATCTTAAACTGAACATTCATTTCCTGCTAAAAAGACATCTAAAACCTGTTATGACCCACATGCTTCACAGTGGGTGTGGTGTGTTTGGGGTGGTGTACTGTTTGCCTTTTGAATAAAAAAAAAGTTGAATAAAAACTCAATTATATAAGGACTGTGGTCAGGATTCCAGTTAATATTTTTTCTATTTTTAACAACCAGTAATATTTGAATTGTTATTAGTTGACTTTACTTTGGTCACAGAGACCAAGTTCAAGTGAGGCTTTCACTTAAAGGTGGAACACATACCTAAACATTGCTTTCATTATATCTTACTTCTATTGTATATTCATGTAGATCCTTCTAAAAACAGAAAAAGGCAATGCTTACACGTCTGGCTTTTCTTGAATGCTCTGGATGAATCTGCCCACATGGTCTGTCCATCTTCAAGCAGCCTGAAGTAACGCTTCTTCTTCCATGAACTGGATCTTACTTTGGTCAGCTCTCCCCCTACTACCAAAAATTTTATTGCTGGATCACCTTCCAGCCCTGAATACACACACACAATGAGATAAATTAGAGTTCAAAATTTTTTTGTGCGGGTGGCACGGTGGCTTAGTGGTTAGCACGTTCGCCTCTCAGCACTAGGGATTTCCGGTTCGAATCCCCATCTAGGTGGAGTTTCCATGTTCTCCCCTTGTCCACCTGGGTTTCCTCTAGGTTCTCCGGTTTCCTCCCATAGTCCAAAAACATGGATCAAGTCAATGGAGCTCTCCAAATTGCCCCGTGTAGAGTGTGTCTGTTTCAGTGCGTGTGTGCCCAGAAATAGATTGCCGCCCTGTCCTGGGTGTATCTGCCCAGCGCCCGAAACGTTCTCCCCTGGATGGGCATGGGGAACCCCCCCCACTATGACCCTAATATAGGATAAAGCGGAAGATAATGAATGAAGTAATGAATCAATTTCTTGTGCTACACCAGCAGTGATCATTCACAGGTTTTGTTCCTAACATGAGTATTGAAGAGAAGAAAATTGTATCTTGGTCTTTAATGCATGATGGTTATCTGTACATAAATAAAAACTTTATGTATACAAGGTAATATACAGATTTATGAAGTATTCAATGGTTGCATGCATACTGCAAGACCATCAGGCTATAAATTACTGCATAATGGAGTATTAATATGCAAGTTTTCATGTTTTTAGTTCCTGCTTGACGCAGTCGACTAGATATTGTTAAAATTCCAAAAATATATAAAACAAAATTACCAGAAACATGCTGCTATTCGCAGTTCATGTTGTAGTTTTACTGAGAATTACTAATCATGCTATTCATTGCTATTGCTATTCATGCCAATTATTTCATAATTACTTCCTAAAGTCAGAATGAATGTAAATGCGTGTGGTAACACTTAAAGTTTCTTGTGCACCCTCCAAAAAGGGGTTGTGAGTAAAACCACATTGCAGACATTTTTCAAACACACAGGCATGAGCATGCAAGGATTGAGGAAAGAAACAGCTGAATGCCTCATGCTTTTTATAAATAAACCTAAAAAAGCAGCTTCAAAGAATTGTAAATGTTCATTTATGTTAACTTGTATACAAGTTCAACGTTCAAATGTAATTTAAAAGCATACATGTAAATATTATGCAAATACCCAACTATCCTATTGAAAGTATGCAGTAAAGGTCTGTAAACCTGACCTTAAATCTGTTTCTGCAGTCAAGTTACTCATAACACAATCTAAAAGTATCTTAAGTATCTTAAGACTTAAGTTTAAGTAAGTTTCTATTATTATTATTATTATTAGTAGTAGTAGTAGTAGTAGAATAATTACATTTTAAATAATCACTTTTACATTTTCATAGTCCCACATCCACAGACTTAATTAGCATAACCTAAATAGCCTCTATGCTCCAGCTTACAATAATTTCCCTACCCAAAGACACTTGTTTAAATCTTCATGCAAAGTCACAAGGGTGCATGTACGCCATTGCTCGCCATACCTCACTGCACTGATATTCAAAGAACAAATTCCATCTCACTTCACTGAATTCCTAAAAGGTGCTTAAGATATCTCTGTAAATGTGCTCATTTCACTAATGAATCAATCCTTATCAGGGCGGAAAACTGGCATTGGCATATTCTAAGCCGAAGGCACAAAGAGGTCAGTTTAAGATGCTGCCCTCTGAACAGCTGTTTTGTTAAAGGTGTGGTATGTGAACAGGGACGCTTTTATGTAGTGCACTGGAAAAGTGCATTCACGAAAACTGACTGCTTTTTGTTTATTGATGCATACACCAAAACCAAGATTCCAGAAATACTTCAGGCATCTTAATTCTTAAGCATTTTCCTTGTTGATTTAATACAATTAAGCTAAAACATTTGTAGTGCTGTTAGTATAAACACTAAGTTTACTATAATAACTTTACAGTTTTAATAACATATTTAACGATATTTTATTTATTTTATGTTTACAGTAACAAGTCGGTATTCTGGAAATGGAGAATACTGTATCATTATATTTACATTGTTATACTCTGTAATGACAACATTATCTTCACTGTAAATTAATAAAGTTAAAAACCAAGGTTCTTAAAAAAAACTACTCAGAATTTGATTCTTTAATCTAACGCATAACTGGATTATACCAAATTACAGAAGAAATATTTTCCAAATTCATTTTAGGCTTGTGGGCAGTGGGAGGTTTGCATGTTCTCCCGGTGTTTTTGTGGGATTATTTTTAGAGCCCTGGATTCCTTCTGCAGTTCAAAGATATAAATCAGTTACACTTGAGCTACTAAATTGTGAGTGAGTGTATCTGCCCAGCGCCCCTAATGTTCTCCCCTGGATGGACATGGAGACCCCCCACTCCACCCAACCCGACCCCGCGACCCTAGTAGAGGGTAAAGCGGAAGATAACAAATTAATAATGATTTAACATGTTTTAGAGAGTATTTGTTTAAAAAAAATTTAAATATATATGAGTGCTGGGTAAATTAAAGTGAGCATCGCATTAGGTTTTGCATTGTAAATGATGCATGCAATATTAACGCCTTAATCTTGGTCACTGATGTTGCAAATACGTCAAAAACTCTTGCAATGCAAAAATTATTTTAAAAGAATAGTTTTTATAATAGCTTTTTTTTTTTTTTTTTACAAATCAAACAAACTGCTGTCATGCAATTTTGGATTCGTAACTTTCATGGTAAGTTTAAACACTACAACCATAACAGTATATACATTTTCTATCTTATTAGCAAGTTATAAACGAAACTGCAACCGAAATAATAGGTTTATAGGTACAGTGTAACCAAACCAAAAGAAAATAAAAATAAAGTCACCCCTTACCTTTTACATTTTGTTGGTTCTTTTTACCTTTCTTGGTATTATTTTCATGATTCTCTATCTCAGACATGCTGCAGTCTGTTTCCCTGCTCTCACCGTCTTGTTCCGTAAATTAATGTTTTCCTGAAAACTACCAAGTCACTGGAAATTTATGACGTAACTGAGTCTGGAGCGCGGGGCGTGTTTTAAATCACTCCCTCTTACATGTGAACACACCCTGATTTTCGATCAGTGCAGACGGTTTTAAATTAAAAATTGTGTTTTTGATCACTGTCCTGATAACTGTCTGATATCAGTTTTTGAACCGATGGTTATTCTGTTATAACTTTACTTTAAATAAATTATAAAACATAAACGATCTCCTTCAATAAAACAACCGGAGCGCCATCTAACGGTGATTTTTATTACTTCCCAGAATCTCCTCAAAGTTTGTAAAACTTTTTACAAATGCAGAACGTTTAGCAGCTATATGTTCTCGCAAATTCGTAACCTTAAGTTCAGAGCTCAGTGTGGGAGCATTTTTTTGCAGAACTCATTTGTAAATATTTTTTTTCCATAAAGTTCCATAGAACGCCCCAGTTGCTGAGCAAATACACACAGGACAGGGCACCTTACATTACATTTGGTCATTTATTGGATGCTTATATCCAAAGCGACTTACAAGGTAAACACAGGGTTAATCACAATATCCCTGGAGCAATGAGGGTTAAGGGCCTTGCTCAAGGAGCCACATTGGTAACTTCAGTGGACCTGGGATTTCAACCGCCAACCTCAGATTGATAGCACAACACCTTAACCACTGAGCTACCACACACTTCTCCATTACGGGTACCAATCCATTTCCGGTCACACACACATGCACACTCTTTAGGGGCAATTTAGAACAGTGATTTTACCTTAAAGAAATGTTTTTGGACTATGGAAGAAAATCTAGAACCATTCTATTTGACCTATATTGCCTACCGTGCTTACACACAGTTTGTCAAGTGCAGTCCATGCAGTGAACGCCTTGTTTATGTTACCTGGAGAGTAATTAAGGTTAGGTTAGGTGCCTTGCCCAAGGTGGGACCAGGAATCGAACCAGGGATTATCAGAACACAAGGCTGTTTCCTTAACCACAAGCCTTTGACTGCCACTCTGCCAACTGGTATACTGTTTAAAAAATAAATAAATAAATAAAACTCTGTTCTATTTGGGCATCATTATCATGCTCCAAATAATTTAAATCCAATCAGCAGCTTTCTTAAGACACGTATTTCTGTAAAATTGGCAACAGAACAATATTTTAAATCTTGTGTATTTGCCCAAACAAATTTTTGATTGTTTTAAACCACATACAGTATGTGAGCTAAGTATAAACCATGACTGAGCATTTCAATATTTCAATATTCTAAATGCTGGGATAGGATTTAGCATTCCCATGACAATAAAAGAAAATGAGTAGACTAAAAAATAAATAAACATCTATTTCAGATTACATACTCAGAAATTAGTCCAGAAAGTCCAGAGGCCTCTGGGTAAAATCTGGTATATTACCTATTTATTTACCGTGACGTGAAAATGAATCATGTGTTAATGTGTTATATATTAACATGTTGGTATTGTACACATACCAGAATTAAGCATCATCCCAGTTTAATTCAGATGCATCAGAGTAACTGTTTTACTGTGATTTCACATTTTACTTAAGTTATGTGAAATGTTTAAAAGAAAATTGAAGCAAGAGATAAAAATATTCATATTTCAAGTTGAAATATGCCAGTTTTACAGTGTTTCAATATTATTCTACACATTTCTACAATAGAGACCTAAATACTGTAGTATGGGTGCAAGGAAAAGTAAAACTCTTACAACTACTACTATTACTACTAATAATAATAATAAATCAAGAGGTGGCAGTGGTGACTTAGTAATAGAAGTTTAGAAGCTGGAACTAAAGTGCATGTGGTATGGCTTCCAATCTTAACCAATGTCCTGAACTATATACTGGTTTAAAAAAATGTGGAATAACCACACTCCATAGATGCACAGACAACTTTTGTACCTTATAGTAAACAAAAAATGACACATAAGGTATGAAGTGCACCAACAGGGTGCATCACCTTTTCATGATTTAAAACTGCATTTCATTATTTATAATTTTTAAAATGATTTTAACATGTCACTATTATTTTATGAATAAAAAACATTCAGACAAAAAAAAACACCCAGCCCCGCTTGTAAATAACACAAGAATGCTGAAACACCAGTTCTGAATGGCTGATTCATACACTACAGAGTAGAGCAATTGTTGGTGATGTCAATGGTGACAGTTTAGGTTAGACTTATTGTACTAGTAGTACTACTACTAAAGAGGAAAGATCGAAAATGGTGTAGCTAATTGATACATAGGGCTTAATGGTAATAAATAATACACTAATTTACGGAATATTGTAGGTGATGGAAAGAGTCAGTAATCAAGCTACTAGAAATTAAATGTACAATCAATTGAAATCATAATAATTTACAGTTATAATTTAAGCCTCAATAACAAAGCATTTGAAAGGAGAAAATGCAACGGCATGCCTCCAACTAACCACAGTCCAAATGTCAGCAATCACAGCTCTCTGTTTTTCCCTATTAAACAAATGTGGCTTTCTCCAGCATCCAAGATCTTTAAAAAATTGCATGTGCTTACCGTGTTTGCCGAGGTGTTCATTGAATGCCATGTTTCCCCCAGTTCTCGTGTTTGCAGGCTGTGTTACTGAAACGAATAAGTTATAATGAACAGAGAGCAAAAGCAGTCAAGTTAAAAGGCAGTACGCATGTGTTAATCCACACCCAGCCTAACACCAGTTTTTCAGGTCTTCATTTATGTTCATTAACCTAAAAATATTCTAAGCTTGGAATACAAAGTTTAGCTGTAATAGAGCCAGTTAGCGTCAAAAAATTGGAATTATTAGCACTCAGTTAACATAAGAGCAAGGAAAAAAACACGTTACACTCCATGAGATTTTGTTGCAAATAAGGTGTGATAATGAAAGAATAACTTCAAAGCACTTTGGTGGCTCAGGGGTAAAGTAACTTATTAACATAGATATGTGCATCAAAACAATATCAGTAACCAGAATGACTTAAATTAGCAATTGCATGTTTAGAGTTGTATAATCCTTGTACAGGAAAAATTAAAAATAAAATTATTAACAGTTTGACAGTGTATTATATATCAATAGACTATAATTAAAGAATACATTTTCTTGTGCTACTTTAGATCATGGGTTAGTAGGTAAAGCTTTTCTGTTTTGGGAAAGGTAAAGATTACTTCTTCTCTCTTTTTCATTGTAATGATATATACTTCTTTATTAAGTCATAGGCAAGAATCACTTATTTTGATGGGTCAGCAGTGATTGGTTGTAGCACCGCTGATTTGTTTATCAAAATAATACTCTTCAGTTTGATTTAAGATGTTAGAAATGAGTGAAAATAACATGTAGCGAATGTTAAATTATGCTGACTAGCAGAGGAAAGTGCATACAAAGGTGGCGGTACTAACCTGTCTAAGAGTTTATACACCGTCTGTGTTTTTCTTTTTTAATAAATACGTGTAGGCATTCTCATTTGTAAAATTAGCCATGCAGCTTATACATATGTTTATCAATAAGCTCCAGTTACTCAGAATGAATTATTCATTCATTGTTTATCTCTCATGGGTGGCGGGGTTTCCTTTTGCTCATTCAGGAATTAACATTTTGGGCGCTAGGCAGATACACCCAGGACAGGGTGCCAATCTATGGCTGGGCACACACTCACTTGCTCACAAAAACAGACAGGGTAATTTAGAGCAGCCTCGAATTCATGTTTTTGGACTGTTAGAGGAAACTGAAGAACCCGACGGTGACCCACACAGACACGTGAAGAACATGGACCACCCAGATTGGAATTTGAATCTGTATCCCCATTGCTAAGGGGCGAAGGTGCTAATCACTAAGGCACCATGCTACCCAGGCCGAATTATATATAGATGATTTCTTATTTTGTGTTGGACCTTTTGCTCTTCTTTAATAAATGTTTTAATCAGTGTATATGGCTGTGACTGCACTAATGTGCCGTTAGGTTGGTACAATGTAAAGTAGATTCTAAGTAGTTAAGTTACTTTCGCCATATGTAGAATATTTTGGAACTTGGCTTGCTTTATTTCTCTGGTTGGTAGCTTAGTTTATTGTCAAGTAGCTAATACCACTTTATAAATTGCCCAACACTACCTATATATTTATGTCGAGTAACTAATACCACTTTATAAGTAGCTTGCCCAACACTACCTATATATTTAAACCAACATTATGTTTTAGTAACCAACATTATGTCTTAGTAAAAATTCCAGCATTTCATTGTTAAGACCCATTTGTCTTACCCAAACTCATTGTGGGAATCTAAAATGTACGCAGAACCGTCCTGTAACTTCCCCTGAGCTTCATATGAACACAAATGATTTGACAGTTTATGTGTTCTTTCAGTCATCGCTATAACAACCACCACTCCACAGTTCCAAAGTTGTTGTTAACCTTCCTTTACACTATAGGATGTACAACAACAAAAAAACGTTTTTTTATGTAATTTTGACATTTTTTTACTCACTTTTTTCACTCCCACATCGTTCTTTTATTTAAATGTTCGGTTCCCAACAACTTTGGAATGTTGAGGGTGGTGGTTGTCATAGTGATGAAACTAAAGGAATGTCACTTAAAACGTCAATTGTGTTCAGACAAAGCTCAGGTTAAGTTTTAGAACACTGCCAGAAGAGCATTTAAGATTTCCCAAATAAGTTTAGGTAAGACAAATGTCTTAACATTGAAATGGTAAACCTTTTACTAAGGTATTATGGTTGGTTCAAATATGTAGGCAATATGTTAAAACAGTTGAGCTGATAATCTAACACACAAAACATATTTGTAATTATGACTGACAATTTGACAAGTGCCATATATATATATATATATATATATATATATATATATATATATATATATATATATATATATATATATATTCATTCATTCATTATCTCCGGCTTATCCTCTATTAGGGTTGAGGTGGGGTTCCCCATGCCCATCCAGGGGAGAACGTCTCGGGCGCTGGGCGGATAGACCCAGGACAAGGCGCCAATCCATCGCTGGGCACACACTCACTCACACAGACACACTCTATACGGGGCAATTTTGAGAATTCAATTAACTTGATCCATGTTTTTGGACTGTGGGAGGAAATCGGAGAACCCGGAGGAAACCCACGCAGACACGGGGAGAACATGAAAACTCCACTCAGATGGGGATTCGGACCGTGAATCCCTAGCGCTGAGAGGCGAACGTGCTAACCACTAAGCCACCGTGCCGCCTATATATATATATATATATATATATATATATATATATATATATATATATATATATCATATAAAACATCAGGGGACTGCTTTTCTCCATCCTTGTGGTGTGTGTTTGTTTCAAAACCTGCTGTGGAGCCAGCAGACAGAGCAGTGCACTCACACAGCACAAGAGAATGGAGAAAGAGACAGAGGAATGAGAAGGACAGTACACTGATGTCTCGTCAGGGTTTAACAAAGCAGATGTACCTACTAAACTGGGTAATGGGCTTTTCTTCTTTCATTCATTATGGTTTCGAGGAAATACGCAGCATATAATAAAAAAGCCCCAACAACAAATTCAGCCAAAAATACATCAATTCACAGTATAATAATGTCTACTGGATTGATAAATAGTTTTAAGTTGGACTATAAGAGTAAGATAAAGAGCTGAGATAAAGAGATGAAGAGTTGCTGTGCTATATTTAGTCTGGTAATGTCATTTATTAGCCTTGACCCTGAATGAAGAAAGAGTTCAAGATCACGGTTTCAACATGCTTTAATAAAACAATTAACAGACACTTTTAATGGTAGTGAAATAAGATTAAGGAAATATAGCTCTAATATTATATACATGTTAATTTTACATACTTGCATATTAAAAACATTTCAGTTCTGCTTAAAAATTAGTTAGAAACTAATTAGATTAAACTGTTAGATTAATTAGTTTAATGAGTGCTACTTTATATTCAATAATCTACTTCTATTGGTACTAAAATTAACTTGAAGGACAATCATTTACTACTAAAAGATTAAAGATTTATGGCAGGTTTAAATAAAGCTTGGCATAACTGATTATTGTCATATCCATCATGTTGATGAAAACAAGGTTGAAGAAAGCATGGAAAATTTGACTTTACATTTGGGGTGTGTGAAGTGGTGTGATACCAAATTTTTCCTATTGCATAAATAAGAAGAAAGATAATACTAAAGTCCAAAGTAAGTGGTGAAAGCATAAGCAGTTTATTGATTGGTTGTATGCCCCCAAATTTATTTTTTCAAAGTCAGCCAAGTAAAGCAAATGTGCTAAGAAACAGAGAAAGGTGATATTACTCTGGACCACAAGTGAAATATCAGCTGTATTACACCCAATGTTCACTAACAGTGGTTTACAAACAATTAATAATTGAATTTTATCTCAGTGATGAAGCTGAACGACAGCCAGTAAAGACCCTGTCCAACTGAATTCAAACTGTGCCACAGTCATTTTTAAAAATGTATTATTATTGTATTTATTATTATTATTATTAGTAGTAGTAGTAGTAGTAGTAGTAGTAGTAGTAGTATTTCATTTTTTTTTTTACAAAAAAATATCAGAATTAATGATGTTTTAAAAAAAAATACTAAATATATTTTTAGTTAATATTTCAATTGGGTAATTGTCATTGAAATGTTTGAAAAAATGATACTATAGCAAAATGTCTAAGCCAGAGTTGTGATTTTGGTTTATTTATAATAGTATCACTTGATTGCTAATAAAACAACAGGTTATTTAATCAAATAAAGCTTACAATGTGCATTAATTAACTATTGGATAGACTAGTGGGTAATTCTGCAGTACATTAAAATAGACATGTGTCTATGAATAAACAGTTTAAATAAAAATTTGATGTTTTTAGGATTAAGGATTATGTTAAGGATTTTTAAAAGATATTTTGTTTGATCCATCAGGTAACAGGTCTCTTGATGCTGCTTCCCCTTTAAGAAAGGTTACTATGGTAACCACTTGTACACACTGGTCGGTTATGTCAAAACAAAGTCTAAAGGGATGTTCTAACTACGTTTGTGTTTTTCTGCCTATTAAAGTGTTTTATTTAAATTGTTATTTAATAAACTTTCATTAATCACTTCATTATTTGTGGCCGTGTGTGTTAATAAGCTTATTGCAAAGGTGCAAGAGGAAGCGGAGATCAAGTGTAAGAGAGAAATGGAGTCCACCATTAACTCAAATGAAGCAGCTGCTGAGAATATTCAGCTTCCAACAATATGTGTGAGTATTTAACATGCATTTACTCTTCAGCTGCACATAAACTAATAAAAAGTTTAAAAGATGTTTCAAATCTAGTGAAAAGTCATCAGGCTCAGTTTAATCCCATGTCTTTATACACTTGGTGTATGCCCCCAAATTTACAGTGTGTTTTTTTTTTTTTTTTTTTAACCTGTCATGTCTGGTAGCTTTTGCAATCTGCATGGCAATCTGACTGCAATGATGTACCATACATGTTTGCTTTTACGTTTTTACAGGAACATTTCTACAGATTATTGTAGCCTATTCCTGTTAATTGTGCTTTTATTTGATTTGAATTATTCCGCCAATGCATGACAGGGGAGAAAAAGAGAAGGAAAAGAAGAGAGAGGGGAAAAAAATAGTATACAGTGTGTTAAGAGTAATATCATTCAGTATGAATATGTATTTAAAAATTCCATGTTCCCTAGTCTAGAATTAAGTAGAAGATAATGTTATGAGGTGCGAATAGTGGAGCAGTATAAACTGAACATGTGCTGTATTTACTTTGATGCAGTATCTAAATCCCTCTTTGGCCATGTGAGCATATTTACATTACTTTTTCTCACGAAATCATAGATAACCATATCATAGATAAATAAGCAAATATTTTATCTTTATACAAGTAATTTAATTTAATTTGTAAATTTTCCATAAATATACCATGTAATAGAAATTCCGTCACTTAAAGCTATAAAATGAAATATGTGAAAACCTGTGGGGGAAAAAAACATGAATTAATGTGGTTTATTTTAATAATCTGATTTCATTTAACAGGACCTTTCTAATATACTGGGTAGTATATTTAAAGACATATACACAACAGAAGCACCTCCAAAACACAAACTTATTAACCTGTGCAAATCTGTCAATGGAGAAAATGATCATCATTTAGGCTACATGGAAGAAGTTGACCAGGTATCTTTTACATCATATGACATACTGTATATACACCACGCATACATATTTTTAAAAGGTTCCTGGGCATCAAGTCTATCATCTTTTTGGACCCTAGAATAAAATACATTATAAAAAGTTTTGAGACACATGCTTTTATTTATTTTAGGGGCAGGATTACAATAAAATGTAATTTAGCAACTGGCTGTTACTTTAAAAATTTGAATTTTTTTTAACTTTGGATTAGTTTCCTAAAATTTTAAAGCAACTTTAGCAATTCTGATCTTGGACCCAATAATTTTATTGTTAACAAGATTTTATAAACGTACTCAAGTTATTTCATTTATATTCTATCATCATGTTTATTAAATAAAGCTCATTTGACTCCTATTATTGTAAAACATGCAAATAAAATTAAAGCTAAGGGAGAATGATCTATTTACTTTACAAGTTGAATTTTAAGTTTTAAAAAACTGATGTGGGTAAAACGTGGGTAGGGTTTTAAATTTAAATACTACAGTGGTTTTCTTTTCTCAGGACAACAAATCTTTGAATTGTGTCAGTTTTGAACTTTTCAATTATTGCATTTGGAACACAAAAGTCTTTTCATCACCATCATCTTCTAGAAATCTTCCTGGTGATTAGTAATTTAATCAGCAGTTTTTTTTCCAGTGGTACATTTAATTTCTTTATAAACTTTCACATACAGGTGTATTTGGAGTACAATAAGCATGTTGAAAATGCAGATATGCTGGACACGCACATAAGTGAGGCTCTGCAAAACGTTAGTATCACAGAGGAGTGGATGCAAGCTCAGATCCTTGAAGAAGTAGGAAATTCACAACATCAGTTCTGTCGTCCTCCAGGTATCTGTTGAAACACACAAGATGGTATTCAGCGTGTTATAACTACTAAACCAATTAAATAATGTTCCATTTGCTGACAGTCAAATCTGCAATTATGTGGTGTGTGGACAATACTCTTCTTAAGAGTCACAACCTGATTTGTCCTCAGGACTACAGATCAGAACATGCCCCTCCCACTAAAATGCCACAAGGTAATGCTACTGTGATATATTAAATGTGTTTGAAGGTAAGGAATGTACTAATCTAATAAGTGCCAGCAGTCAAGCATTACTACACTAAATAAAAGCCATTCAAAGCAGTGCGATTATAAATAGCAGGGTTTTTTATCAGGTGTTTTATCGAAATGACAAAAGATGTATTACACTAATCTGATAATGGTAACTGATTAACCATAAGGTTCAGCAATGGCAATCACCATGTATATAAAGCAGAAATGTTTTGTCTGATGGACCCAACTCCTCAAAATAGGGTGGACCACATGTAACCAGCCTGCTCCAGCTAATTTACTTAAAGTCCCTGATTGGCTGAATCATTGATCTTACATAAGGATGCTGTCTGGTAGAAATGCAGATAATGCAACTGAGCCAAAAGAGTGAGTAACCAAACATGAAAGGCACTCTTGGTACTTGATGGTACTTTTCTTAGTACTATGGTAGGAATAACACTGCTGGCCCCACCAGCAAGTTATTTTATATAGATTAGATTATAGCACTATTGTTATATTATTTGTTTATTACATATTTTTTTTAATTGATGTTGCTCCTTATATCTACATAGGTAAATCTACACCCGACTTTGCCAAGCCAACCTTCTCCTTCAACATGCATGTGTCCGCACAAAAACAGGACGACGGTTACACCCTGATCCCTCAAACAAAAATAAATGCACAAAAGTTGCTGGATGAATCTGAGATGTCATTCACACCACTGTCCTCGAATGAGTCCTACTCTATAAGTAATGTTGCCACCCAGGTCAGTTATTTTCATTGTTGTTCTCTGTTGACGCTTTAAAAAAATGTTTCATTGTTGACTCATTAAAAATCTTTTAGGTTCTGTTTGTGTTAAAATTAAACAAAGGAGTAAGTGATTATTGAAGGGATATTTTTTAAATACGAATTGGTCACACAAAAAACTTTTAAAAACGATGTTATGTCACATCTTTGTTATCAGTACAAGTTTCCAGCTGTAGGACTGAGCTGTGGTTTGCTGAGGAAAAAAATGAGAAAGGTTTAATCCATTTGCTTATCCCTACATATCATTTATTACATAATGACCTGCCTGGCGAATGAGTATTCAACAACAGATTGACTGACACAACATCATATACCCATTAATATAATAGCACACACTTTTTTTAAATAATGTTGTCTGAAGAAACCACTTACAAACAGAAAATAGATCACAAAGAAAGTCCACAAAAGACACCTTATCAGTCAAATTTTACATTTAAACATAAAGGGTAAATGTTCTTTGTACAAAAAAATGTTTATCCTTTACCTTTTTAACTGTAATTTTAAAAAGTGACATCTCACAAGATACATTATAAACTTTTGGGACTATATACAACTAACAAGAACCACTGTTCAGAATTTTAACACTGGTTGCCATCATATCATATTTAGTGCCCTATATTATGTAACATGGAGTAATTCTGAATACAGCTCATATGGCTGATTACATTATGTCATTGCTGTGTAATGTACACCTCATTTTCTATATTTTCAGATTAAGGGTAGACTTTATTTTATTACTTCTATTGTACTTTTTGTGACTTATGTATTTACTTTACCTTTTAAAATTTTTTTGTTTGTTCAGGACAGTAGTAAACACTGTATTTTGGTTTATTGGTAATCCTGAATGGCTTTTAATTGGCAAAACGACAGAATTTTGCCAAGACATGTATTCTGATTTATTTAGGAAGAGTGTCTTAAGCAATAATAACTAATAACCTACTTTGGTTGGTGCAGAAAGTTAGTAAATACAGTATGTTTTGTCTTTAAATGTGTAAATGCTAAACTAAATTTGATTTGTATTTGCTTTAAGCAGGCGGCACATCTGTGTAAACCATCCCCTAGAAAAAAGGTTGGTGACAAAGCTGCATGGCAGAAGTATAAGGAAAGTCAGAAAATTTTGCAGTACCCTAATTTCCAGTCACCCAGCTGTCAACGTGGGGGAAAATCGCTCATAATAACAGAAAAAATTGTAGAAAAAGAGGGGTAAGTCTGTGATTGGACAATACAAGAAATACTAAATAAAAAATATAAACATTTTTAGAGTGTACATCAGTTTCATTTATAGTATTCGAGTGGTGCTTTCTAAAAATGTTCTCTTTATTGAGTCTTAGGTTTTGTAATGTTTTAGAGTGTAAATAATACATCTATCTTAAAACAGTATATGTATAATGACATCATAACATAAAACTGTTTGGTATTATAGACATCTTATTTGTCCTGATACTTTAAACTTAAGTTGTTTAATAGGTATAAAAAAAGTCTCAGTATAAATAAAAAAGTCACTCAATCAGAACATGGAAAGATTATGTACTGAAGAACTCTGTCATAATAAACACTAGCTACTAATAATTAGATAATTACAAAAAGCTGCAAACTGCATATTTTATGAAGTTTCTCAAGACATGTCTAACAAACTCATATAGGCCATTGTAAGTGGATGTGTCCATATACCTTCAGCAATTAATTTTTTTAGGCTTATGCCAGCATCAAATATCCCCTAAAACCTATAGGCAGTGTGAATAGTTACTGAAATAAATTCTTATGGCTTGTTTTTTCCATCCATCCATTATCTTCCGCTGTATCCTGTACTAGGGTTACAATGGGGGGTTCCCCATGCCCATTCAGGAAAGAATGTTTTTGGCGCTGGTCAGATACACCCAGGACAGGGAGGCAATCTATCACTGGGCACACTTACTCACCTAGACACACAAACACACACTATATGGGGAAATTTGGATAATTCAATTGACCTTGATCTATGTTTTTAGACTGTGGGAGGAAACTGAAGAACCTAGAGGAAACCCACACGGCCATGGTGAGAACCCAGATTGGGATTCGAACCGAGAATCCCTAGCGCTAAGAGTGCAACCACTAAGCCACCGTGCCTCCCCGGCTTGTTTTTTTCAGTTAAGCAAATGACAGTATAATGCTGTTATGATGTAATAATCACTGGTGTACAGAGTTTGCTGAGACATTAAGAGAAAATTATTTTCTAATGCACCATTAGAGACTAGTAAGAGGCTGTATTTTTCTCCATGCAATCATACAAGACTGGTTGCCTGTTTTAAAGCATTTAGTTTGTCTAGACACATTTATTTGGATAGCCGTTTAGTAATTGCGTGCTGACGTTAACAATAGCAAACCAGCTGCTCTCACAAATCCAAATATTTAACTTTATTGATTTAGCTGTCTTTGTTTAGCTGGTTTTTTTGTGTTCATAAAACCTGTTTTAGTTCAGAACATTAAACCATTGTCTTGCATTTAGGTTGTTTGTTTGCCTGACTAGAGATGTGCCATAATAATAATGGTTCTAATTATTCTCCCCATTAATATCACCTCCAGTTCTGATCCTCAAGTGCCGATTTTCATCGCCAAGCCACCTGTAATCCTATTTACTGAATACCAGCCTGGACAAGTCTATGAGGTAAAGCTGTGAACACATGGGGCCATACAGTTTACTTCATCTACTGTCTTTATAATAATAATAATAATAATAATAATAATAATAATAATAATAATAATAATAATTGTTATTATGGCAAATGCTCTCATAAAAAAGATCCAAAAGGATGTTGGTCATGTGACTGCAAAGGTTAAATGAATTACTGGGCCAACAACCATAATTCACCTAAAAAACTGAAATTGAAAGTCCAAACTGAAACATTTTCTTTTGTAGTTTTATTAATATATGGTTAGGATAAATGTAATGATATATAAAAGAATATGATATATATATTTAAAAGTGTAAAAACATAATTATTATTATTATATAATTTTGTATTTTTGCACTAAAAAGTATATTTTATGTAGGCCAACATAAAAACATTTGTAGGGAAATTTATTTCAGGTGGATCAAACTGAGTCAGTTTAAACTGTATGCTGTTTGTATGTTTAGACTACATTAGAACTGCAGAATGTGTCAGCTGCTGGTCACCATTTGCGTGTGATCCCCCCCACGACTCCATACTTTTCAATTAGTCTAGGTAAGCATTTACTAAACCATTTATTTAAAAAAAAGTGATTTGTTAAGTTACCAGGTAAGGGATATGTATGTAAGTTGTTTTTCTTTTGGAAAATAGCACCACCTGTTGCTGAAAAATCACTTAAGTATGAAACCTGCTGCATGGGCGGGGTATGGGGTTAGACACGAACAAGGCTGATTAATGCCTTAGTTTCTGCTGCTTGTAGCTTTTGTGATTCGTATTTTTTAGGGATGTGATTGTTTATATTCAGCCTGTAATTATTCACAAGGCTTTAATGTACTTAAAGTGTGTATGTTTTACTGCTTACTGCTCTCCTGTTGACTAATCTACTTAACATCTGGCTCTTAAGGCAGGTTCCCTGGCGAGGGGGGCATTGTGGCACCTGGCATGAGTTGCCAGTACATATTGCAATTTGCGCCAGACTCTTTTGCTATTTATGAGGACCTGCTGGTAGTGGAGACACAATCACCAATTCCTCTTATTATACCTTTGGAGGCCAAAAGACCCCCACCAGTTCTCACATGTGAGTCAACAGTTAATGGCAAATATTTCTTGGTTATTATTGATAAATTCAAGAAGAAGCAGTGTACACATTTTTTTCTGACAAAGTTTAACACATTTTTATGATTGTGACAAACATTGCTGTAGTCCCAAAAACACAAAAAAATAAAAAGCTAAACTAGGAGCAATGTGATGTTTTAACATAAACTTAAAACATACGTTTCATAAACTGTATATAACTGTATATAAGCCTTAGCAGTCCTGTATGGAGAAAATTTAAATAAGATTTTCCAACCAATAATATTACTTACATTAAACTACATGGATACTTGTGTCATAAGTAATGTGTATTTATAGGTATAAGCAATTCTATATATTCTATATTATATTGCACATAAGCAAAGGTGTTTCTGGATTTGCATTATTAATATTTTATTTCATTTTGTCAATAAAATATTTTGTAATATCATCAATCTAACAAATAGCTTACTATTAAGACCTTGATTATCATCTGTTAAACCAAACCTTTAGATGCTTTACAGTTTCTGTATATTAGTATTATTTAAATGTATTATATAACTTGATTTTTTGGTAGATACTTTCAATTGTATCTTTGCTAATAGCTTTTATATAAAGCACTTTTTGATTTAAAAAACAACATTTATTTTATCTGTACAAATATCTGAATTAGCAACATGCAATGGATTAAACTTGGGTCAGAATTTTGAACTGTAATTTTGAACATAACCCTATTTTAATATCATAAGTTAACACGATTGTTGTTTTAACACTCCTCGCCAGTGCCTGCTGTCTTAGATATTGGATATTGTCAGGTTGGAGGGGTGAAGTTCTTGGAAGTTGTCTGTCGCAATGATGGACTAAGTCCTGGAATGTTTTGCATCATGCCAAAGATACATTGGCCTGCCTCTAGCTTTATGGTGAGTTGTCTGTAGATGCTTTAAAGCTTTGGAGCAAATAATCCATTAATAATGTGTTCCTTAAAATGTGAAGTGATAACTTGTTGAGTTCTGTACAGCAAAATAATCCTAAACTTGTTTACTTTCGGTCATAATCCACCATCATTTTATTAGACAGTAATTCAAAGCAGTCTTTTGTCTTCCTTTATTCCTTAACCTCTAAATGCATTAAGTTAAATCACTCTGATCTACTGTTTTTGTACATTTTCTCAGGCTGCAGTACAAACCAGCTTTGCGGAGGACCCACCTTTTGCAATAGGTCCATCTTTTTTTACTCTGGTCCCTGGTCAGGACATAGTTATTGAGGTACAGTGAAACTTCACAAATTTCTGGTTCTGTTTAATAGAAAGTAGATTTTCTGACTAATATATTTGTTGGCCATTATTTGAGTTTGCATAATATGTTTTAAGGTCATTTTCTTCCCTGTTGCTATTGGAAATTTTGCTGAGAGCTTCACTATTGTCTGTGACAACTGTCAAGTGAAGGATCTCACCATACAAGGTATCATGGTGGAAAATTGGATTTTAAAAATGGAAAAAAAAACATCAAGATGATTTTTTTAAATACTTTATTTAATGTTAATATCAGGTACCGCAGAGCTCATCACCCTGGACTTAGTGGGATTAGAAGAAGGAGAAGATCCACCAGTACTTGGGGAACCGTGTGACCATACTGCTGAACATTTTGTAAGATTTGAAGCAGCCAACCCATGTACCATACATGAAAGGAAAATGGTCGTCATGAACAATACGTAAGAACACGTACCTAGATTGTTTAGTCACTGTGTAATAAAAGTGATATAATAAAGTTTGTGTTTGTGAGCACAATACATCAACTGTTGTGTAACAGGCACTTGGAGCTAAAATTCCATTGGCAGATTATGAAGCCCAACTTGCAATTGCTGAATCCTGTAGAGACCTCAGATACCTCTTGCATCCAATATCATTTTGCTACAGATAAAGCCTTCAGCGTCAGTCCTTCTGTAGGACTGATGCCTCCTTCACAAGAGCAAGTGTTCTTTCTTAGCTATCACCCACAAGAGGTACTTCATCTTCTTGATTTTCTTCTGCTTTTTCTTAGTATTATTATTAATAATAATTATAATCATTTTTGGTATTATATACAAAAAGGTATGTGAATGTCTGACTAGCATTTTAAAGCATGATATTTTCTAATCTAATTCCAAAACAAAGAAATGTATCTATCTCTCCATCTTTATCAGCATCCACACTTCTGGAATGGACTTTTTTTATAGTTTGTGTAAAGTGTTTATATGTAAAATGTAAATGCAGGTTCTGATGTTGGATGAGAAGGTTAAAGGTTTATAGTGCAGTGAACATTTACATTTACTTCAAA
This sequence comes from Corydoras maculifer, assembly GCA_019802435.1. Lineage (NCBI taxonomy): Eukaryota > Metazoa > Chordata > Actinopteri > Siluriformes > Callichthyidae > Corydoras > Corydoras maculifer. The sequence goes on along the minus strand of JAFMOD010001319.1, from coordinate 799,675 downwards.
GTGGAGATGAGGTCAAAGATCTAGCTCAGAAGTTTCCTTCCATCACCCACATTAAATCAAGTGTTTACTGATCTTTGATAATTAATTTGGAGTCTAGTCAATTTAACATGGAAAACTTTTTCCAAATTGCTGCAATGAATTAGTCGGAATAGTGATGGATGTCCACATACTTTGGTTCATATGTGTTTTTTTGTGTACCTTCTAGTTAAAAGAGTATCACAGTGTCTGTCACCTGATCATTGAGGATGTCCCTGATCTGCAGAAAATGAATGGGTAAAATTAAATAAATGTGAAATTATATAACTATATTAGTCATGTGTTAGTAATTCATGTTTGCACTTTGCTACAAAACTTTAACAATGTATATAAATATATGTTCCACTATATTTTGCTATTCACATTTATTTCAGTAATTGGACTCACTTTAACATGGTGCCTAAGGTTGAAGAAGCAATTGCAATGGAGATTGAGGTCAAAGGATCTACTGAACCCTATAAGATCCTTTTCGAGCCATATGCCATATTTATGCCAGGGGAGATCTACATTCACACAAATGTCTCCAAGAGATTTAAGGTTTAATTCAAAATAGCATTAATGCTAGACTGATAATATAAAAGTGTATGTGTGTTTGTATGTGTGAGTGTGTGTTTGTATGTGCTAGTGTGTGTGAGTTGTAAGGTCAAGTAATAAAAGTGTGGATTTACAGGTTTTTGTACATAAAGTGTGTGTGTGTTTTGAAGATGTGGAATCACAGCAAATCAGCTATTAATTTTCAATGGGAACAAATCAGCGACTGTCACAGTTTTGTGGTTGATCCATCATCAGGGGAAATCGGTAAACCATTACAATTTATAGCATGGTAAAGTGAAAACTGTTTAGTGTACTGCCAACAGATTCTGGAAATGTGATTGAGGCATTTGAAGACTAATAATGATCATTCAATATATGTGAATCTATATGTTTACAAATATGATTTAACCGATTTTTAACATAATTTGTTTAGCACTACATTAATATTGGTTAATGGTTATATGAACATACAATACTTTAGAAAATAATACATTTGTTTTGCACCATTATTACAAAAATATTTATGAAGCATTTTTAAATAAAAGTAGGTTATTCGTTTTTCTATGTGCTGTAATGGCAGGTTCATGTATTTGTCTGTAGAAAGTCAGGAGTGCATTGATCTGGATTTAGTTTTGACTGGAGGACAACCTGGCCATTTTACAGTCCCACTTCAATGTTACATTCAGCACCAACCAAACCCTGAATTCCTGCTTATTGATGTCACATTTAGGGTAAGCGATTTAATTATGCTAACACTGGTTTATAGTATAATAAATATTATTTTGTCTCTTCTAGTTTTGAAATTAGTTAAGGTATTGCTGCAAAAAGATGTGATGTCTTCTATTGTGCTGTGTCTCAGGGACCAAATGTGACTGTGAACATGCCCAGTCTAAATTTTGGACTCCTTCAGCTTGGCCTAGAAGTTTGTTTACCCCTTCAGATTACCAATAGCACCCCTTTAGAAGCGAGCTGGAGTCTGGAGGAGCTGCCTAGTGACTCTGCTGTGCACCAAAACCAGGTAAGAACATGTACTATCTCTCACTGCCTGCTAAATTTCAGCCAATGAACAAATGTGTGACCCATTCACTTAATTAAGGTGTTTTCACACATGCTCTCTCACTTATTTGGTCTCAATTAAAGTAAAAATAGAATATATTAATTTGGCATTTTGATTGTTTGGTTTACAATTATTGTACACACATACACACTAGTGCACATGATTGTCAATGATGAAATTGGTATTAGAAAAAAGTTTTTACAGCATGGGCTTAAACACTACATGGAGTGCTGTTTTTTTGTCATCAACACAAAAATAAAACCAGAAGCTATTGACTGTGTAAATGTATTTTGTCTGTCTGTATTTCAGTTGAGCGTAGAGCCCTGTCAGGGTGTGCTGCCTCCTTTAGCATCCTGCAGTTTGAATGTGATTTTTAAAGCTTTGTGCTCTCAGAGTTTCCAGTCTGTTCTTCAGCTCGTAGTGCAGAATGGCAGTGGCTGGTAAGGAAAATCATAGTGTATATAGTGTTTTGATTGTTTTTCTTCCTTTTTTAAAGTCTGTGTCTGTGTGTCAGTCTGCTGCCTGTGAGAGCAGATGTACAGAGTCCTCAAGTGTGTTTGCTGAGCTGTAAGATGGTGCTGGAGGATTTGTACGTAGGAGTCACAAAGCAGTCCAAAGTAACTCTTTTCAACCAGACCCTTCTGCCAGCTCACTTCACATGGGGGAAGGTAATCCAAACTTCTCCATACAGATAGTTCAACCAACAATGAGGTTCTTTATCATGAACATCTTGTGCCATGTTTTTATATAAACTTCAACTATTGACTATTAAATAAAAAACAGTAGAAATAATATATATATATATATATATATATATATATATATATATATATATATATATATATATATATATATAGTATATTTAAAAGAATATTCCTCTATGTTTTATATTATTCATTCATTACCTCCCGCTTTATCCTCTATTAGGGTCGCCGTGGGGTTCCCCATGCCCATCCAGGGGAGAACGTCTCGGGCGCTGGGCAGATACACCCAGGACAGGGCGCCAATCCATCGCTGGGCACACACTCACTTACACACACTCTATATGGGGCAATTTGGAGAATTCAATTGACTTGATCCATGTTTTTGGACTGTGGGAGGAAACCAGAGAACCCGGAGGAAACCCACGCAGACACGGGGACAACATGGAAACTCCACCCAGATGGGGATTTGAACCGGGAATCCCTAGCGCTAAGAGGCGAACGTACTAACCACTAAGCCACCGTGCTGCCCCTATGTTTTATATTATTTCTATTATTTTCGATTTATTTATATTGTTTTTATAACTGATCTATAGGGATCCCGAACATCAGTTAAATTGTTGGTTGTCATTTGAAGTTTTGCAGCTAAATAATTCCTCCTTTATCTGAATTACAGCTTCAGGGTTCTCAAGCTCACCTCTGTTCTGCCAGTTTCAATCCACCCACTGGCACTTTGGGGCCTAATGCACAGATGGAGGTCACTGTATCCTTCACTGCACATACAGAAGCAAGTATCTACCACAATAAATGTAGAGCAAGTGAAATGATGATATTCATGTGTGTGTGTGTGTATGTATGTATGTATGTATGTATGTATGTACACCATACATATGAACATTGTACTTTTGTATTTACCGATCACAGACTGATGTGATGATGTACGTGTGTGTTCCACTGATATGATTATCATATAGTGGCTGCTGTAAGTAGATTTTTAGGCTGGTAGTTTGGTATTTTAAAAGATGTTGCTTTCTGCCTGCAGGGGGAACTGAGTGAATTAGTTGCTGTATGTAAAGTAGAGGGTATGGAGGAACTTCTGGTGCTGGGCTTTCAGGCTAAAAGCAAGACTCTTAGTGTGTTATATTCTCTTCCTACTACACAAAGGTATGACCCTGTATAACCTTCAGAAAGTTTACTTTCACAAAGGTTACCACATTTTGCAGTATCCTACAGTTAAAATTGTGTAATAGTTCCAACCATGATTGCAAATTATATTGAAGAATAAATGCACTTATTGGCAATAGAGCTTTTGAAAATGCATTGGAATATCTTTATAGCTTAGAAAACATCTTACAAAAAATACTGTCCTGAAAATCTGCAGTCAAAAAGTCAAAGATACCAGAGGGACTTTGGTATCATTACTTTAATTGAGAATTACTGATATAGTGGTGGCATAGTGGTGGCAGTGATGATTTATAATGATGATTCTCATTAGCATGGTCTGGGACACATAATCAGCCTTGATGTTAAGAGGATGGAGCGAAATATAGAGCAATATTTATAGTGAGTGAAAGCCTTGGGGTGATTCCTTAACAATTTGCAAAAGGCAAATATTTAATACAAATATTTATTTGTATTAAAAATGTTAAGTGTGCATTGTCCACTTTTAAATTAATAAATAAACAAAAATGAATATAATTTTAGAAAATCTAAGCTTAAAGAAAAAGAATTTACAGCTTTGTAATTCAAGATTATACTTGCATAGACAATGTGTTTCTACTTATTTGTTTTGCCTTTTTATTTCGCAATTGTATCACCTTGAAATTTAAACTTCTAGAAAAGTAAAAATCTGCAGTATGATGGCATGACTGTGTATTACAGAACTCTTTATCTTATTTTAGCACTGAATCAGATGACTTGAAGGAGCAGAATGTTATACTGGATTTCAGTGAAGCTGAACCTCTTCTAATTGGCAAATCTGCCACCAGACAGCTCCTGATCACCAACCGCACTCCAATTCCAGCTTCTTTTAAACTGAAAGTCAAAACCTTCGCAGCTGGAGCTCCCATCATTTCCCACGGGTTTGTTTTTATATTTTTAACTGATATAGTTTTAAAAACAACAAACACTTAGGATGATATGCTGGTTTCTTGGTTGATGAAAACTAAAATATAATGTATTACATAATCATAGTAATTGGCATATTATTAGGTTTTGTAGTTACATTTCTAATATACAAAACATTTTAAACATGAGAGCACAGTTACCATGTTTCTGAAATTTTACCTGCTAATACTCTAGCAACTAATCTGTTTAACATGTATATGGCTAAAACATTGTGGACACTTTACCATAACATCAAGTCATATCAATGCTAGAGGACAGAAATACCACAATAGTATGTATCTAGCTATTCTTCCAAAGCCACAAGGGCCAGGGTTTAATTTTCAGTTGGGTCTGTTTCAGCACCCCAAGACATGGTTTAGAAAAAGACTAAATCATGATGTTTGTTGACACATTTTTGTTTATACACAATTCCAAAAGGAAAAATACCTGACTTGTAATCTTAATATATTCATGACATTCTGTTTCAGACATGATTATGTCAGAGCACCAATTCATGACATACAGGCAAAGAAAATTGTGAAAAAACAACATGATGGTAAGTGTGACGTATGTTCAGTTGCAGCTGCAGTAAATCCAAGACCTTGTATCAGTTTTTACTCGATGCTTTGTTGCAGATCTTGTTTGTGGATTTCTTGTAAATGAAATGGGAGCAGCATTTGTTATTGAGCCAGAGACCGGGACACTCGGGTCATTTGAAACTGTGACTGTTAACATTACTGCCTTTGCTGACATGTGGGGGGATTATCAGGACCACCTGGTCTGTAAGGTAAATAAAAAAAACTTCATAAAAAGTTCAATTACACAACAAAGAACCAAGTAACTGTACATATAATGAATTAGTACATTTAATATGCTGCATATCACATTATGACTGTAAAAAAAAGGTGATGGAATATATTATTTTAACTTAAAATAATAAAAAAAGGGAGAAGCTCAGTGGTTCTGTCAACGGCTGATCCATGTAGTATAGTAATATTCATGTTATTGTGTTATCTAAATACCTAGCTTCTAATATCAAATATATTTTTGAAAATGTGCTTCAATGTATAAAAATCCTGGGTTTGATGCCCAAGTAGGTCAGACATAGGCCTTCTGTGTGCAGTTTACATGTTCTCCATATTAGTATCTGTGAATTATTCAGTGTTCATGTACATTTACAATATATTCAATTACTATACTATACAATACTAATTTTTTTTTTCTTTCCATTCATGAGGTTGGTGAACTTAATCGGACACTTATTCCAATGAGACTGTCAGTGAGAGGATGTCCAATTTATTTCCAGATGATTGGACCCCAACCTGAAAATCAAAACCAAGGACCACTCATACGGTACACATGTTTCTCATGTGTACCTAGTTATTATTTTTATGGTCATTGTATAATATTACTGTATTTTAAGAGGAGTTTTTTTCATCCACAGATTTGGAACTCATGTTTCAGGAGGTGACACAGTGTCACGGTCTCTTCGCTTGAATAACAGCAGTCCATATGGTAAAGACAAATATAAGAATTTCTATATTAACAGATTAGATTAAATTTGATCAGGAATTCGGGTCTATAAAAAGTAAATATTGAGAGACAGCTGAGCTAATAGTACTGTCAAAATAGATGTCAACAGTGTGGAGTGACATTGTGTCCTGTACAAAATGAAATCATCAGCAATAATATGAAAACTATTGTCATTAAATTGTGTGGATTAGCCGTTAGATAGTACAATAAGAAGTACAGCAATAGAATTTAACATCTGTCCAAATTTACATATGTGACATTAAGCACAACACAATGTATTATTATTGAAGTAAATTAATTTCAAAGGAAATAAATGAGTAAATTCATATTAAAACAAAACCTTGTATTATAGTTATTTGAACGCTAATTGGTGAATTTTTTCAGATGTACATAAATATGTGATAAGTACTTATATAATGACACAACTGTTATGCACCATATTCCTAATACATCTGCGATGTATTTTATATTAAGACAAAACATAATGTTTTATTAAATACTCATTCCAAAATCATTAAATTGTTTAAATTAACTCAATAAAAATACTAGAATGACTAGGAATAAGTGTATACCTAGGATACTAGGACCTAGGAGCCTAGGAATAAAAAAAATAGTTAAAATCTGTGTGTGTTTTTCATCTGGTGGGTATAAAAGCATTACTTGCTAACTTTTTAACTTGGATAGTAAGGTTTTGTGTGTATGTGTGTGTTCAGACATCCGTATGGACTGGTTCACCTATAACAAAAAGCCTGAAGACAGGAAGCTGATTGACTTAACTGTGGTTTATGGTGAACCTTTTCCTCTTAAGGATGCTGATGGGAATGAAGTTGTTGGTGGATTAGATTCCAATTCTTCCTCCTCTCTATGGGATCAGAGTGAAACCCCCAGCATAGAAAGAACCAGTTCCTCCCTCTCAAGCAAATCAGCTACATCTCCAGTAATAAAGACTTATACACACATACAGTAACCAGCCAAGAGTTTGGACACACCGCCTTCTTGTTCATTACATATTGTCTCCATTTACCATATAAAACTTTGTAGTTTTACAATTACAGACTGTAGTATATTTTTTATTTTAGCCCCTGTTGGTTCTCTGTTCTCTATTGGTCAAGACCATCACAGAACCAGTTTAATTTGGGTGGTTGTTTATTGTCAGTTGTGCAGTGACAGTGAATCCAACCTTTTGACTGGTACTGTATACCACTGATCTGTTCAAAACAATATTCTTATGTGTTTTGTATTGTTTACTAGGACATTGAGGAAGATCAGAGTGTGGAAGAAGAAACAGAGGTTTCTTTTACTAAATCGAAGAAGCTTTTTTCTGTTTTTATCCAGCCTCATGAGGGAAATCTATCAGATTACCCATATTGTATCACTCCACAGCAAACAGTAGGTGTCTACTGTACATTATAATGGAATGAAGTATTCACTTATTCATTTATTCATTTATTTGGACTTTAATTTTATGTATAAAGATTAGTTTTGGTGTATGTTTTTATTTATCATTATTATTAGTATTATTAGAAGTATTAGTAATAGTAGTAGTAAAGTATTTTACATGTAATAGGATATACCTATATTCTATCATTTAGATTAATGTACTGTGACCCATATTGAATGTGTACATCAAATTTAGTTATATACAACTTGAGATTTATATATTATATATTTTTTATTGTATTATTGTTTCAGAAGCTTCTAAATAAATTTTCATCTCAATATTATAAATTGTTTTACTGTATTTTACTTTTTAGGTGGTTCCAAAAGGTGGCAGTAGCACCATCAATGTTTCATTTACCCCCCTCACACTGTCTGATCCAGGCAGCAGCTGCACATGTGTGGGATATGCTCTGGGCTTCATGTCTTTACATTCAAAGGTAAAGCAGTCAAACATTTTAGAAGGTTTTTATTCCAATTAAAGAAATATTATTTTAATGTTTTTGTTTAGCTGGCATCAGACGTTAAAGGTGAAGTGTTCAGAACTGAAGGCTATGATTTGGAGCCTTTAAGGTCGGACCTGCTGGCTTATGTTAAACCAACTATGTGAGTCATTAAAACATATACAATTATAATGACATGCATCTGTGTACATGCCATGACTACTAATTGCATTTGTGCTTTTATACACACACACACACACACACACACACACGAACACAGTGATGTTTGAAAGTTCTATAAATTTGACCTTTAGAGTGGAATTTAGAGTTTCAAGTTCTAAAAGTAGATAAAGAGATCCAAATAAAAGAAATAAGACAATAATTTGTATAATATAATATATAATAGTTTTGGTCATTGACCAACAAAAATCACATCAAAACAAGGTGTGTAATAGTTTATTTAGTTTAGTAAATTGGGCGTTATGTTAAAAAAAAAAGGATCCAATGCATTTCAGAATAAACACTTTATCCTATATATGAAACTCAGAGTTGGTAGTATCATGGTGTTAGCATGTTTTAAAGCATCTGAGTCAAAATGGCTTTCTGTTATTAATAGAACAATAAATACTAAATTCATTCATTCATTTATTCAATATCTTCCGCTTCATCCTCTATTAGGGTCGCGGTGGGGTTCCCCATGCCCATCCAGGGGAGAACGTCTCGGGCTCTGGGCAGATACACCCAGGACAGGGCACCAATCTATCACTGGGAACACACTCACTCACACAAACACACTCTATATGGGGCAATTTGGAGAACTCAATTGACTTGATCCATGTTTTTGGACTGTGGGAGGAAACCGGAGACCCCGGAGGAAACCCACGCGGACACGGGGAGAACATTCAAATTATTTAAAAAATGACAGGATAACTCATGAGCTGTATCTTAACAGAATATGGGTCATGCATCATGATGGAATGTTTTGCAATGACCAAGGCAACATCCTTAATTTAATCCAATAGAGAGTTTGTACAAGGACCTGCAGTTTGGGAAGAAAGAAATTTTTGTATAGAGGATTAAGCTAAAATTCCTTAAAATTAGACAGTCACAATCAGCAGTCACCAGATATAATTACTTTCAGTTATTGCTGCATAAGCGTTTCATACCACATACTGAAAGCAAAGGTTTTGCTGCTCACTGATATATTTTTTTTCTAAATAAATAAAAAAACCTCACTTAACATGCACTACTGTAACTTAACATGCACTACTTAATGTCTTACTAAGGTAATGTTTTTTCATTTACATTTTCATTTCATTTGTTTTTTCATTTACATTTAGTGGTATAAAACCTGCTGGTACTTCGGTTGCTCAAAGAGAATAAGTTCGCTGCTGAACCTTGGCTTTCTCAAATTTCTTTCCTGAAAACTAACAATAACAGAGAGTTATTTTCTTGTAATTGTCACATCTACTTGGTTCAGACTCGGAACACTGTAAAGCTGCTTTAAAGACAATGTAATTATGCAAAAAAATTAAATAGTGCTATATAAATATATAAACTTAATCTTGATATTTAGTGTTTCATTGAAGCTTGTATATAAATTTTCATGTCACATAGTTTAACTGTTCAGCTGGATGAAGATGAAGAGATACTGACATTTAACTGTGCTGCCAGTGATCTGCTTGATGGATTCACACTTAAACAGGTGATCAGTTTCTTAATCATATCTGCTATCTGTACGGTCAGCTTGTCTAAGATTTATTTTGAGCATCAGTGTGTTAGACTTAAAGAAGTGGAGCCATTTTTTACCACTATGTGCCACTGTGCTCTCTTAGGAATCCTAACAATGTCCTACCACTAGTTCAAATCCGAAATTAATCATGGATCTGTGTGAAAATTATAAAGTTTGTTGTTTCAGGAAGTTGTCAGCATGAAAACACTGCAACTGATCAACAGCACCGATGTTCCTCTTGCTTTCACACTGAATACACAGCAGCCATTTTCTGTCCTGCAGCTCCAACACAGAGCTAATGCAAACAAAAAGGGCAGTGACCCAGTGCTACTGCAGCGCAGATGTGGCATACAGGTTCAGACATGAAGCGTAACTTCATTTTATGCAATACTACAGATCTGCCGTGTTAAATCAAGATGTCTGTTCTGATGATTTTGGCAGGTTAAGGTGGCTTTTCAACTTTCAGCATCACTACTAACACAACAAATCCCTAATCCAGAGGAAAGTTCAACTGATGTTACCCTGGAAAGCAGTGAAGCGGGAGAGAGAAGCCTAAGATTTCAGCAGAAACTTACTATTCTGTACAGCAACAACAGAGTACAGGTACAACACCTAACATTAAGCCTAACATTAATATTTTTCTATTACAACATGCTTTACCTTTAATTTACCATGTGTGAGTGCTTTAATGTACTGGTTCCTTTTACTTGGTGTTGTAGACCGTACCCATGTGTGCTTTGCTGGCTCTACCCACGCTGCACATTTCGCCTGGCATTGTTGACTTTGGTATCTGCTATGTGGGACAGACCAGCATCAAACAAGTGCACCTGTGCAACCGTGGGGCTTCCGGCAGTTTCTGGGTTGCACTCATAGGTATGAATGCTAGAATACACATTTACTTGGAAATAAAACCAGTCATGGGCATTCATTAGTTAACGTCTGTATTGTTATTTAGATCCTTATGATGAGTGCCAAGTTTTTGAGGTTTCACCGAGTCGCGGTTTGTTAAAACCGCAGGATTGTTCCATCACCTTCTGCAGACAAGCTATAGAGATCAGCTTCACTCCCAGGTATTTTCACAACTGACATACCAATGTGTGTTCTATAGACTTTGTCAAATATTTAAAATATATATTAAAATGTATATTTAAATGAAGCAAAGAAAATACTACGAAGGGCAGTAAGGCTGCATTCAGTTACTATTTTTAAATCAGTATTGGGTCAATATTGTATAATATGCAGGTTTTGGTTCTTGAATCTGATCCGTGACATTGTTAAAATCATTGACAAAAGGTGCCTGCAACACTTTCTAACTGTAATCTATCTCTGGCATAGTGATCAGAGGTCCTTCCAGGGCATGATTACCGTGCAGGGCATTCTGGGAGAACCCTGCCTCACGCTGGAGGTTAAGGGCAGTGGATCCTACGATGAACGACACATAGATACTGCACCATAAAGCTAAAACAACACCACCCGAATTATTTTTATTGTTATTTATTATCAAAATCATACCGAATGTGTTATTTCAAATAATTATTAAATATAACATTTCCTACAAATCTCATATAGAACCTGATTTTACTGATCAACTTTTGACACATTTCTGACATCACACTCCTGGTACAGTATTCTGAAGCTTAGTAAGTTATGGGTCAGCAGAGCTTTAATTACTTGATATGGTCCATCTGTCAGAACTCGGATCACAAGCACCGATTTGACATTCTGACATTTTAACATTTAAACTTTGCAAATTTAACAACATCAAGCTTTCATGTAACTGCAGGAATGCAGACTTATTTCACAAAAAGGACCTGGATCCAGAATGGTATCTAGCTGATGTTGTGCAATGCATACATTTAAAAATCACAATGTAATCACTGATAATTTAAAGACGAATTCTCACCCTCTATAATAAAGCCATCTTGTTAAACCCAGTTCAGTATAGTGATTACAGCAACATCAGTACTCAGGGTTAGTGTTTAATTAAAGGCAGTGATTCTTCACACGGTCGTTTAAATCACCCTAAAATATGTTTTAAGCTGGACTCAAGGTCCAGGATACTCGAAGACCGCAGCCGCTCCCATTCCAGTTCCAATGCACATAGACACCACACCATAAGCTCTGAAAAAAAACAACCAGATAATTAGTTTAAACATGATACAGCTCTAATAGTCCTGCGGTAAATAATAACATGTACTCTATGCAGAATATGAGAAGCTTATTTACCTTTTGCCTCTGCGTTTTAACTCATTCAGTAAGGTGACAACCTGGCGTGCTCCAGTACATCCCAGTGGATGGCCCAGAGCAATGGCACCCCCATTGGGGTTCACTTTTTCCATTGGGATGCCCAGTTTTTCAACACAGTAAACTGCCTGGAATTCAGTTTAAAACCATAAAGGGGTTTTAGTATTCTTATGATGGACCATAGTTTTTTTGGCCAAATACTTATCCTGATTTATCCATACCTGACTAGCAAAGGCCTCATTGATCTCAAACACGTCAACATCTTCAACACTCAGTCCTGTAATATTCAACATTGTGATTAATACTTAATCTTCCAAATGATGATAATTTTTCTTAACATAATCAGGGAGAACAGACAGCAGGATAAACATTTCACTCATCCAACAACCCCTGCACACTCGTACAATGTCCTTTCACCTGCTTTCTCCAGGGCTGCTGGGATAGCGTAAGCTGGACCAATGCCCATTACATCAGGGGGAACGCCAACCACGGCACTCGCCCTCAGAATTCCCAAAACAGGAAGCCCAATCGCTTCCACTGCGGACCGACGACCCAACAACACAGCTGCTGCTCCGTCACTCACTTGGCTGGCATTGCCTACACAATGAAATAGTGCACATTACTATGTTTAATGTATGGGCATGGGGAAAGCCAGCCACCAATCATAAGAAATGATGGGCTGGTGTCCACATATTTTTGGTGCCAGTGTATCAATCAGTGTTTAAGCATGGTTTAGTATGTAAGTAATCTGTAAGTTAACATGCAGACCTGCTGTTGTGCTGCCATTCTCCTTAAATGCTGGTCGTAGTTTGGCAAGCCCTGCCACAGTGGTTCCAGGGCGGATGCCATCATCCTTAGTGACCGTGATGGTGCGTTCAGTGCCGTTCTCATCCACAAACTTGGTGGTTACAGCAGCGATCTCTTGCTCAAACAGACCCTGCTTCTGAGCCTGAGCTGCCCTGAAGAGAAGGTGTCTTTGTAATTAGAAGATATGTGAACAAAATTCAATATTAACCACCCTAAACCTGTCCACCACCATCTTCAGCTGATAACTAGACCCTGTGTTTTTTTTTTTAATTACTTAATGTCATTATCTATAAGCAGATGTAGCTACTGCTAAGACAGCTGTAATCTAGCACTGAAGGTTAATGTTTAATAACTACCTTTTGTAGGTTTAAATAATTTGTATATTTTGTGCCAATTTTGTGTTTTCAATGCTGTTTACTTTAGTTGTGATTATTTAAATTTTTTGTAATCTAAGAGCAGGACACACCTGCAGCCAAATTTTTTTCATTATAGCTCAGGGCTGGGACAATGCATGTAGGCAAGTTTTATGTTTCCAAACTACCGTACTTTTGCTGTGAGATGTAAGCAAAGGAGTCCTGCTTCTCTCTGGTGACACCATATCTCTCGGCTACATTCTCTGAAGTAATTCTGCAAACATATTAGTGCATGATTAATACCTAACTATACCTTAAACATGCTTGAGCTTAGTAGAAACCTCACCCCATGGGGATAAGACACTCTCTGGCCTTCTCGTTGTCCATAAGTCTGGAGCTGATGTCGCCCGGGTTTCCAACAGAACGCAAAGACATACTCTCCACCCTACACACACACACACACAAAAACTAAAGAGTCTGATCTTGATAATGGCTGAATTAATTTGTCATTCATTCATTGTCCTCTACTTAATCCTCTAATAGGGTTGCTAGGGTGTCTTTGTAATTAGCATGTTCGCCTTTCAGTGTTGGGGATCCAGGTTCAAAACCAAATCTGGGTGGAGTTTCCATATTCTCCCCATGTCTGTGTGAGTTTCCTCTGGGTTCTCCAGTTTTCTCCCACAGTCCAAAAACATGGATTCAAGGTAAATTGAATGCTATAAATTGCCCCATATTCTGTTTGTGTGTGAATGAGTGTGCCCAGCGATAGACTGGCGCCCTGTCCTGAGTGTATCTGCACGGTGCCCGAGACGCTCTCCCCTGGATGGGCATGGGGAACCATGAGGATTAAGTGAAAGATAATGAATGAAATATCACTAAGCTACAGTGTATGTAAAATATACTTACCCGCATGCAAGGCCTAAATCATAAGATCCGTTTCTGATGCCACCTAAAAGTTATTTAGATATCTGTTTATGGCATTCCAAGATATTTTAGTACTTTCTGTAGGTAAATCATCACTACTTGTTTACCTGCGATGTTAAAAAGTGCCTGCAGTCCAGATGAACACTGACGGTTCACTGTGCTTACTGGTACCGTTTCTGGAAAGCCACTGGAAGGCAAATATACAGTGTTCAGAGTTTTATGAGCATGAAACTTTTAAAACAGCTGTGTTTAAGATATTATATTGTAAATGGTCAGTGTGAATTTAGATATCTACAGTTCTACCTGAGGAACTGCGCAATCCTGGCCACAAATGCTCCTGCACCAGGCTGCAACACATTGCCTACAGAGTAGCAATAGATACAAATGATACAAAGTTATATTTAAAAAATACTATTATATAATTAATAAAGTAGTTTAAGTTTTTAATTTCCAGTGATGTACAGCATCTAAAGCTTTTACAAGTTTAAACAGTAAATTCTACGAGCTTGGTCAGTTGAATCTCCAAGTTTAAAGATTGACTTCAATTTAGTCAGAAAGTTTAATTTATAAGACTAACTAATTAAATTAGACATTTTAAACAGCACATGTCTTTTGGTCGTCTTGTCTGTTCTGTTAAATTAGAATTCTGAAAACAGCAACACAGACATAAAAAATGGAGCGATATTGCATCTTTTGTTTATTCATATTACTAAGCTGCCAAGTCAATAAAAAATTGTTTGTAAAGAAAACCACACTATATTAAATTTTGCATTCAATTTCTAGTTAAAGCTGTAAAACCTGTGGCCTTAATGTTCTTGCTTCCACCTGACTTACCAACACAAGTGTCTCCAACTTTATTTGGGGAAAGACCCACATCCTTCAGCACTGCACTCATTACAGCACTGAGCAACTCATCTGGAGTCGTATCCTGCAAGACATCACCATGATGGGGGATGAATAGTAAATAAGAAGCAGGAAAGCCATGGCAGGATAATACTCATCTCTGATGTCAGTAAGCCTGTTGACTTATAGCACCAGAGGCTACAACAGATTCTCCATCATCACACAGCTCACAGGCCATATTTTTAACAGAAATGTATACAATGTCATCTTAACACTCTTAGGGGCGGAAGATGATGAATGAATGAATGTATAGTTGTGTCACTGCAGTGTTGGAAAGGGGAAATAATGCACAATTCCACAAGGTACCTCCATACTCAGGAAATTTTACTGAGGCCAGCTGTGCCACAGAACCACTACCTTACACTGCAACTTGGTGCTCTCAGGTGCAGTGGTTAGGTATGTGGTTAAGGAACCAGCCTTGTGACTGGACGATCCCTGGTTCGATTCCTAGTCACATCAACTATTCATTCATTAATTCATTATCTTCCGCTTTATCCTATATTAGGGTTGCGGGGGGGGGGGGGTCCCCATCCCCATGCCCATCCAGGGGAGAACATCTCGGGCGCTGGGCAGATACACCCAGGACAGGGCGCCAATATATCACTGGGCACACACTCACTCACACTCTATATAGGGAAATTTAGAGAACTCAATTGACCTTGATCCATGTTTTTGAACTGTGGGAGGAAACCAGAGAACCTGGAGGAAATCCACGCGGACACGGGGAGGACATGGAAACTTCACCCAGATGGGGATTCGAACCGGGAATTCCAGGCGCTGAGAGGAGAACATGCTAACCACTAAGCCATTACCCATAGGAAAGGCATTTAAGCCCAATTGCTCTCCTGCGCTGTATACAGGGCTGCTCACCTCTATAGGCGTTTGTGTGTGTGTTTCATTTCACGGATGGGTTTAATGTTGAGGATTCCTTTGTTTGTGAGTACAGTAGGCAAAATAAATCACTTTTTCATTATGACTTTACTTTAAAGGCTCATAGAGCGCACACACCTTAAACGATCCTCTCTTAGCTCTTCCTATCGGTGTGCGCAGCCCGTGCACTATCATGACGTCATCAGGTCGAGCTGAAGCGCTCGCGCTGCAGGGCTTCATCAGCGCGCGAGACGGAGACAGCTGGCGGGAAACCTGCTTCAGTCTGTTCATTACTGCAGGAGAGAAGAGAACTGTGGAACCAACAGAACCAAAGAGAACAAAACAGGACAAAACAGAACAGTGCACTTTAGCCTTTACTTTGTACCGCCACCGGTCTGTTCCTCCTGACAGGTTGCTCAATAGTTCATAATAAAAGTCCTATTATTACCAACAACCAACAAATTCGACCACGTCTGTGCTGTATAGAAGTTCCTAAAGTTTGCTTCACATTGCGACATTAATTATTTTAATCCGTTTTAAGTAATAATAAAGTAGGACGGCACGGTGGCTGAGTGGTTAGCACGTTCGCCTCTCAGCGCTAGGGATTCCACACAATCAGTGTGGAGTTTCCATGTTCTCCCCGTGTCCGCGTGGGTTTCCTCCAGGTTCTCCGGTTTTCTCCCACAGTCCAAAAACATGGATCAAGTCAATTGAATTCTCCAAATTGCCCCATATAGAGTGTGTCTGTGTGTGTGGGTGTGTGCCCAGCAATAGATTGGCGCCCTGTCCTGGGTGTATCTGCCCAGTGCCCGAAACGTTCTCCCCTGAATGGGCATGGGGAACCCCCCCACGACCCTAATATAGGATAAAGCGGAAGATAATGAATGAATGAATGAATCATTCAGTAAATGGGAGGAAATAGTTTGGAGAACATGGAAACTCCACCCAGATGGGGATTCGAACCGGGGATCCCTAGCGCTGAGAGGCGAACGTGCTAACCATTAAGCCACCGTGCCACCACTGAATGTTTCATTGTCTTATATTAACATTTACAGTTGGTCATTTAGCAGACACTTTTATCCAAAGTGGCTTACAAAGCGATGTAGTGAGCACATCATTGATACAGCACTCTGTGGAGCAGTGAGGGTTTTAGGGTCTTGCTCAAGAACCCACAATGGTAACTTTAGTGAACCTGGGATTTGAACCCACAACCTTTAGATTGATAGCCCAACACCCTAATCACTGAGCTAGCACACCCTTTGTTGTTTTATAATTCATTCATTCATTATCTCCCGCTTATCCTCTATTAGGGTCGCGGTGGGGTTCCCCATGCCCATCCAGGGGAGAACGTCTCGGGCGCTGGGCAGAGAGACCCAGGACAGGGCGCCAATCCATCGCTGGGCACACACTCACTCACACAGACACACTCTAAACGGGGTAATTTGGAGAATTCAATTAACTTGATCCTTGTTTTTGGACTGTGGGAGGAAACCGGAGGAAACCCACGCAGACACGGGGAGAACATGGAAACTCCACCCAGATGGGGATTCGAACCGGGAATCCCTAGCGCTGAGAGGCGAACGTGCTAACCACTAAGCCACCGTGCCGCCCTTTTTTTATAATATTTATTGTAATTATTGTAATTCTTGTAATTCGCGTTATTTTTTTTGTTCCACCATATACTGTACACCACTTTATATTATTGAAATGATAAATAAAATACTTGAATACATCAAATGAATACTTAAGTACACAAAGGAACTTGTCATCCACATTTAATTCATTCATCATCTAAGTTGTAATTTAAAGTAGTGTTGCTGTGGCACAACTGGTCTCGCAGCAAAATCAGCAAGTATGAAGGTACAATGTGGAGTTTTCATCATTTCCCTTTGAGTATCTGTCTGTCTTCCCACCGTCCAAAGACATGCTTTTATAAAGTTCTCATCTTTTCCCATAATCTTCCGCCTAATCCCATCTTAAGGATAATAGACTATGCTCATCTAGGGGAGTACATTTTGAGCACTGGACAGCCATTCCATTGTTGGGTACACACACACACACACACACACACACACACACAAAGATATGGCAATTTAGAGCAGCCAATGCATCTCGAATCCATGTTTTTGGACTGTGGGAGGAAGCCGGACAAAGGGAGAACATTGAAACTCCACCCAGATAGGGATTTGAACCTGTTTTTATTAAGGTTCAAATGATAGCATATTCAATACACATGCAAATAGTGCTATTTGATTCCTAATGAGTATCCTTTTTACAGATGTGTGTTCTGTACTGACTGCATAATTTAATCAAACTAAACTGGAACTGGGTGGCATGGTGGCTTAGTGGTTAGCACATTCGCCTCTCATCACTAGGGATTCCCGGTTCGAATCCCCATCTGAGTGGAGTTTCCATGTTCTCCCCGTGTCTGCGTGGGTTTCCTCTGGGTTCTCCGGTTTTCTCCCACAGTCCAAAAATATGGATCAAGTCAATTAAATTCTCAAAATTGCCCCATATAGAGTGTGTCTGTGTGAGTGAGTGTGTGCCCAACGATAGATTGGCGCCCTGTCCTGGGTGTATTTGCCCAGCGCCCAAGACGTTCTCCCCTGGATGGGCATGGGGAACCCCCCCGCGACCCTAATAGAGGATAAAGCGGAAGATAATAAATGAATGAATGAATGATAAACTGGAACTGAAAATTGATAGACTACAGCTTTAAATTTCAGTATGCTTCGTGTCCGTGTTGTTGTAGTATCGGTTTAGATCCAGCAGGGGGCACAAAAGTCAGCATCGCAAAAGCGAAGCCGCACTAAATGCGTCACTGGTCTCATGACGGATGATCATACCTACATCGTACACTAGGTCGCTGACAAAATAATGCCTGCGTCTAGTGCACTTAGTCTGTAAACAGACAGCGGCTCAGGACGGAACCGTGTGGTTAGTGCGGCTTGTCACTGCTGACATCAGAGTCGCTGCTGGTCAAAGGAAAACGCTCTCAGTGAGCAATGCATTCCGAAAGACAGCGCTGAAGTCGAGAGCAAAACTTTTCACACGAAGGGCTTGGTTTCAAATAGTTACTTAGAGAAAAACACGTTTATGCTTTTCGGATTACAGCGCTGATGCAGATCTAAGAGCAAATGCAGATTTTGGGAAGGATGCATTGAGTTTTACGCTTCTGCCCAAGTGCGCACAGTTTCCGGATCTTTGGTTACCAGTGTGGATCGGGTTCTCCAGGTTCTGGATCTGCTCTGAGAACTTGTTTTTTTTTCTGAGTTCAGTGTCCATTCAATAAGGAATTACCCCTACGTTCTATCGCTCTGTCATTCCAGGATGAGAGTGCATTAAGGTGAGTTGCAAGTGGAAAACAATTTAGCAGAAACCTAGAACATGAGCAACATTGCGTAAATCCAGCGATCTGTTATGCATTCTAACACAAGATCTCTCGTTTATCAAAGTGTTTAAGTTGTCGTAAGGTGAATAAAAGAATAATGTAGCCGTTAGTAACTTGGAGAACGTGCAGGAGTCAGTACTTTGCGGGAAGTGTGCAGTATTTATGCAGATAGGAGTCACTGCCGCACGGACGAATTGCGCATGACGTTGTTTACTATATATGTCTCCATCCATCCATCCATCCATCCATCCATCCATCTATTATCATCCGCTTTATTCTGTACTAGGGTCGCGGGAGGAGGGGGGGAGGGGGGTGCCCATCCAGGGGAGAACGTTTCGGGCGCTGGACAGATACACCCAGGACAGGGTGCCACCGGGCACACTCTCACTCACACAGACACACTCTATATGGGGCAATTTGGAGAGAATTCAATTGGCTTGATCCATGTTTTTGGACTGTGGGAGGAAACCGGAGAACCCAGAGGAAACCCACACAGACACAGGGAGAACATGGAAACTCCCCCCAGATTGGGATTCGAACCGGGAATCCTTAGCGCAAAAAATATGTATATTTATTATATATGTATATGCCTTATTATTAACTTACGTCAGTGGTACTGTCATAATATTGTATTTTGCGAGGGCTTTTATGTTTACAAACTACCCTACAATTCTAATTCATGTGCTTCTTTAAAAGTTGGTGCAATGATAGATTTTGTCTTTATGTACCTATTTGTTTATAAAATAAAATTGTATGATTTTGTGTTATATCGTTGAGGCTAGTAGGACCTGTACATTTGACAGAATTTGTTATTTAAATGAGCATATGTATCCACAAATATATAAAAATAAAAACAATTTTGATCATTTTTTTCATATAGGTTAGACCTGATTTTGGTTGTTTTGCCAGAGTTCCATGTTGTGTGAAACTGAAATCCACATTTTTTTCCAGTAAAACACATGATTTAGTGGCATTGTGTTGTATACGTTAGTCAGAAATTGAGGGACATCTGAAAAAAAACTTAATTCTTAATACATGATTGATATAATTGTAAGTAGTGTTAGGTATTGTATTTGTAAGTAGTCTAAGGTTAGTTGTTGTGGTTGGCCGTATTGGTGCCTCCTTAGATCATGGCAATTCAATCGAACCAGACATGAGTCCAGCACAGCACAGCACGGCACATTAGTGGTTAACCACTAATGGCAACAACTTCATCTTTGTGCTCATGGATTTAAAATAGGTTCCTTACCAAGCCTTAACATGGTCATTTAATACCAGGTAATAATACTATGTTACAAAGATGAGATACAGTTAAACTGTATAAGCTGTGTGGTTACTGATTTTAATAGGTTTGCATTAAGCATTTTGTCAATAGGTCATTACCTCAGAAAAGTAGATACATGGGTTTTTGACATCCAGTGTAATTATATTCAATCTTTATAGATATTTTAGTTGGATTTTTTGCTTTGATTATAAGTCTGTATTGTTTTACTGACGGGTGATTTGGAGGCTTAGTGGTTAGCACGTCCACCTCTCAGCACTGGGGATGCAGGTTTAAATCCCATTCTGGGAAAAGTTCCCACAGTTCAAAAACATGTATTCAAGGTAAATTGAATACTCTTAATTGTTCCATATAGTGTGTGTTTGTCTGTGTGAGTATGTACTCAGCAATAGATTGGTAATTTACACTTCGATAGCAGTCAAATGTTGCTACCAAGACATTTTTTAATAAAAATGTATCATTTGATGTGAGCAAAAGGTTTCTTATGAGTTAAATCGGGAGCAGAAATGACTGGATATAACACAGGCAAAGTTGTGTAATGGCAAAACTTCTTTCTTCATTCAGGTTAATTGGCAACAGATCAGTGAGCAACTAACTAAGATATGATTGTTTCTCAGAGAGTCTTTCAGAAGAAAATGATTCACGAGGATGTAAAAAACTGGGCAAATAAAGAATGGTGTTTCGAAATGTAAAATTGCATCAACCTTAGTCGTTTCATCAACATGGGTACATTGTATAATTAATTATAATTGGGTTAATTGTATAATTAAAAAATAAGATCCTCCAAAGAAAGAAACAACAAGGCTTGAATCATCACTGGATGACTGTGATCAGTAAGTGACCTTAAGTGACGGTGCATTTAAAACCGCCACATTTCTCAAAACGCTGAAAATGCTGCATGACCTCATGAACACTTCCGTAATCCATTGTCTGTGAATGCAGTTTTTTCACCCTTCATTTATTACACTGTTTAAAAGCCAACATCTCGGAAGGTTTGGTAGTGCATATACAGCATAGGTGATTTTTATACATGTATAAAATTTTCATTAATAATATGCAACTACAATGAACTTTTTAACATCTGAAAAGGTGCTATCTTTGAAAATCACTCACAGCAAAAAAAAAATAACCCCAACCCAACCCAAGTTCTCCTTAAACAACCAGTTGTGATACCTTTTTTGTTGAAAGTAACTTTCACTTTCTCCAGCACCATGCCTTAAGACAGAAGAGTATGCCAGTATGGATGGTATAAGATGTTGTGTTAAGTGGATAGACAAATTAATTAATCTTCGTTACTATCACCCTGACCATAAACACTTCAAATACAGTACAGGACAATACATTATAGTACATTACAGTACAGTACAGTGCAGCACGTATGTGTCTTTCTAATGCCTCTTTATTTTCCAGTTGACCAGAACTATATTTTGGTATTTAATATAGTGTTAATACATTATGTATTTAGAACTGATCAAAGCATATTTCATGGTCATCTTTGGAACATGGTACATTAATGCATTTTAGTTTATGTACCTATTTTTTGTCTATAAAATAAAATTGTATAATGTTATGATATATCGTTAAGTCTAGGAGGATCTGTTAGTTGACAGAAGTTGCATTTTAAATTAGTTTATGTATCAACTAATATATTAAAATAAAAACAAATTTTATCATTTTTTTTCCATATAGATTAGACATAATTTCAGTTCTACTAGTTGTTTTTTGTGTGAAACTAAAATAATCCACTGAATGAGTTACAGTTTACAGTTTTTTCAGTAAAACACATTATTCTGTGGCATTATGCTGTATACAGAAATTGAGGCACATTTGAAAAAAAGTTTTAATACGTCATTGTTGTGTTTGCAAGTAGTCTAAGTTTAGTTGTTGTACTTGGTCTGACAGAGAGCAGTTTTGGTGCCTCCTTAGATAATGGCAATTTTCTTTGTTTCCTCATAACAGACACTGTAAGTGTCTAATGGCTTTTTGCAATGATCTTTATTGCAAGTTCCTTTGTCTGTAATGTCCTGTTCTTTATTTGTATCGTAGAGAAAATTTTCAGCGTCGCTTGTTTGTTGTCTGTTTGGTTACATCTCTGTTTAAGTTTCTGTAAATGATAAAAAAAAAAATGGCGCATGCTGAACTTTAGCCTATTAGAACCGTCACTGCACTATCTCTGGACCTAAAAGCTCTGTAATGAGTCATTAAGACCTGAGTGCAGGGAACCACACGCCCTTCCTTAATAATGAGCCTTTCCGCACAGCTGGCCCACTCTGAGCAAGGTGTGCTAAAGCTCACTAAGGGAATTAATGTAGTTGTGTGTGTGTGTTACAAGGGAAGTCTATCTCATATCCACTTCATGGTGGACGATACTGAGTTAATGACCAGAAGGGCAAGGGTTAAAGTCACAGAATTGACACCTAACTATTATTCCATCTTTAAGCAAGACCCTTAACCCTTGTCTTTCTTTAAGAAAGTCATCTCCCTAGCCTCACCTATGACTGTAATTTGAAGTGTACACTTGTATACATATTATTAACACTTGTGTTGGTGTATTTACCTCACATCATATCAATATTTTTTCAAAGTGATAGAAATTATTGTCAAATTTCCCTGACTATACTTAGAAACATTAACTGTGCTGACTAATTTACCTAAACCTTTGATTTGATGGGATTTGGCTGGGTCAGATTTTCAAGTCAAGCTTTTGGAGTCTGTGCAGTCAGCAAGTGAGCCATTCAGATATGTAGACCATAATTAAAGGATTTCCTTGAGCCACAACAAAAGAGAAAAGCTATTTTAATAAATTAGATGAGCACTGAGAATGAAACTTCTGTTCAGTGTGAAGCAATTAAGAAAATGAAATCTATTTTTAGTTGGTTTTGGCTTCAGTATTATTAGTAATTACATGAGAGCTACCAAAATGGAACAGATAAGCTTGCCAGGGTTTTGCAGATGAGGACAGATAACAAGGATAGAGGAAATCCTCTGCTTATGGTCTGTTAGTTGGACTGGTGATGTCTATCTTTGACATGTTTTATTTTTATAATTTCTGCCTTATTAAGGTTCGAAGTTTTGTGCTCCATTGTCTATTTTCTTCACTTACCATATAGATGGACTAGATCATCTGTTTTCTTTGTTTTTTTTGTTAGTCCCCTGCTGATTGTAAGTTCTCTATTGGTCAGGACCATCATAGAACAGGTATCATTTGGGTGGTGTATTGTTTATTGTCAGTTCTGCAGTGACACTGATGCAGTGAGGGTGTTTTAGTGCAGCATTACTGCTGTAGTTTCATTTAAACACCTCACTAACACTGCACAGGAAAAATGCACCAACAAATAAAACTGCTCTGTGGTCCTGACCATTCAAGAACAGAGTAAAGGGGACGTACACAGTATGTACTGTAATCTACAAACAGATGGACTACAGTCTGTAATTGTAGAACTACAAAGGGCAATAAGTGAAGCTAAAAAGGAGGTGTGTCCAAACATTTGGTACTGCATAATCTGGGTTTTATCGTTCTATTAGTATAGTATGTCTAGCCTTGCTTTTTTTGTTTTTGTAATAATTCATTAGTTCAATACTTTTTTGCTAAACGTACACAGTCATGGAAAAGTTAAAAAGGAATTTATCCAGATTGCTGCTGCAATGTCTAAAGCATGTAATTCCTTAAATTACTTTTTTGCATGTTTTCACATTTCTTCTTCACATCACTTAAAGACTTAGCCCAGACTCTGAATACAGAAGTGCTGTCTGCATTTTGTAGTTGACTTGATTTGGTCGTGCCCTTTGTTTAGAGAAACATTTTTTAAAATGAGGTGATCACAAATAGGAACAATTGTTTATATTTAAGTTTATATTTAAGTTTCACCATGATTTCACCATAACTCTTTTTTCACCCTGATTCCTTTTTCAACTCCTCACCCCGAGGCTGCGCTTTGATGCACGTGGTGTGAAAATGACTCCATAAATAACTTGTGTTAGCATGGATACTTATGTCTGCTCTTTAAAAGTACCTTTTAAAACAAATTTCAGGTACATTTTAAAACAGTATAGTTATAGTATGTAACCATAACTGCACATGCTCAGGTTTTGCATAATAAATCAATAATATCTTTACTGATTAAATGTTTTTAAACATTTATTGGTGCACAAACTGAGGTGGATCATAGTGCTTTTCTGATGTTCATGGTGTTATGGGTGAAATACAAAATCAGTCTAAAATTATAAAGTTCCTGTTTCGATATGATGCTTGAGAAGCAAAGTGCAGTAAAACTCTCATCTTTAAAATGCCATTTAAATGTTTTGCTAATTATTGCTCATCATCGGGGGTGTATCAAGCTTTTTGAATGTGACGTTGTTTTAGGGTTGTTAACCCCTGCATAGCATATTGTTGTATTATTTTAATTTGACAAAGTGGGGGTGAATAGAACCTGAATTGAGTGATTAAATGACAGTGTATCATACATTAAAATTAGTGTTTGTAGTTTACTAAGTGGCGGCACGGTGGCTTAGTGGTTAGCACGTTTGCCTCTCAGCACTAGGGATTCCCAGTTCGAATCCTCATCTGTGTGGAGTTTCCATGTTCTCCCCGTGTCTGCGTGGGTTTCCTCCGGGTTCTCCAGTTTCCTCCCACAGTCCAAAAACATGGATCAAGTCAATTGAGTTCTCCAAAAATTGCCCCATATAGAGTATGTATGCATGCTTGTCTGTGTGAGTGAGTGTGTGCCCAGCGATAGATTGGCACCCTGTCCTGGTTGTATCTGCCCAGCGCCCGAAACGTTCTCCCCTGGATGGGCATGGGGAACCCCACCGCGACCCTAATATAGGATAAAGCGGAAGATAATGAATGGATGAATAAATGAGTTTACTAAGCAACAAGGACATTATTGCATTTAAAAATATATTTATTTTATTAAAATTTACTAAAGTGGTGATGCTCTTTACAGCAGCTTCTACTTAAATTAGTCACATTTTCTTCATTCTCACTATACATTTCTGTATCAGAACTTCGCCTGGTGAATTTTAAATGAAATCCTATTTCATGGGGACATGGGGGCAACATGAAAACTCCACCCAGATTGGGATTCCACCAAAACTTCAAATGTAAAAAGTTACTTTATTATTGTTATTATTATTATTATTATTATTATTATTATTATTATAAATTATTATTTTAACAGTAACGTATGGTTAGTGTAACATGACACTAATTAAACATTGCTTTAATCACAATAGACCATTATATGCATTTCCAAATAAGGCTGCGCTTCTGACAGAGAATCCTCTACTTCTCAGAAATGAGACCCGAAGAGAATAACAACAGAAGAAAGCCTCTGACCTTTTGAGTGCAGTCATCTTTTGAAATCGTTTCACAAGCATGATGTTATCCTCACATTCGGAGGGTTTTTCTTTTTGGCTTTTGCTTTGTCACTGAGCTCATAGAGGGAGTTAAGGTTATGCTAAACCAGGGTCTTCTCCAAGACTTTAGCTGACTGGAGAAAATAAAACATACTACCCAGAGAAAACTTAACATTGTGCAGTCTGTTGTTCAGTGCATTTGTACATAAATTAGATGCACATGTGTGTTATGACGTCCAAGGCGATTTCCGGAGAATCCATCCTGATTAAGATGCCGGTTAATGACGCATTTGGCAGCATAGCATAATACTTGGCCTGATGTCAAGTTGAGCCTTCTGAGACATTACAAATCGTTTTAAAAACACACACCCTTAATCAGTTCCACTGCTATGAGCTTCTAACATATGGAATATCCCCTAAATCTGCTGAATAATTCATATACTCTATACACACACACACACACACACACACACACACATACATATATATATATATATATATATATATATATATATATATATATATATATATATATAATATACATACACACATTTATGGGGTGTTACAGTGGCTCAGTGGGTAGTACTGTTACAACTCTTACTTTCCAAGGATGCTGGCTTAAATCCCTTCATTGTGGAAGTTGCATGTTTTCTCTGTGTCACTGTAGGCTTCTTTCAAAAGCTTTGTTTCCTTTTCACCATCCAAAGACATAAAATTTGAACTGAATGTTCTAAATCCTTTCTGTGTGTGTCTGCCCTGAGTGGCAACTTATAACACTGTGTTTGCCCTCCATTTGCCCACTGAGTACAGAAATTTAGAATAAGCAAGGCTATGAATCATTTAATGTAATATATGGCTTCACTTTCCTACATTAACATTTACATTTGGTCTTTAAGCCGATGCATTTATCCAAAGCGACTTAAAAGTATCCCAACTTATTTGCTTTGGGGTCAAAAAAACAAGGTTACATGCAGAATCCCTGAAGCAATGGGGGTCTTGCTCAAGGACCCACATTGGTAACATCAGTGGACCTGGGATTTAAACCCACAACCCTTGGATTGTTATCCCAACACCGTAACCACTGAGCTACCACCCCTACGTCTCTTATTATTTAATTACGTCTCTTATTATTTCATCATACTTTAAGCATTAACTTACAATTACATTAGAAATTAAGTAAGAATTGAATTTGCAAAACAGGATCAGAGTACAGGTTCAGTCATCATATAGTACCCTGAAGCAATTGGGGTTAAGGGCCTTGCTCAAAGTCCCACACTAGAAACTTCTGTACATTTGGGATTCGAACCCCCAACCTTTAGATTCATAGCCCCACACACACTTTGACAAATGCTGTGCTGAACTAAAAGCACGGTTTATTTATAATCCAACATAAAAAAGATTCTGATGTTAAAACATTGGTGTCTCACTTAATATCTCCGCCAGTCAATCACCCCCTCCCCCATCATGCCCCCAGAAACGGCGCACCACACTTAAGAAACACTGCCTTAGTTTGATACTTTACAAATACCATTGTGTACGATCACCAGTACTGTGATTTGTATTCAAGACCTCAAAGTCTGGAATATGTCTTCTGCAGCATGATGCATTGCATTTTCCACAGTGCAAATAAATATCTGTTCAACTACATTACAAATCTGCACTGCCAAGTCTGAAGGCAACAGTGTCATATCTAATTTATTTGTAGGCATAAAGTGTGTGTTCCAAGGCTGACAGAAGGATGTGTGTCTATCTGACATGTGCGTGGATGAACAGATGGACGTGGGTACCTGGCGTCATACTCAACAAGGACAGGGCACTTCAGAACCGGTTGACTTTATGCCAATGTGTTTGGAAGGCCACCTGTCTTTTGGAAGTGGCTCTGAGCATACTTATCACGAGCACAAGGTTGTTGTACCAATGCAATTCATTTGAACTGAATGGAAGCATAGCATCTGTGGCCATGTGCACCTGGTATGGAGGTGCTCATCTCATTTGGAAGTTGGAATGAAATTTTTATCACACTAAACTCTCATTAGAGCCCTTCAGGTGGATTAAACAATGTGTCTGTGCAATATCCATTTTTTTCTGTTCCCATTGATTTGCATTTGCAAAACACTGTCATGGTCCTGAATGTCCTGAATAGAAACAGATGCCGAAATTTAAAGCTATGACATGGCAATGTTCTGTGTCAGTGATTTTTCAAATCATGTACCTTTTAACGTACTACATTTCTGTTCAGTAAACTGTCATAAACAACAGTATTATCAGGCCAGTTTTGTCATTATATTCAATTGTACTTGTAATATGTATATTTTCTATGTGTTAATTAATGTGAATTAAATCTGAATTGAATCATCTATCCATCATCTTCTGCTTAATCCTAGAAGATGCTAGGATCCTAGAGTCACGGGGGGGTTCCCCATGCCCATCCAGGGGAGAACGTCTCATGCACTGGGCTGATACACCCAGGACAGGGCGCCAATCTATCGCTGGGCACACACTCACTCACACAGACACACACAAACACACTTTATATGGGGCAATTTGGAGCATTTAATTTACCTTGATCCATGTTTTTGGACTGTGGGAGGAAACCCACGCTAAGTCAACTAAAATGTAGTCCTTAATAAACACGCTCACCCACACAGAGACACACTAGGAGCAAATTGAATAGGTCAATTTAGAGCAGCCAATTCACCTTAAATCCATGTTTATAGAATGTAGGAAAAAAACTGAAGAAAACGGACACAGAGAGAACATGAATACAGTTTATAAGTAAAGACTTAGTGGCATTTGGTTATTTTTTTGTTTGCTGTGTTTAGTGACCGTCCCTCCGGCATGATGCCTGACCTTATGGATCATTTGATTTGGTTTGCTGGGCTCAGGCTGTGTTAATTTTTTCAGTTGCCTGGTGCTCTGTGGAACTTACAGCAAACCCTTTGTGCTGTAGTCAAGAGCTTGAAACATTTTTCTGCCCTGACTCTTTCTGGAGAGCCTCACTGCTCATGCCAGCTCCAGAAATAAATACACAAAAATGCTCTAAACAAGACTTTAAAGGGGAGAAGAATTAAAGCTTTGAAACATTAGGGTTTAAGTGAGGCAGGATTGAGTTTGAGGAATGTCTTGTACTTATTACAGTAACTTCATAGGGTAAATAAATACTTTTATGATTCAAGGCATACATTTATGTTGGTATCAGTAGTTAAAGCCTGGTGGATTTCATTCTGCTTGAAAGAACAGATTTTTTTACGTAGGGGTCGATAATTAAATCTGCTGTAAATGTTCAGATGTGTTTTATTATATGATTATTATGTGTTTATCATTTCAGCATGGTCATTTCAATGTGTGCATATGCAGAAATTATATTAATTATTTTAATCTGGAGTCAAGATGGCACGGTTTCCAGTTTCCTTCCACAGTCCAAAAACATTTAAGGTCAATTGAATGCTCTAAATTGCACCATATAGTGTGTTTGTGTGTGTGTCTGTGTGAATGAGAGTGCCCAGTGATGGATTGGCGCCCTGTCCTGGGTGTATCTGTCCAGCGCCCCAGACATTCTCCCCTGGAAGAGAATTAAGCAGAAATAATTAATGAATGAATGAGTGAATTAATAAATAATCTGGAATCTATTGTATTTTTTTAATGTGCAGATGAGTCCCTCATTTTAGAAAAAGCAACAATTATTATCATGGTTCATTATATCATTAGATCATTGACCTAAACCTGGTTATGAGAAGAGAGCTGATGTCACGATGAGTCAAGCAGAGCATTTCGCTGCCTAATTTCACCGTTAAATCACTTCAGAAAAGAAGTCACAAAAAGGTTCATTATGTAGGATAAAGGTGCATGGTGTAAGGAACCGTATAGTTAACAATATTCTGGATGGGTTTTTATACTTAAAGACACAAAGCAGCCACTCTTGAAACAGAAATATTTTTATACTAACTTATTTTTTATATATTAAATTTCATTTCAAATCAAACACTATGTACCATTTAGAAACAAGAAATGAAAGTGTGCAGTCAAACAAGTCTTTTCCCCAAAATTAAAAAGACAGCATTCCTCCGGAAATTTATCCTAATAATTATATCCTGTTTTTATAGACTCTGCTTTATGCATATGTGTATAGTCATTGCAGTAATGCCATTAAAATGTAATTTCAATCCTCCCCTATTCTGGAAGCTCTACATGCTTTTTCAACAACTCATTCTAAAGTTCCTTAATATTCTGAAGGCATTATGTTTTTACAGACCCAAAATTATGGTTAGGCAACAGCTGCTCAGTTGATCTTCCGTGTTATAATATGAACCTCACTTTCTGCTTATGGGAGGCATTATGACTCCAAATCACACGATGCCTAAGTAAACAGAGGTGCTGGCTGTATACACATTTCTCTTACCTCCAGCTGCCATTGAAATCTTTTCCAACAAGTCACAGCCACCCATCAGACTCAACCTCCTTTGGGAACTTTATGCTGACCTTTGAAGTGTGTCTGCCCTTCATTTCCAGCCAGGTGCACTAACATACTGCAGAATGGGGCAACAACTTGGGTGGTTAAGATTGGGATTTTGTATAATCCTTTTGGCCTGTTATTATAAAGAACTATTTGATCTGTCATTCAGACCTTTATTTATCTATCTATCTATCATATATATAATTTTTTTCATTTCAAAATGCACATTATAGCACATTAGTAGTACAGAGCAGGAGTATAGTTTCATTAAAATTCAGTAAGCATTAACACCTGTGGACAGGACCGAATAACATTACCACAAGGGACTTGTTATGGAATCTAAAAGGTTGTCTGTCAAAAAATTGAGAGGTACTTTCTCTCTCTTTACCAAAAATAAGCACATTACTGACCACTTAAATGTAAAATTAAAATCCCAAAGTGGAGCAGATCAGAAGTGTAATTGTCCAAGGGTCCAAGGCTAAGTTGGGGACTCATCGTCCTCAAGTCACTGGACTAGTGGGATAACTTGGTAGACTACTGCTAATATCATTTTATTTCTATGGAATGTTTAATAAAACCTCAGATCACAAAAATCAAAACTCCAAATTGTGATATTGTACATTTATTTATTATCATTTTGGCCAGGGATACTGAATGTCATGTAAATATACAGTAGCATGACATTACCAATCTCTGGATTTCAGATTCGATGTGTGTGTTTGGTGATTGAGTGAGCAATGTCAAGAGTGTGTTTCTGTTTTGCATTAACTGATGCAGAGATTCCTAAGAAATAATTTATATACTGAAATTAAACCGAAGATCATATGTAATAACACACTTTATGTGGCACGGTGGCTTTTTTTGGTTAGCACGTTTACTTCTCAGCGCAAGGGATTCCTGGTTCGAATTCCAATCTGGATGAAGTTTCCATGTTCTCCCCGTGTGCACGTGGGTGTCTTCCGGGTTCTCCGGTTTCCTCCCACTGTCTCAAAAAACATCCATTAAGGTCAATTGAATTCTCCAAATTGCCCAATATAGAGTGTGTGTCTGTGTGAGTGAGTGTGTGCCCAGTGATAGATTGCCCTGTCCAGGGTGTATCTGCCCAGTGCCTGAAACTTTCTCCCCTGGATGGGCATGAGAACCTTTCCGTGACCCTAGTAGAGGATAAAGCGGAAGATGATGGATGGATGTTAGGTGGTTATGCTTGAGCCTCAATTAAAAAAAAAATTACACCTCAGGTCATGTTCACTTTTTTTTCACAGTTTTTATTTCTCTTTTAATCTTTTGCACTACAAACAGTTGATAACGTGTTTCCTATTCTGACAGCACATGTTGATTTAATACATAACTAACCATTCGATTTGGTTTTTTTTGTGGTGGTTGTCATATGGCATATCTTTTAAAAGACTTTAGCAGAGTCTGGCATAGTGCTAGCTCATCATACCTGCAGGTTAAAAAAGCACATAGTTGCACACTGTTAGCTGTATTGTGTTATGTAATAAATCCACTCAAAGCTGTTGCATTCGTGAGCTCTCTGTGACTTATGAGCTGCTTGAGCTTCACTGACAGTTGTAATGATCATCTGCACTTCTCTGACTAATGCACAATGTCAGTGTTTGAGACAAACCAAGCATTAATGATGAAAAAACTTTTTCTGCTTACCCCATACAAAAAATTTGATTACATTGCTCTGGGTGCACAAATGTCATTTTTTACATTTTCAGTATGCCATGGAAATACGCTATTGAAACGCATTATTGAATTCAGGTGTTTTTTTCAGTTCTGTTGTCACAGATGCATATAATCAGCTATCAATTCACTCTGTGTCTTTTTATAAGAAGTGCATTGAAAAATAATGTTTATGTTTCTTGCAGGCTGAAGCATCTGCATCCGGCTGGTGGAGTCGAGCGTAGCAGCTCGAGTTTAAAGCGGCCTCTTCCTGATGATGACAGTAAACATGGGTAAGTGTGAACAGAGCCGTGTCCTCAACGTGTCATTTTTTTGTTCCTCTTGCTTTTTTGCTTCGTCTTTATGTATCCTTGTGTTTTGTTGTTTTTCTCTCACTTTTAATTTCTTTGAGAATAGCTCTTTTTTGTTACAGTAAACATAAATTAAGTCTTATCAGATGAATATGGCTCAAATCTGGCCAAAAATAACATATTTTGCAATCATGTAAATTTATTGTACATAAAAACTTTTTACAGTTTTTACTTCTAATAAGAGCAAAATCTGAACTGTTTAATGAAACTGATGATTTTTGGGCTGGAGTCAAGATCCCCAACTTCATGCATCCATATTCTAGATTCTGACAATTTTGGAAATTTCCTGTTCAAGTTCTTGTTCTTAGCAGCTTTTATTTTCCATTATATTAAGAAAGCTGAGAAAATGTGTCTGAGAGGAAAGATGAGTACATCTCCAGGTTATTCTTTTTAGAGAGGTTTGTGAGTTATAAACTATAAATGAAACTAATCTGATTATAAACTAATATTCATGGCTCATATTTAATGTTCTTTTCAATCTGTTTTTTGACCTTATTTGGTTCAACCTGGTGTTCATAATTTCTGTAAAGGGTGAATTTTACAGCACATTTACACAATTTTAACTCTTTGCTTTTAAGGAAAAGCTCAGTCCCCATTCTCAAATGACTGTAGAATGGAACACAAGTGAATTCCACAAAGCACTCAGCTCTTTATTTAAGATATATTTAAGATAATGTAAAACCAAAAATAATATGCAGGCTTTTTCATCCAACATCGGTACCTGACCTGCCCATTAATTGGACATTATTTATTATTATCATATAGTTGAAAACTAACAATATCTTTAGATTTTTTGTAATGCATTTGTGATCTAGATAACTTTTGTGATGTAAGCATTTTATCAAAATATATTTTTGAACAATAAATTTAAACTGTTACTCATCACAGTAATATTTTTTAAACATACATTTTTTTTCTTTAGTATTTTCATTAAACCAATCAGTAAATGAATATGTTTGCATCAAAGATAAAAGTTTAATCTCTAGGGAAAAACTCTGGGTGTTGATCATCAGCTATCAAAGATGCTGGCAAGTGTTCAACCACAGGGGTCTTACATCTCTGTTGTTTGTGAAAAGTGACATCTAGAAATCAGTCACACTCAAAAAAAAAAAAAGTTAAATGTCAATACGTACAGCTACATGACATGATTCACCCCCTCCCTTTTGGATGCGATAACCATTTTGCTCTATCAGCCTTTGTTTCACACTCACAGTTTCACAATACACTTCCTGTTGCCAGTTCCTTAACTTCACCTGATATCAACAGATCGACTTATTTTTATTTTTGTTTGTGCTCTTAAATGTCAAAAAGAAATATATCAAAATCCAGAGCTGCCACAGTTGCTAACTACATTTTTTTTAATCCAACATCTAAAATTGGACTGTTTCTTGTTAAATTTTTGTTTCTTTATTCCTCTGTGGCAGTGAAGCAGCAAACCTATAGACATTATTCCGGTGCATAGTTTCAGCCACATAGCTCTGTCAAGTCAGTTATTTATTTTCTAACTTGCTTTGCCTGATTCCAGTGTAAAAACAGAATGAATATGTTGCCAGGTCATTGCAGGGGACACACACAGCCAAACAGATTGATGTACATGTTAACATCTGTGCCAATTTGGTTCATTTAATTGACATTTTATTTAAAAGCAAACCTATATAGCAAAACCTGTGAAAGCAAAAGCTATACATGAAAACCTTGACATGGGGAGAACATACAAACAACACAAGACTTGCAACTTGGATGCCCTACCCAAAAATTTAACTCAGGACCTTTAGAATTTATTTGAATGTTATGTTAACATTGCCATTTTACGCATTGGCAGATTTTGCTCGGTATAAAAAAAGTGTCGAGAGAACCTTTAAATGACTTTCTCAGAAACTGAATGTCAATTATAGCTAAAAGGTATACAATAAGTTATTTATTAAATTTATGCCTGACATTAGCCATTCAGCGACATCTGGTGATGATTTTTAAAAGGAAAAAAAAGCTCCTCTTATATAATAAATATGCATTTTTAAAGGTTTTCCATATATTTTACAGTAATTTATATAACACGTGTGTTAAACCTTGTTTTGTGTTTTCTCATTATATGTACAATGTGCCTGAAGTAAAACATCTGGATGAGGCACCCACCATAAAGTACCTAACAACACAATACATTATTATATATCAATAATGTTGCAATTTATTGGCTCTTTATTGCATCAGATGTTTAGCTGCAGGGGTACCAGAAATAAATGTGGAGTTTTTAGGATGTTAATAATATCTGACTTGTTTTGCTCTGTTGCTCAGATGATGGTCTCAAACATGGACCTGGACAACACAGGAACACACAAGGTAGAGTTCTTTTATTTTTAAACTTGGTGAATAAAGTAAAACATTATTAAGTGCCCAGCGATGGATTGGCGCCCTGTCCTGGGTCTATCTGCCCAGCGCTCGAGACGTTCTCCCCTGGATGGGCATGGGGAACCCCACCGCGACCCTAATAGAGGATAAGCGGGAGATAATGAATGAATGAATGAATTATTAAGTGCAGCTTGTAATTGGATTACTAGCTTTAACTTGCTTGCTGGCTAAATGAAACAGACCAGGAATTCACTACATATTTTTTCTACTGTATTTATTATTTTTATACTAAATAGCTATATTAAATTATACTTCTTTCTTTATTTTGTTGTATATGTAATTTTGTTTAAATAGATTTGTATAGAATTTAAAATACATTCAGAGAAATATGTTAATCCTTGTGTTACCAAGTCTGCAGAATGACCTCATGTGTTTCCAGGTTGCTCTGTTGTCTTTGTCATGTGCTTTTTGTTTTGACTGATCAAAAGTTTTGTTGTTTGTCAATGCCTTGTTCTATCTCTGTTTGTTCACTGATTATGTTTTATTGTTGCACACGTAGTAGTCTCACCTAACATTTCCACCATTTGTTATGGTTTATGCTCTTTTATTGTCATGTTGAGATTTAGTTTATGTCGAGTTAGTCAGCTATAATGTTATATATTTAATTAAGACAGGCATTGCGTTCTTTGTTTTCTCAGATTATATCTATTGTTATGATCAGATTTATTCATTGTAATTTGTACTCTTGCGTCCTGCTTCTCCTGCTTGTAACATAAACTAATAGTTTCCATTTGTAGTAAAAGGAGAACAGAAGTTCTACATTTCCTCTCTGTGTCTAAAGCAAGCAGCATGTCTTCAATTAAAAGCAAACTCTTAGCTGACATGATAAAAAAAGCAAGCTGAAGTAAATGTGGACAAATAGGAACTCAAACAACAAAATCATTTTGGAACTCACACTTCAAAAAAAAAAAAAATATATATATATACATATTACACTTAATTATTAACATTTCACAGAATTGGAACAAACTGTTTGTATTAATATGAGTTTGCAATGTTGGAAGGTTGCTGACCTAAAACAAGGGAAAGAAATATGTCATATATAACTTGAACTTTTGTATTGTTACTGCAGTGCATGTGGTTCTAAATAGATTCAACCTCATTAAAACATGACGGTAATTTTTTTATGACCCTTGCAAATGAAATAGCTTAATCCTTAAATGGCAGTTTTATCAGTTATGTGGCCCTATAAGGTACTGTCGATGATTCAGAGAATGATTTTTAGCGAGACTCTTATCAGAAGGCTTGGTTTTCCGTACTGTTGTTATCAGAGGGAGTAGTCAGCAAAAGAGGTATTACCCAGAGTGTTGATCACCTGGACTGATTGTGACACAAGTATGCATTTATTTGCTGATCAAGTCACAGTTTGTTGCCTAGCAACAAAGGCACATAATACAGCAGTGGTGTTTTAAAATGCCAGGTGCATTGATGTGTGTCATGACACAGTGTCACTATCAGGTTCATGTTACATAATATAAATAAAACCTCAATCAAACTGAGGATTTTGGTCAACATTGAATACCCTACACTTCATTGAGAAATGTAATGAAACACTTATGAATATATATTAATATGAAGTCAAGGATACCAAACAAAGAGATGAACTAAACTGTTATAGTGTCATAACACGAGTAGACATCTGTGAATTGTTAGGACGATGTGCATCAAAGAAAATGTAATGCATGAAAGCTTTAGCATTTACAACATCACCACTGCATATTTTATGTTAGATGTGCTATACTACTAATATTTTGCCTAGTTGTATTTTATCATTTTTATTATTATTATTATTATTATTATTATTATTATTATTATTATTACTGTTTTTGTTTTTAAATTTACTGCAAGGCAAGTTTCCTCACTGTACATATGACAGTAAATTCTCTTTGAATATTAATTTCCCTTTTCCGGAAAATGCTAATATGGCAAACTTGCTGGTATAGACACTGAGATGCTGGAAAAAGTCTGGTGGTAATTTTTTTATATATATATATAAATAAGAATGTAATGTTTTACTATTTTTGGTTTGGCTACCACTTTTTTAAAAAGCTTTTTGTCATCATATGAAGACAAACAGATCGCCCACAAATCGATCTATAATTAATCACACAACACACAGACCACATCTTTGATGTTTTAGTACGTGCATTAAGATATTTCTAAACACCCAGACCACAGAATGGCACTGAAGGCATTATAATTCATTAAGTCAAACATCATTACTTAAGTCAAACATCATAACTATAACCTTATAAGTCAATAGGAGCAGCTGTGCATGTACAAAGTTATTTTTCTTGATTACATGATCAGAATCTGTTTTAGTGTGTGCATGCACTCTGGACCTGGAGGAAGCGGAGTTAAGCGCAGCACTGAATAGTGCTAGTGAGGGGACTTTCCCAGAATTACACCTTACATCAGCACAATGGAATTTAGTTCAGTTTGCAAAGTTAGATCAGCACCACGTCTCTAAATATATGATAATACATATGTACTTTCCAACTGCTTATTTAGAAGCATATTCTAAAAATAATCACAACTTTATTTTCTTTTGAAAAATCATTTCTGTTTTTGGAAATATATGCAAATTGTTTAGTTTGGATGCATCTTCGTTCTTAGAATATATTTACTATTCCAGGAGGTCAGCTCACTAGCTTGCTGTAAAGACGAAGGTAAATGTTTGGCTATGAAAGCTGAACATATTAAAAATCTAACTTGAAATAAGCAATGACTTTCATACAGTTTTGCAAGTATCCTGAAATGGACCTGGGATTTAAATCCAAGGTTGATAGTCTAACACCCTAACCACTAAGCTAGATGCCCAATATGTTCAGTTGAACAAAGCTATATATGTTTAACATCAGCTAAAATGTACTACGTTTAGTCGCCCTGTCCTGTGAATGAACCAGAAGACCAGAAGTCATCATTGTAGCAGCATGGCGATGTTGCAAACATGAAGGATCATATACACATACATACTAACTGCTGTTTCATTTGTTGTCAGTGCTAGCATCTTTTAATGAGGTCACTGTTGCACTGTTTATTAATTGAACAACCAAGTAATTAAACTTAACCCTGTGTCTACCAACAAGCTTCCCAGTACCAGTGGAGTGCCCAGGATCCCAGATATTTTCAATAACTAATATTTATCAGTCAAAATCTGTCTGATGGGCAACACGGTAGCGTAGTGGTTAGCATGTTCACCTCTCAGAGTTGGGGATCCAGGTTTAAATCCCAATCTGAGTGGAGTTTCCATGTTCTCCTCCTGTCCATGTGGGGTTCTCAGGTTTCCGCCCACAGTCCAAGAACATGGATTCAATGTAGATTGAATGCTTAAAATTGCCTAGTATAGTGTGTGTGTCTGTGTGTCTGTGTAAATCAGTGTGCCCAGCAATTGGGTGATTTCATGGGGTATCTGCTCAGCGCCCCAAATGTTCTCCCCTCAGAGCCCTAAAGGTTCTCCCCTCGCAACCCTAGTAGAGGATTAATTGGAAGATAATGAATTAATGTAAATATGGCTAATAATGCAATAAAAAGACAAGTCAACGGGTTAAAGTGCAAGTAGTTGGTTTTAGATGACGTAAAATCACCAGATTTATTTTTAGATGACACAAAATCACCCGAGTTTGTTTTGGATGAAGTAAAATCACATGATTTATTTTTCAAATTACTTAAAATTACCTGAGGGATAAATAAATACCTGACCTCATTGTCAACCTGTGTGTTCCTTGAAGTAATCTTTCAATATAGGTCTTGAAATCACAGTGTAGCTTGTGTAAGTGTTTGTTGTTGGCCTGGGTCAACTTTATTCAGTGTATCATTCCAACACAAGATTCTTTCATGCTGAATGTTAACTGGCGGAAATAATAATTTCAGAGTAGACAGTAAATATTTTATTTTCCACACAAGATGTGACATAAACAGAGACTGTCTTTTCCTCATGAAAGCTATATTTAGTGACCTTGTACTGCAACTAATTACTACACTGCTAATTGCCTATATTAAACCCACTTGCTATGTTAATGCACCTCACTTATTTTCGTGATTGCTCCCATTTTGCTGGATAGGGCTTTACAAGGTGCCGGTGAATATGCATTTTATAGAAATATCTTCCAGACTGCTGATTCTGAGTGCAAAACCCAAGGACATGTTATGTATAAAAGTCACGCAGTGAAAAAAATCTGACTAAAATAATTGGTCTTTTATTACTGACCTTAAACTTTCTTTTTAATTGTTTAAAAAGGAAAAGCCTTTAGTGAGCCATGACTGTGTAAAACAAAATGGCTTTGATCCTTAAAAGGCTGTGCGAATGAAAAAAGATCCAGTTTTAAAGCTTGTAGCATTACAAGTACCTATTGCTGTACAACTTTTATGCTGGTGCCGTTAGCATAATAATGCAGCATGGCCTGTTGCATTATTAAACACATCTTTTCACACACACAAAAAAAACACATAGTATTTCTTGGTGTTTAAACCCATTTCAATTAGGTACTAAAGGTATACACATTAAGTACACTGAACATTATGAACACAAACTTACACACCCTTAATTGCTTTGTTTTCAGGAGGTCCATTTCTTTCATGCCCATCCAGGGGAGAACGTTTTAGGCGTTGGGCAGATAGAACCAGGACAGGGCACCAATCTATCGCTGGGCACAAACTCACTCACACAAACACACTCTATATGGGGTATATGGTCAATAATTCAATTGACCTTGATTCATGTTTTTGGACTGTGGGAGGAAAACCCACGAGACACAGGGAGAACATGTAAACTCCACCCAGATTGGGATTCGAAACGGGAATCTCTAGTGCCGAGAGGCGAACGTGCTAACCACTAAGCCACCGTGCTGCCCACACTTGAACCTGAAATCTCAAAAATATTGTTTTATTTTCACTTGGATTCATTAACCAACTGATCAGATTTTAAGTGCAATGTATATTTAGTAATGTATTAACCCTTTTTTAAAGCGTACATATAGGCAGAATTTTCTGAACAGTTGGAATAACAAATGATTCACTTAGCATTAAATTACGAACCAGTCAATAGTTTGGACACACCACCTTTTTTCCACTTTTGTCCATTGTAGTTCCACTTACTGTAAATATGGACTAGTTCTACAGTTCCAGACTGTTGTCCATCTGTTTGTGGACTACAGTACATAATTTGTTACTGTGCTAGTCCCCTTTACTCTGTTCTATAATGGTCAGAACCCCAATAGTAGCACCACCGATCAGGTATTATTTGGTTGGTGCATTATTCCTCTCCCAGAAGTGTCACTAAGATGTTTAAATGAAACTACAGAAGCACTGCTGCACTAAAACCCCCTCACCGCATCAGTGACACTGCAGAACTGACAATAAATGATCCACCACCCAAATTATACCTGTTCTGTGATGATCCTGACCAATAGAGAACAGAGAACCAACAGGGGACTAACTAATTTTAAACTTTTTTAATTGTAGAAAGGCATGCTTTTACTGCAGTTTAAAGCTTTATTAACTTGTATTACAGATGACGAGGAGGCTCTTAACTCCATCATGAAGGACCTGGCTGCTCTGCGCACTTATCAGCTTAATGGCAACAACAGCAACAAGCCAAAAAGCAGAAGCCAAACTTATCGACAGGTAAATTTACTTTTTTTTTTTTTTTTTTTTTTTTTTCCCCCCCCCCCCCCCCCCCCCCCCCCCCCCCCCCCCCCCCCCCCCCCCCCCCCCCCCCCCCCCCCCCCCCCCCCCCCCCCCCCCCCCCCCCCCCCCCCCCTAATTTAAATTAATTAACACCTGCCAGAGGTTCCTCTATTGGTTGTAGATAAGTTGTGATGGATCTTTGAGAGAGATCACTGCTATGACAGGAATGTGGTGTGACAGCAGCACCATCAGCCAGCTGTGTTATATTTCTTGTAATATGTTAATTTAATAAAGTGTTTTTGTTGCCGCTGCGATCTTTCTTCATGCTGTATGTCTCATCTAGACTGCACACTGATCATTTAGCAGAACCTTTGGCAGGTGTGTTAAATTAGCTCCAATTCCCCTCCATTGTTTTTATTTCCATCTTTCTCCCTCTTTCTCCCCCTGGATCATCTATTCCTCCATATCCCTCCTAAATCATATAAAATGGCTATTCACTATTTTATGGTTATTTCATCATTGAACTCCCAGTGAGTTGCACTGCTGAGTGCCTCAACAGCTTTCTAAATCCTGATTGCTTGCATGTTATTTTCCATTTTCTTCAGTACAGCAATCCCAAGTCTAACAATAAATCAGTTTCCTAATGGCTTAAGATGTTTTAAAACCACAAAGTAAGTCAAAGTCCAAACATTAACTTTAATGACATTCTAGGAGAACACTGGATCCACTATTGCTCTAAAACAGTGAATCAAAGCCAAAGAGATTGGGCCAGCTATTTTTGGAATGTCTTCAAAACCAGATGAAACCAGTAAATGTTTTCCAACAGAAAGCATTTTATTGAATTATTTTTTGTGAATTATACAGCATTCCTGATGTTTTCCATAAAAGTGTTGCTTTTGCTTTACTTTCAAATTGTGTTGCATTTCTGTAATATAAAGTCACAATCTTTCACCATTGCCTTGCATTGCTTGTAGTTGAATCTAGATTTAATGTTTTTATAAGAATACTATTTTTTATTTGTAGATTGAACTAAGTGGCTGTGTCATGAAATATTAATCATAAATATTAATTAAGTGATGCTGAAGTAACTCATTAAAGAAGTCAGACACTGGTACTTGATGTTTACATATGTTGTACATATGTCCTCATTTATTAACCAAATGTGGTTTAATTGGCCTAATGTAAAACTTATATTAAATATTTAACACATTTTGTTAAAGAGAGTAAGTTCATTTACAATATATTAATTAGAGAATTAAACATTTCATGAAAATATTTTAATCTAATATTAAGATGCGAACAGCTTAAAGGATCATAGTGGTTCACACGTCCTTCTCTTACTATTGGAGATCCAGTTTCAAATTCTGATCTTAATGAAGTTTCAATGTTTTCCCTATGTTCATGTGGATTTTCTCCGGTTTCCTCCTACAGCCCAAAAACATGGATTCAAGGTGAATTGGCTGCTCTAAAATGCCCCTATATATGTGTGTGTCTGAGTAAGTCTGTACCCAGCGATGAAATGGCACTATAGTCACTGATATAGAATTAAATTAAAGTTAACGGGATAAATGATGAAATGAGAAGACCTAAAGGGTTAAGGAATGCTGCATTGATTTAGTTTTTTATTTTGCAAAGAGCTTTTAAATCAACTTGTGTTAAGGTTATTGTCAGGCTATTTTCTAAGATCAATAAATGCTTATTCATTTTCAATTACACAATTTCACACCCAGGAGAAATGCTGTCTAGCTATGGATTGCCAGCTACTTTCCTCTGAATTATTCATTTTTTTTCTTTTCTGTCTTTTAGGACTTGCGGGTGAAGTTGGAGCATGAGCGAGAGAAACGGTGAGTCAGTATCCTTCTGCATCTGTCTTCAACAAGCAGGCTTGGGCTTTTCCGGACGAGAGGAGGGAAAGGGGTTGAAACCTGATGTTAGTCCAAAAACAACGTTCCTAGAGCGCTGTGACATTAACATTTTCTGTGTACTTCACCCAACCGGCGCGTTGAGGGAAGAATAGGGAGAGGGAGCCAATATTTCATCTCAGTGACACATCCCATATTAATTCTCAGCAGCCTCTATTTGAGCTGTTCGCCCACACACATGGTGTGTCTCATTTCTTCCAAAGGAG
Organism: Corydoras maculifer; assembly: GCA_019802435.1. Taxonomy (NCBI): domain Eukaryota; kingdom Metazoa; phylum Chordata; class Actinopteri; order Siluriformes; family Callichthyidae; genus Corydoras; species Corydoras maculifer. Next base: position 757,310 of record JAFMOD010001319.1, on the reverse strand, counting down.
TCGGTGCCAAACAGAAACTTCAGGCCACGGAAAAACTAAAATGCACCCTCTGTCTCATGAGGCTTTTTGTAAGAAGCCACATCAGATTATGACACTTTGCTTGCGGGAATATAATTCTGGACAGTTTTAGTCTGGAATTACTGCTTTATACAGAGCAATGAAGCATAAACCACTTCGTGTGTGTATGCTGAGTTAAATCACAGTATAGTTCCCCAAGCCATACCTTACATTACTTTTATATAAGCAGTAAACATCACATTCTAAACCCAGAGACTCTAATATGTAGTTTAAGTCATTTTGCTTACTAATGTAACATCTACATTTCTGAAATATCTATTTTTTTCAAGATATCAGAGTTTGTGAAATACTGTGCCCATTCAGTCAAAAAAGTTTACATGAGGAACCGATGCTCAAAAAGAAGTGTTTTGCATGGATCTGTTATGCAAACGCATTTTGGCTATATGTAGAATAAACACAGATGATCAGAGCTACACAGTTTAACAATAGTTTAGAGGCTTTTGGCAGTCCTGTGAAAACAGGGGATTAATTTTCATACATTTGCTAATAACTGATTTAATAAATTGGTTTAGGTTTAAAAAAATACAGTTTATGAGCTTTTGGATTTGGATCAGGCAACTGACTTTACTATAGTGCATTTAGAGCTTGAATTATAAAATGCTAAATATTCAGCACATAATCAGCTTTATAAACGGTAAGTTTCAGTCCCTAATTTGATTGGCTGAGCTGTTTGTCCAGCCATGACATTATTGACAATAATGCACACCCCTGACTGCTTTACATGCATGTTAATGCATAATATACATTATTTCAAATTGTGTACCTTGAATTGAAATTGTAATGAGATTAATATAACTAGCGAACTATTCCAGATGAGCAATAAGCCTGTATACCTTTAATCAGCAATCAGTGTTTACTTTAAAAAAATGGACTAGATTATGTTGTGGAAGACCAATTTATTAATACCTTTGTTTTAAATAAAATAAATAAAAAAATGAAACCTTTTTTAATTAAAATGTGTTTGTAACCATCTTATAAAAGTGATAAGGCACCCGAGGTTGTGCAGTATTCTAAATAAATCATGAGAAAGGGGTGTTTTTAAGCACGACGCAAAGCGCAGTGAAGTTCCAGTGATTTATTGACAATAATGCACACACTCTTATTAATAATACATCAGTAAGATAAAGGAAAATAAGATATCTACAATCTTATTTTCTGAAAAAATGCAATGAAAAGAAATATTTTATTTTTTTCATGTTTTCTATAAAAAGTACATAAATAAATTAGTCAGTGAAAACTGTGAAAATCTTTTATTTGTACTTGAGTTTATTGAATAAAGTTTTAAAAGAGTTCAGAAATCAGGGCATTCCTACAACTCTTTGCTTCTTTCCTCTGATCATCTAAAATAAAGGGACAGGAAGGAGGCGAGTGCGGCAGTCTGTGCCAGCTCTTGCTTATCTGAAAGTGTTGAGGAAGGAAAGCTATCTCGTTCCATGCTTCCGCTCTCCTTTCTGAATACAGCTTTTTCTTGTGCTTATGTTTCCACCAGTGCCTCCACTTAAGTACTTCTTAAAAATCCCTTCTCTTTCTATGACCTTCAGAAGTGCTGTATTAATTGTGTTGTCACACCTCAGTTGTCCTGGATCAAAAGTAGCCAGAAAATCAGGGAGGCTTTTAATAAAAGGTTACAGTTTCAAAATGTACCCCACAAGTTACAATTCGGGTAAATGGCTGATAGCTGGGGGATTATGGAATATGAAAGATGGAGTTGAGTGGTGCAAGAATGAACTTAAATAGTACAGGGGAAACAGGCTGCTGCCTGCACTGCTTTGCTTTCCTCTCAGGAAACTCTGCATCTGCCTTTGTGTGTTCTGATGTGAGGAACACTGGTGTTGAAACAGTTGTTCTGCTCCGGCTTATGGTGCCAACATACACACACTCACTAGCTAACAACACTTTTTCAGCTAACAACACTTTTTCATGCTTTTAACAAATGCAAACAATTTATCAAGCAGCTAAGGCAGAATTAATTATGAAATAGAGATAAACTTATATTTGTAGGTTATTTATAGCCTGAAGACCGCCTTAGAATAACACACTGATGGAGGTCTTTTAGGAAACAAATTTAGGACAAAGGCCACACATTTGTACTGGTTACTGGTTCTTTGTAACATTTACATGTCTATTCATAATAAGTATTAATTCAAAAGACCACACAGAGTTTGAGGTTTTAGTTTTTGTTTAGAAAAATCTTTAAGCATCTACACACTGTAATATAAAATGTCTTTTACATCATTACACAAAACATAAATTTTATACAGTTTTTATTTTATGTGTAGTGTTTCATTATGATGAAATTCATTCTTTCTTTGCTTATTTACAATAGCCATAGCTTTTTTTGCATTAATGCTTAAATTGCAGTTTTATGCATTTGAAATGTAAACAGGAAGGTGGAAATGAAAACCATTTGTTGTCCTCTTGCAGGATTATTCCCTTTCAGAGGCCAATTAAGTTCAGGGAGCTTCTGCAGAAAGTAACCGAGGCATTTGGTCAGCAATTGGACCTTTACTACCCTGACAGAGAGGTTAAAACTTACTCTATTCCTTTTTTTATCTATTCCATTCAGAGAGAAGTCTGTACTTTAAATGTTCATTACAAAAGGCGTAATGTAAATAGAATAAGATAAAAATGCAGTTTTAAATACTTGAGCTAAATCTAATAGTGTGTCTGTATTAATATTATGGTATTTAGTTTAATAAGTGTGTTTGTGTGTGCATGTGTGTTGTATGTTAATTTTTAGACACTTGTCGCGCTGAAGTGTCAGGAAGATTTAGACCGAGCTGTATCAAGCTGTTCAGGAACAAACAATCTGCTGCGAGTTCTACTAAAAACTCCCTGCAACAATCATGTAAGTATACGCTGAGCTAATTCCACAAACTCAATGTAAACAGTAATGAAAGAGCTGTGTTACGAGCAATAAAATATGAAATATTAATTTTTAAAACTAATTGCAAATACATACAAACATTCACACAACAAACATCATTCGATTTCCACATTGGGCTACATATTTAAAGTTTGTCCTGCATTAATCAACAGTTTATATAGAATGCGGAAAAAAAATGTAATGCTTTATTAAGTCGTCAATCTGCAAAGGTCCCTTACAAAGAATAATGATGGGAATAAAATCTGCAAGGCCACACAGGAGCCCAGTGTAACATTTTATGACTTTTTAAATATTGACTAATAAAAAGATAATAGTATTATATTATATAATATATAATGATTTATTTATCATTCATTCATTCATTCATTATCTTCCGCTTATCCTCTATTAGGGTCGCGGTGGGGTTCCCCATGCCCATCCAGGGGAGAACGTCTCGGGCGCTGGGCAGACAGACCCAGGACAGGGCGCCAATCCATCGCTGGGCACACACTCACTCACACATACACACTCTAAATTGGGCAATTTTGAGAATTCAATTAACTTGATCCATGTTTTTGGACTGTGGGAGGAAACCGGAGAACCCGGAGGAAACCCCCCCCCCCCCCCCCCCCCCCCCCCCCCCCCCCCCCCCCCCCCCCCCCCCCCCCCCCCCCCCCCCCCCCCCCCCCCCCCCCCCCCCCCCCCCCCCCCCCACCTTGATTTATTTATATATAATAAAAATTATTTTCATGGAAAGTATTCTTGAAAAAAACATTGCTGCAAGTATGCAGTTTATTAAAGAATGCTTTACTAAAGAATGCTTTTAAAATGATTTATAAACAGATAACATAGATAAAAGTAGAACTTTTTGATATTGTTATGGTTGTAAAAATTAAAGAAGAACCCGCAAAAGTAAACACTTTCCAAAAGAGTACATATAAAAAAAATAAATCTAAATAAGAGTTTTATATAAAATATTAATGTTCATGTCATATTTGTAATTTGTGGGAACCACTGCAGGTTGTTTACAAAGCATAGTGGTGGTAGTATAATAGTTGGCTTGTTTTGCTGCTTCTCACCCCCAATAAAACAATGAATTGTAAATTACTTGGGGGTATTCTAACATAAGAATTCAGAATCTCAGTTTGTGAAATGAATCTACAACAATCTGGAACATTTTTCATGACAAGGCTTCTAAGTGCATGATTTCTTCTAGCAAAAATCTGAGCATTATAATCAGTCTAATAAATGCTTAGTTTTGTTTCTTTGTTTATTTATTTCTGGTTTACTTGTGCAGTTCCTTCATGTGAACAGTAGAGACAAGCATGGTGAGATGAGGTCATCCCGCTCACTTGGAGACCTGAAAGGATCTTTGCTTAAAGGCTCTGAACGAGTCCGCAAACATTCCACAGGTGAGTTTGACACTGAGGAAATGACCATTTATGGCAAGTGCACGACGAAATAGAAAATAGCATGGATGAAACAGATTTAGGTTTAGCATTGCATCTAGGTGGGAGAAACAATGGCATATTGATTACTGATTTTGTATTTCTCTGGATCAGAATGGACTTGCTACAATAAAAATGACATTATAGAACTTCTTAAATAAAAATAACTTTAAACTTGTAAAAGTTCATTCTTAAACTAAAAGTTTTTGCATTGTACACATTCTTTAGGTAACTATACTTACTGTATAAGGTAAATTAATACTTTTTCTGAAAGCTTATATTTGACATGAAACATGAAAAGCCACACTATATTATCAACAGTATTAAAGCTGAAACAGCCATGTCTACTTTTTTTTTGCAAAGATGGAATGAACACTGTTGTTTACCGCCACATGGGAACTAAGACAAACTTAAACAGGGACGTCCCCATATTTAGCTACATTATGTCAAAAGACTTCGGGACTTTAAAATATTCTTCTGAGATGCTTTGTTTCTGTAATCAAAGAGAGTCCCGAATGAATGAAGTGAATGAAGATCTTTTTACAAATGGGCTTTTAATGACCTAGACACTGCTGGGGGCTCAAGCTGGAAGATAAATCATGCAGGGCCCCTGGGGTAGGAATGATAAATTGTTATCCTGATGTTTAGAGATTAAAGTCATAATGTTTCCTAAGTCACATCAGCAACTCAGAGCTAAATGTAAACTGTTCTAAGGTTTTTCTATTTACAGGCAAGATTCAGGCTGTGATTAGTTACAGTGTGGATCATCTGCAATCCAACATAAGAACTGGTTTAAATAAAAGTGTTTTAAATGTACAGCTTATTGATTCAACAGATCTGATTTTTTGAAAGAGTGAAATGTAAATGTTAAAAGAGCTCCCACATTAACTAACACACCGCAGGGGATTTGATCAGTCCCGTGTCTCGGTACTGACGTACCTCAAACTGGAATGTTACCGTGCCAGTTAGTCCTGTAGTGCAAGTGTGTGTTATTAGTATCTATGTTTCAGGGTGTGAAAGTCAAGGGACTGGATAAGTGACATTTTCACACTATGAAATAATTCACTATTGTAGTAGAAATGTGCAGGTTTGTAATGGAAATATACTGAGATGCAAATTGCTGGATATATGATTACACCATCATACCTTCAGTGGTCAGTTAATGTTTAGTTTTTTTAATTTAACGGTATATCTGACAGGGCGGCACGGTGGCTTAGTGGTTAGCACGTTTGTCTCTCAGCGCTAGGGATTCCCAGTTCTAATCCCCATCTGGGTGGAGTTTCCATGTTCTCCCCGTGTCCGTGTGGGTTTCCTCCGGGTTCTCCGGTTTCCTCCCACAGTCCAAAAACATGGATCAAGTCAATTGAATTCTCCAAATTGCCCCATATAGAGTGTGTCTGTGTGAGTGTGTGCCCAGCGATAGATTGGCGCCCTGTCCTGGGTGTACCTGCCCAGCGCCCGAAACGTTCTCCCCTTGATGGGCATGGGAAACCCCACCGCGACCCTAATAGAGGATAAAGCGGAAGATAATGAATGAATGAATGAGTATATCTTACAATAACATTTATTCATATTTATTCATTCATTTATTCATTCATTATCTTCAGCTTAATCTACTAGGGTAATGACTAGAGTCATAGGGGTTCCCCATGCTAATCCAGGGTAGAACATTTCGAATGCTGGGCAGATACACTATCAGATATATGGGCAGGGATATCATGGGCATTAACATCAGATATATAATAATATATAAGTTAGTGGCAGATATAACATAGATAATTACAAACCTATATAAAATAATGACATAAACAATTCATTAACAAGTAAATAAAATACAGAATTATTAATGCTGCTTTAAAGATTAAATGTTCTTAATTCTAAATGGCCAAAAAAATAATTATTTATTTTTACTATTCTGCTGCAAAGATGGATTGGCACCCTGTCCTGGGTGTGTCTGTCTAGCGCCCAAAACGTTCTCCTCTAGATGGGCATAAGGGAACTCCCCTACCACCCTAGTATAAGGTTACTAGATTAGATTTTTTTGACATCTTTGACTGACAGGTTTATGCTATTTGCACTATCGAGAGTCCATTTTTTTGTATTCTTTATTGATGGATGACAAACTCCATGACTTTCTTTCCCATTATAGGCTCCCTACACACAGGTAGAAGTTCTCCTCCACCTGGCAGCGTGCCTGAGGAGCAACAGCAGATTGCACGGCAGGGTTCATACACAAGCATCCACAGTGAGGGCGAGTTTATTCCAGAGACTCCTGATCCCAATGTGAGAACTGTCACTGTACATCCATCTATATACATCACAATAAGAAAGCTTTTCATCTGCCAATTAAGTTTCCTTAAGTAGAATGTTGCCAGCTTCTATGAATATATGAATATTGCATAATGGAAATAATAAATAAAATAAAGGGTAAATAAACAATAAGGCTAAAACATGGTGAAAGGTTCATCCATTTAATTTTAATTAATTTTAATTTAATTTAAATTTTAATTCAGATTTATGTAAGACAATCAAGAAACCATTTAATTTGTAAACTATAATAACTGAATTTAGTAGAGAGTGAAAGAAAAGCATGCTCAAAAAATTATATGTGAAGAATATATCTGATTAACATTTGGGGGGAAAAATAAAGTTTGTACTCAAAATTGTTATGCAAAAAAAAAATCTTTTTGCAGATGATGTCACCTTTTGGAAGTACTGAGCACTCTCTCTCCAGCAGCTGCCAGTCTCTGGATCAGTCTCTGGATAGGTGAGTGTAGAAATCTTTTCCTGTGTATTTTGGTGTATGTGGTCATGTGGCAGTGAACCAATCTAGTGGGGACTCAATCAGAATACTAAGGACAGGAAGTTGTTCATGTTACTGCAGCAACTGGAACTTATCTTAGTTCCGCAGGGTTTGTATATGTCAGAGTGCAGCGTAAGCAGAGAAACAAGAATGACACAAGATGTGGATTAATATTGTTCTGAATTATCTTTGGAGTTATGTAACTGAATACTTAATTAGTGGTTTAGTGAACAGTGTTAAATGTATTGAATGGCAGAATGTGTAGAGCGAGAGAGAGAGAGAGATCAACACAGCCATACTACCTGCACAAGCCTTATCAGGACCGAACAATGTCAGGAAACTAGCACATGGAAATTTTGTCCCGCTCTCTGTGTTATCCGAGGCCTTGTCCAGCATGCCGCCGACGTCATCTGCCTGAGGCACTAACACAGTGCTGGACAATAAACACTGCCATCTGTGCCCTTTTGATCTGACCTTTCATAATCTGTCTTTTACTCCCTGTGAGTTTGAATAATTCTTTGTTGATGGTAAGATCAGGGCTCTGTGGAGGTCAAACCGTTTGTGGGAGGACTTATTTTTTCACTTAATATAGTTCCTTTTTTACTTTGGCTGGCTTTTGGGTCATTGTCTTGCTGCAGATTAAATTTGGAACCAGTTGAAAGGGAGGTTTTGGAAAACCTCTTTTGTACAGTACACTCTCAGAAATAGAGGTAGCCCTAAAGTTCTTTCTACATTTCGGACTTCTTATGGGTGATCTCCTCCTAAGAACTTTTATGTACTGTTTGGGGACATACACTATGTGGACAAAAGTAATAAGTAATCTACACATTACACCTGGAAAAGTTTTCATGTCATCCAATTCTAAGCTGAATTCCTATTTGCAACTATAACACCTTTTATCCTACTGGAGTCTGCATACAGATTTGGAATCGTGTCTGAAAAAAATATTTGCTCATCCATCCAAAGCACAGTTAGCTCAGTGGTTTAGGTGGTGGACTATCAATCCGAAGGTTGTGTGTCCACTTAAGTTTAAGTTAAGCATTATTGGCCTTGAACAAAGCCTTTAACCCTCATTTCTCCAGAGATGCAGTATGTCCAACCGTGCATCCTGACTCCAACCAAGTTGCTTGTATACTTGAAAGTCCCTTTGGATAAAAGTGTCTACTTAACGGCCTCATGCAATGTTAATGTAAATCTGTGAGGATTCAAGACTGGGGTTGGATGAGCGAAACTGGTTCACAATCCCCATTTCAAAGTTGTTTTGTGTGGCTGAGGTCAAAGTTTTGAGTGGTTCAGTCAAGTTCTTCCACACTAAACTCAATCCATTCTGGACCTTGTTTTGTGCGTCAGAATTTTAAAATGCTGGAACAGAAAATTACTATCACAAAGTTGGAAGCATATAGTTATTTATAATATGTTTGATTTTACATACTTGTGAATACTTTTCTTTTTGTCTTTCTTGCTTAAGTCCTCCATTCACGCAGAACACCCGGGACAACAATTATCTGAACCTCAACTATGACCATAAAGGTAAGAGCTAAAAGCAGACATGGCTAGTTAACACCAGATTTGCGGACAATGCGAGATTTTTCGGCATGCGATAAATTCCCCACTCCTCTGCAGCGTGCTATTTTGTGTCCACTGTTATACTAATGACCTGTAGTGCATCTAGACAAAAAATTCCCAACCCCCTTTATCTAAACGTTAGAAAGGAAGCTTTTCAGTCCTTTAGCTGATGCTTTTATTCAAAACGAATTTCAAATAAAAGAACAACACATGTCAGTAAGTTAAGGAAAACCCATCTACACTGTAGTGTCATCAAATCTAATCATTATTCAGTCGGGCACTCAGCATTACAGGGAGTTGAGAAGATCGTTTCACCATTTAGCAGTGGTGAATGATATGGAGTGAGAATTAGCACCACAGTGAGGTTCACCAGGCAACAACCACACTATAGTGCAGTAAACGAGTCAGATTGTATCTTAGAAGATTATCCTGTAGGTCAGAGCAACTACAGGGAGCCAATGATTAAGGCCGGTGTACAATGCTAAGACTTAAAAGACTGATGATGTCTTGAGTAATGCACTGGTGTATTTGACTTCTTCATCTCTTGAGCACAATTAATCACCACTATATATTTGATGCAATGCTTAAATGCATATGTACAGTACAACTGGGAAAATGTGTTTCTTTTGGAAGAATGTGCAAAAATTCACCCAAATACATATCCCGAAATCTTGTAGAAACCCTTAAAAAATTAACAAAGAAAGTTTACAAAGAAAGAACCAAACTATAATGGGTTTCATAAAGGCTTCTGTGAGTAAAATGTGCAGTTTAGTCCATGTAATGTGTACAACACACTATTGCAATACAGACACTTGCACACATCAATAAAAAGTATTTCTTCTAAGCTGTAACACACTGCTTGTCTATATTAAAGAGAGCATACATTTACTGACATTATTCCACTTGTTCTGTCTCTTTCATGGATGGTCTCCAGCTAACTTATCTCCATAGAGGCAGCCTGATTTGTTTACTCAGTCTCATGAGTCGATTTTTCCTCTCTGTTCTCGTTTTCTAAAGTGTAAACGGGCTTGTTGCTCTAGGAGATGCTTAAGAAAACACAGCAATCATACAGTCATATGGCCAGCTGCTTTTAATTGCATGTGGTCTCCATACACACACACACACAGACACAGACACAGACACAGACACAAATTTAAAGACATACATTCTCCCAGACTTCTTTCTCACTACCTTTTATTAACTAGTTACAGTGTGAGTATACAGGTTATGAATATTCATATTCGGTGTTGTCAAATGTATTTAGAATGATTCATTGATTTTTGATGATGGTATTTTTTATTTCTCTGCAATTTCACTATTTCACTGCACACTTTGCAGGTCGACATGGGAAGCATGGGACTTTTCCTCGTCAGTTTCCGTTCTCTCATCGTACAAAGGACTATGGAGATGGTAAACTTTACAAAAAGCATTTTACATATTTGCTGTGATAGTTCAGCACCAGCGGCAGTGATTAATAAGTCCAGACTGGTATCTGCAGTTATGGCAGGTGTCAATTGCTGAGAAAAAATGTAAAGCCTGAATGTGTGTATTTTCATTGTGTAGTTGCTGCAGGGTTTTTTGTATTTTTTATTTAATAGCTTTTTTCAAGGATATATTATTGCATTTTTTATTCTACGCTTCAATTTTAGGAATTTAATGCTTAGTTATTCAGACCAAATAGTTATTCAGACCAGTGAATTTTCACAGTTTCAGCATGAGGAGCAGCTGTGCATCTGAACTTGACCTTAAGTGTACGTGTTATAACTGCAGCACCTGACAAGGCATTCATCCTGCAGATGCCTGTCCTGTTTGATTTGAATTCTGTTTGCATTCTGCTGGTGTGTGTATTCTGTTTTCTCAGTACATAACTTTGGCTAACAGTAATATGTTTCCCCCGAGGGTAGCACACTGCATGTATCCAAAATCTGCTGTGTGTGTGATTAGTGTTTCCCTGAAGAGTGTACACTGACAGTGTCAAAACAGCAGATAAAACTGTTTTTATATGTAGTGTACAGCTTTAAGGAAATAAAGGTAGAAAGGCAGGGAAAGGTTTTTAGACCAAAACGAAAACATTGTTTACAATATGTCACTTTAGACAGCACACTAGTATTTAGTTATATTGCTCTGTAGAAGCCAAGATCTAAATCACTTTAGGACCACATTATTATTCAACTGGAGGTTTACTGACAGGCTACAATATTTTACCCTTCTTTGGATCACCCATTTTTAAGCGTCATTGTAAGTTTGTGTGTGTTTGTGTGCAGGACGGAGCACATTCCCTCGCAGTTTCATGCCCCAAGAGAACCTCTTCCAGCTGGTTCCATCAAGTCGCACACGCAGCTATAATGGTGACAGCACTCTATCTTACAGTGGAGACCTGCACTCAATTGGCTGGAGTGAGATAAGCAGCCAGCGCAGAACTTCAAAATGTGAGCGCACCCTTACGTACACCTCATCGTTCCTTCACAGAAAATAGACTCGGTCATAAAACAGTGCTGAGATAAAATATTCAACCCGTTTAATTTAAACAAAACCAAGCGAATTCATACATGCTTGTTATGAAGGTGCAGTGCAGCTTGATTAAGCCAAGAAGAGGCGTTTGTTCGCTGTCACACCCTGTACTGTTCAAGTCTGCTGTTTCACTCCCGACTTGCTATAAAGTACTCAGTGCACCACAGTCTATAGATCCTCCTCCTTCTACCAAGACACTCTTTAGAAAGCCAAAACTGACAGAAAAGTAAGCATTGGCAACAAGACAGTAAACATTAGATGAATTAGCAAAGCAATATTTTATGGACTCTTGTTGTTGTACATTAAGTGCCAAGGTCCTGGACCAATTTACATTAGGTTGGAAGGCAGTCAAAAACTGCAACAACACCAATTTCCCCCCACTCCATTAAGTGTTTCCTAATTTATGTTTTTAATAAAAAACACAAACAATTCCACTTCCAAGCTCTATGAAGAAATTCTTCCAGCTCACGCAGCCAGCCAGCAACAGCTGCAGTTCATCCTAAAAATGTGGCTTCCTGGGCATGAACCTTGTTAAAGCCTTTAAACTCAAATGAAACTATCGATTAAGTCCATTATCTGTCGGATCCATGTACAATCCTTGTGAAAAAGAAATATCATCTCCCTTACAAGGAATATTGTTGTGTAATTTTTTAAAATGCAGCAATAAAGAACCTGTAAAACATCTGTTTTCAGACCGCAAACACCTCCTTCTGTGAATCTGGGCTTATTTAAAATCTTTAGTTTTCCAAATTTATAATAAGCATTCTGTTTGAAGCAACAATAAAAAGACATTTAAAAATATATCTGGTTGCTTAGACCATTTTCAAACCTGAGAAATGCCTGTATGTGTCAGGATCACACCACCAAATACATTTTGTTTTTCCATTTTCATTTCATTTATCAGTGCTGTTTTCTTGTGTGTGTGTGTGTGTGTGTGTGTGTGTGTGTGTGTGTGTGTTTTCCTGGTGTTTCCTGCATTAAAACCCTTTTCTACATCACATTGCACTCTGTTTTGTATGCAGCACAGACGGCAGGATCGTAACAGTATGTTGCATGATGAGAAAAAAAGACTAAACCTTTTTTTTACATGGTGACTCATAAATGATGATCAAGATGGTACTAATAAGGTTTTAAAAATTATTAGGTGGTGTAAAAAACAACAGATGTTTTCTTCTGTAGGCACTATTTACAACATTTTTAGTTTTAGTTTGTAATTTGAATCAATTATAGTTGCTAAATCTAACACATTTGGATTTGAAATTAATCTGGCAGTTTAAAAAACAATGTAGTTGTATTATTTGTTGTATTATACATTTAAATAATAATACATTTATGTGCGTTTGTCTGTGGGTGTGTTTGTGTGCAGCCCCGCGGGCACCCGTTAACTGGCGTCAAGGAAAGCTGCTGGGTCGAGGAGCCTTTGGCGAGGTCTACCTCTGCTATGATGCAGACACAGGTCGCGAACTAGCCGTTAAACAGGTGCCCTTTGATCCGGAATGTCAGGAAACCAGTAAGGTAAATCTTTCCCAGAAATAGGATAAGAACTAAGTTTATACAAACCCTTTTTTGCTGATTTAATAGGTTTCATTGATTTACACAACAGTGTATACTCTCTACAAGAGATTATATTATTTTTCTTTGAGACTCATGAAGCCCCACTTTTTTATAGTGTTGCTTAGTTAAAGTCTTGCAGGGAAGCACTGAAGAGTCCATTCTGTATGCATAATAAACCCCCACTACTGACATATGATTGATTTAAGTATCCAGCAAAATCTGGATGTAAAATAAACATCACAAGTTCAGGATCAATCATTAAGTTTTAATGAGGTCCAGCAATCACATTAAAGCAGTTTATAGAACAGGTAGTTTCAGTCCTTAATTCTAATTGGCTGTACTGTTGTTGGCTGTACATTATTGACAATAATGCACATTCGCTTCACATTCATATCAATGCGTAGCATACCATACATAATTAATTTAAACATCAGGCTGATTCCTGATATGCACTAAGCTGGGAATCCCGTTACTCAGTCATTAATTTTATGAATGAAACCTTGTTTTAATTATTCTTTTTTATAAAGCACCATTTTATGAAAGTAATGAAGCATGCAAGTTTGTGCATTATTGTGAATAATTTTTAATAATGCAATGCATCGTGCCTAAAGCATACCCTTTCGTACCATTTTGCTTTAATATAGTCATGATAATCAGGTGTATGCATATTCATGCGAAAAGGTCAAAACATCATTGAAGCATTATGTCATAGTTTTCTTTTTCAGTAACTGATTCTAAACAAATTTGATTGCATGTGGAATGGAATCCTTACAATTGTTTTAGCTCTGTGTAATCATTTCTCTATGTACAATAGAAATGATTTGTTTGAAGTTATCGCTCATAATGAGTAACCATTCTGCATTCCGCACCTTAACATTCAGAGTTGTATTTGTATATAATTAATAATATGCCTGTAATGTACAAACGCAAGCAGTTCAGAGGGACTTTTTTGACAGTGATATGAATATGAATTACACTTTGCGACTCTGTGGGGGAGGGGGTAGTTGTACATGTGTATATACATAAGTATTAATAAACCATAATTTCTTTTGAAATTAAAATGTGATTATTGTAGATCTGCATGCTCACAGGCTAAAAGGCGTTAATAACCAGGTGCTTTCACATAATATATACTGCACAGCCATGATCATTCTGTACCATGGGAGATGTTACAATGACCAAGTCAAAGTTCAAACCTCGACCCCACTGAGATTCCATGCTGTGGTTTTAAGAGCACTATTCATCAACTACTGCTGTTAAACATCAATGAGTGGAAGCAATGCTGCGTCAAAGCTTCTGCAAACATTTTAAGAGGTTAATAAAGTATTGCAAAAAAAGTTAACTTATTTATGTTTTCTTTACTTTTATAGAAAATTTATAGAAGCAAGACATGTTATTGCTTCTTCTCATGATTACCCATTGAACTGTTCCACTATGGATATACTACTATATATATATATACACACACACAGTATATATAGATCTGTGTCTATTACTGTGTGCCTAGCTATGTTTATGGCAGCACCAAAAGCCATTCTATGAGCAACAGTTACATTTACAGCAGTTTGTAAAGCAGTGTAATAAAAAAAATACACTTACAATTTAAAGTTAAAATTCTTTTTTATAAATCCAGCTGATAAAAAAACCCAACTTTCTAGTTAAGAATTTAGTATTTTTCCAGTAATTTGTCAATGTCTCACTTAAAAACATGTTTCAACCACACATTTTAGGTTTATCAGCTTTCTTGTCCATTTTTCTGCTTTACAGGAGGTGAATGCCCTCGAATGTGAGATTCAGCTTCTGAAGAATCTCCGTCATGAACGAATTGTACAGTATTATGGCTGTTTGCGTGACCCCGACCAGAGGAAACTATCCATCTTTGTGGAATTCATGCCAGGGGTGTGTATATATGATATTTTTTTACCATGAGACAAAATACATCATGATGTTCTTTTCACCAGCTTAGTAGCTGAAACCCCTGTTGCTGCTCACACATATGTGGATGTAGGTTTTGCAATATTTTGGTGGAGTGTTGGTGACTCAATGCTTGTTGGCTTATGTGCTCAATAACATTTTAGTCATTTTCTGTCTGGTACACAGACTGCAGTGCTGATTGGTAGATTCGTAGTTATTAATGCGTCTGTACAAGTAAGGCACAGACGTCAACAAGCTTTAATTAATAAGCTGTACACCCGTCGGCTGAAAATCAAGATTATATTGAGGGACAGTGCCATCACTGGGTTTAGTTAAAAGCCCTGTTTTTTAAGGCACTTTTAAATACATTACTCACAAATTGCCTGGAAAAAGCCAGCCGTTATATTTGACCAAAGGAAGCTGCGGTGTCTTTTAGTACAGCCAAAAAGATTACACTTTAAGACATGATTTCATCCACTGGTTACTAAATAAAGATTTAAGATTGTTTAAGGACACGAAATAAATCTATAGTAGTTATTTCATGTACAATGAGGAGAAAATGCCCCTAAAACCAGAAACAGCTTTGTAATTAGAATGAAGAAATACAGTTTTGGAATCAATATTCTGTATTTTTTCAACTGTGAACCATAATTTTTCCTTTTTTATGTACCCTTTAAAAAGAGAAAATTACTCCCTTTATTTTTTTATATGAACGTACTGACTTGATACTGAATTTTGTAAAAAAGAAAAACATGTTCTATGTTTTATATATGAATACATACACATACAGTACCAGTCAAAAGGTTGGACACACCTCCTTCTTGCTCCACCTATTGTTCATGTTATCAGTTCTACTTACCGTAAATGGACTTTGAAGTTCTACAATTAAAGACTGTAGTCCATCTGTTTGTGGACTAAAGCACATACTGTGTTTAATCTGTTCTCCATTGGTCAGGACCCCAATAGT
This sequence comes from Corydoras maculifer, assembly GCA_019802435.1. Classification (NCBI taxonomy): domain Eukaryota; kingdom Metazoa; phylum Chordata; class Actinopteri; order Siluriformes; family Callichthyidae; genus Corydoras; species Corydoras maculifer. Next base: position 741,603 of record JAFMOD010001319.1, on the reverse strand, counting down.
AGCACCACAGAGCAGGTTTTATTTAGTAGCAGCAGCTAAAATTTTGGCAAAAGCTAAAATGTATTATCACATCAGCCCAATTTCATTGTATTCACACCTATTACCAACAAAAATGTTTTGATTAGATGTTTTGAGGAAAATAATTATATATGCTTAGGCGCAGAAATGCCTTTCAGATAATGAACCACCTCTTTCAGACATTTACATTTACATTTAGTCATTTAGGTTGTACTACTAATACTTCAAGAGTCTGTAAATAATCCTTATTATAGTCAGTATGGGCAGTCGTAGGTTTGTGGTTAAAGACAAGCATTGCAAGCTAAAGGCCCCTGGTTTGATTGCTGGTCCCACTAAGTACAATGGCTGAAGTGTCCTTGGGCAAGGCACCAAGCCCTAATTGCTCACTGGACACTATACAAGGCTGCCCACTACTCCAAGCACATGTGCTCACTTCACTCCGTGTGTGTATATGTGTGTGTTTCACTGCACGGATGGGTTAAATGTGAAGGACAAATTCCTCTGTGTGTAAGCACTGTAAGCAAAATAGATCACCATCATTATCTGCAAAGTGTAATGTTAACTGATTCAATACATCAATGAACAGAAGGCCAGAAGTTTGCAGAGCTGCTGAGTGTGCTGGAATTCGACTTTCCTGATCTTGAGCTTTCAAGGTGATATTATTTTCAAGGCCTCTGCCAAAAACAGGAAATCCAAAGAAATGGGGCACACACCAGCTTGTTTGGATCTCTGCTTCATAGCACATAGACAGGTTTAGGAATAGAACTAGATTCTAAATATGGACAAGTACATCAAACGCTTTCATTTCCAGCTGGGTGATCGTGTAAAAACCAGGAAGGTTATTGTTTAGCTAAATACTGGCACAAGAGTATTGTGTTATTGTAAATTACAGCCTGTTTTTTCCTACAGCTAACGAAATTGGTACATTATAAGCCAATATCCCTTAAAAGCATCGCTATAGAACAGTTTGGAATAGTCAAAGGTTATCACACAGCTTTAAATACTTGCCTGTTGTTTAGAAATGAGATATTCAAGTTCATGAAGGTCAGGTTCATGCCTAAATATTTTAAACATATATTAATTGAATCAAGCTGCTACCTTGTACCTTTTTAATGATCAGTCACCTTTTTTCATTATTTAGAGTTGCAGGGGGGCCCATCCAGGGGAAAACATTTTGGGCATTTAGCACTTAAGGATGCCAATCAATCACTGGGCACACGTTCACACAGATACACACACTATATAGGGGCAATTTAGTTGGGGTAATTTAGAGCAGTATCTTATCTTAAAAACACATAAGCTTCAATTGATTACTTTGAGTCTAGAAGGTGAAGCAGTAATGCAGGTGTCTAATTGAGTGGGCACATTGTTTAATGTATAATTAGTCTGATGCATACAAGTGCAGGCACACCAACACACTAACAGCAATATGGTAGATATGTATGTGTAGTGATAAGAATGATCCACCACCCAAACAATAACTGCTTTGTAGTGGTCCCTTTGGGGTTTTGACAATTAAAAAACTGGGTAAAGCACAGTTAATAAAGTATGCAGTGCATACTTCGATTTTGCATGTGTAAATTGTAGCTTCATTTATGTTGGGTTGCTTGTGGTATGTTTTTTAGACTTCTAAAAAAAAAAGATCCCATTAGATCTCATATTAAGACACAAAACCGTTTGCTTTGATGTATGCAGGGCTCAATAAAAGATCAACTGAAGGCATACGGTGCACTGACTGAGAAAGTAACACGGAGATACACCAGACAGATTCTGCAGGGAGTCTTTTACCTTCACAGCAACATGATCGTACACAGAGACATCAAAGGTAAAGTTCATCAAAGGTTCTTACCAACTTAAAATTGCTTACAGTATCTGGAAAGATGAAGCATGAAGTGCTTTGCAATACATATGAAATAAAATCTATTTATAGCTGTAGCAAATCACACAAGCCACCCCATAAACCACCCAAAACTGCACTGTCATGAGATTTCAAAGCTGCTGTGAAAAGATTCTGCAGAAGGACGACATCAAATTACAGAAAATGTAAAGATACTTTCAATGTGTAACACAACACAAATAACATGTAAGGGTTAAATGGTTTTCTCCAATTAGATTGTTCTGCTTTAGTTCATAACTGGAATGTAAGAGGTTAAAAGATTTGCTGTAGTACTGAGGACCGACTCTGAAGCCCGAACTCATAAACCTCTGGACAATAGCGCTTAGCCGCTGAGGCACTGCTGCCTCATAAACTTTGTCATTTCAAACACAGTGGTGAAGGAGGTGGAAACTCCCTGGCGTAGCTTATCAGAGACATATGCTAATAATACACTACGGAATGTCAGGTATTAGGGAAAATCACTTTCCTCTGTCTTGCATCAGACAGCAGGTCTCCATTCAGCTTTAACCAAACGCAGCAGAAAAGAAAGGCACAGCATTCCTTCTCCGAAAACGAGAGTTTATCCTTGCAGCTTTTCACAGTATCCACTAGACATGCATATAAATCAAAGTTCTCGTTCAGACAATCCCAGCTCTGCTTCCATTATGTGTCGGACAAACGCTCATCGCTCATGGTGCACTATCAAACCTCTGGGCATCCAGATTAACCTCAGGGTTTTAATTGATTTATGTCTGCGCGGGCTTTCTTCCATCTCATAACAACCTAAAGTCTTGTTAAAATAACAGCCAGAAGAGAAAAGAAAAAATAAGGAGTTTCTTTTTTTCTTTCTTTCTTTCTTTTTTATTCCCTTCTCACTTCGGTTTTACTTCCAGGGCGGAGGATTTTGTGGCTGGTGCAAATTAGTCACTGCTCAAACAAGGAGAGCTCTCCCAGGGAACATAGAGGCCTCAAACGGAAAACATGTTCAGTTTTAAGCGTGGGAAGAGAGCACAGCTCCTAAACCCTTAACATTAAACATTCTTTAAAACCCAATGTATTCCCTACACATTTATCATTTTCAGCAGCTGGCTCAGATTTTTTATACAGGACCTGCATGTGTGCACTCGCCTCGGTCATATGGGTTAATACAGAAACCACACATCGTGATGTATAAAAGACATTTAATAAATAATAAAAGACATTGCAATAAAACATTTTCTTTAAATATTTGTAGCTAAAGTCATTTATCAACAAAATGCAGTTTCTGTAACCTCATCTGATCTAATTATGTTCCGTTTAATCCTTTATCAGGTTTGTGGGGGGAGGAAACGTTTCAGGTGCTGAGATGATACACCCAGGATAGGGTACCAATACATCGCTGGGCACATTCACTTACACAAACACACTATATGGGACAATTTAGAGCAGTCAATTTACCATGAATCCATGTTTTTGGACTGTGGGAGGAAACCGGAGAACCCGGAGGAAACGGGAGGAAATTTGTTATGTTGCTCGCAAAGTATTCAGGTTGAAATGGCAAACATCTGTAGATATTTGTCAGCGTTGATGTTGTATCATTTCTATAGTACCAGAACTCTTCACCCAAGTCAAATAACATACTACAGTCTGTTCATTAAACCCTGATTGCTCAGCCCTTGATTACTAATTTACTTGTGTGATTTTTTTAATATGTGTAATGAATAAATGTGTATCACTTTTAGGTGCTAACATTCTAAGGGACTCATCAGGAAATGTAAAGCTGGGAGACTTTGGTGCCAGCAAGCGTATACAAACCATCTGCATGTCAGGGACCGGCATTAAATCAGTGACTGGCACCCCCTACTGGATGAGTCCAGAGGTCATCAATGGAGAGGGTTATGGACGCAAAGCAGATGTCTGGTAATAACCTTTATTGTACCTCAACTTTAATTGCTAAATGTTTATTACTTTATTTTATTATTATGTAAACTAATTTGTTTAAACATGGGCCATGTGTGGTTTTACAATGTATATTTAAATATTATCTGTGCTTGTGTGATATATAAAATAAAATTAGTCATGTATTAGTTGTGATTAGTTAGTGATTTTTCAGTAGACTGTATTAACTGATATCTAATCTGATCTCATTCTTTCATTTATGTGGATAGTATGTATAAAAGCATGGTACACAGCAAGTTGTGTGTTTGTAGAATTAGTTAATTTATGCAGATAATCATTTAAAATTTTACATTTGGTGTGGCACAGTGGCTTAGTGGTTCGCATGTTCGCCTCCTAACTTGAATCCTAATCTGGATGGAGTTTTTCTGGGTTCTCCAGTTTCCTCCAACAGTCTAAAAACATGGATTTAAGATGTAGTTGTGACTCTATATTTGCCCCTATATATTGTCTGGGGGAGTGTGTTCCCAGGAATTGATTGGCACCCTGTCCTGGTTGTATATGCCCAGTGTCTGAAACTTTCTCCCCTGGATGAACATTGGGAAACCCCACTGACCGTAGTCCTTTGTAAGGGATTAAGATGAGACATGTTACATATTTGTAACATATTATTGCTAACTTCTTTTTCCCCTTGTGTTTCTGTCAGGAGTGTAGCATGCACGGTGGTGGAGATGCTCACTCAGAAGCCTCCATGGGCTGAATATGAAGCAATGGCAGCCATCTTTAAGATTGCTACTCAGCCCACCAAACCCAACTTGCCCGAAGGGGTGTCGGACACATGCAGGGATTTCCTTCGCCAGGTCTTCGTGGAGGAGAAATGGCGTCCCACTGCCGAAGTGCTGCTTAGCCACCCATTTGTCCAGGGAGTGTTCTGATGGCCCCCATGTTCCATGTGCAAAAGAAATGCCCCGTGTGCTAACCCGCTTCCACCTACTTACGATCACTGCTCTGCCCACAGCCATGGGAACTGATGTATTAGCCCACTCAGAAGAAACCGGAGCCTCTGCAGGGTTTTAAACCACACTCCACACACAGCTCGTATGCTGTGTTAAGGAGCTTGGATGCATTTGGATTTTGTTCTACTGATGCAGCTGCACTATACTCACACTGGTGCATGGTTTGTTTTGTTTGTGATTTTCTCCAGCATTGATCACCACAATATGTCAGCTGGATTCAACTTCCTGATGCTATTGCATACAATGCAGTATGGAATCGGCTAGGATCTCGCTCATTTGTTTGAACAAGTAGAAATAAGAGGTAACTTAATAGAGTTACACACAAAGATGGTATTCAGAGTCAAAAATGCAACTGCTGAACTCCTGAGCCATATTCTCAACCCTTAACAGTTCAGCTTCAAGATGCAAAATACAAAATACAGGATTATAGCTGCGGCTTTCGTCCATCACTTTAGACTTAGGTGCATTTTTACGTACTGTATTTACCCGTTCTCTGTAAATTCAGTAATGAGATCCCACTTATTTAACTTTTAGTTTGTCACATGCAGTTGACTCATAGCGTTCATAAACTGACGTCTTTAGTTGTAGATGCCGCTGAAGATGAAGGCCGGAGTTTATAATGTTTTACTGTTTAAGGTTGCAAATTGGGTGATTTACACCAACTAATCCAGAATAAAAAGATTGCCAGCATGCATCGATATTCTATGCAGGTAAAACTATATGTGATGGATTCAGATTTAAATATATGTTAAGCATATTTCCATTGCATTTTGATCTTTGCTTTATATTCCCAACCTGGATTAAGGTGGGAATATTAGAACACAAAGTCAGAATATTGCTCAGCTGCTTGCATACACTGACCTATACAAGCCAAAAAATAAACTCATTTGTAAAAAGTATTATTGTTAGGAATGTCTGATGTATATTCGACCAGTATACAGAACTAAGCTTGACTGTTGAATAGAGCAGCTTGCCTTCCAACATTCCAGACGCATTTTAGTTGATTTATAGAAATGAAGTCTGTTTAATGGGTCCAAAAGTCCCTTTGAATTTGGTGCCATTTCTCCAGAATGAGTTTAGTACCGTTCCTGGAGCATATTGTCTGATACTCAGTTGAGTACTTCTCTCTGTGTTTGATGGTTAGAATCTAACCAAGTAGAATAAAACATTAAGCTGCACATGTATAACCACCAAAGTGGTGACACTTTAATGATATTTTTTTTGTTTTAACAACACTGTCTCTCAATTTATTACTATAGTTTTTTTTTTTTTTTTTTTTTTTTGTAAAGATTGTAATTAGTGAAGGCTGTTCTACTTTGGGACGTTTCATAAAAACACTCCTAGATCATCATCTGTAAATTTACCACTTTTTTGGTAACCTGTATTTTCACCCGCTGGATAATAAGAATGAGTGTTTTTTTAAAATCTATTTTTATAAATGTAACAGCAAAACTATTATGCTAATGTTTCAATTCCCAATTTTGTATAATTTCACAAAGTTTTCACAAAAAACTACAAAGCAATAGAACTGAAAAACTGGTGCTCTGTCAGTTGTTTTTTTTTTAAACCTGTGTGTATTCATAACATATACCATTGACGGATCTACCAAAGAGCACATGTGTAAAGAACAGTCAGGATATCCATGTCATTATCATTTGGAGTGTTATAGTATTGGTATGATAGTAACTCTTGATAAACATTTATCGATACAAATTGTAAAATTAAAAAATTGTTTTGCTCAGCAATGAAATCTGATCTGCAAACGAATGTAATTTTAAGCCTTTTATCATTTATCTCTTTTTACACTTTTTTAAAAAAATATTTTTAATTATCTGTGAGTCAAAGTAATCTCATCTCATGATCTTCTGCTTAATCCTCTCCTCTAGTGAGTGGGGGCTTGCTTATCCAGGTGAGAATGTTTCGGGCAGATACATCCAGAACAGGGTGCCAATCTGTTGCTGGGCACACACTCACTCACCTAGACACACACACACACACACACACACGGAAACACATTATATTGGGGCAATGTAGAGCAGTTAGTTTACATTGAATCCATGTTTTTGGACTGTGGGAGGAAACCGGAGAATCCAGAGGAAACCCACAGCGACACAAGAAAATCATGAAAACTCCACCCAGATTGGGATTCAAACCTGGATCTCCAGCGCTGAGAGCAGCTTTAAAAAAAAAAAAAAAATGCCCCTCGGTATTATAACCAGTTTTAAACTAGAACTGCTTAAGTGATTTAATGCAAAATGTAATACTTGCTATTAAAAAAAGCGTAACTCTTTTATAGTTAAATTTTAGCTCTAATGATAAAAACATTTAGAAAACAATAGATACATGTTTGTCAGACAATAAATAACTTAATATGAAAAGTTGAACTTTTATAAAACTGTTGTCAGCATTATGCTGAATATAGTTGTGACCAGACATAACTGTTTTAATACCACATGCAGAATAAACACAGTTAATCCTGTTAATCAGTTTCTACTGATGCTGCAGGCACTTGCTGTAGTTTAGTAACTATTGTTATATTTGTCACTTTTGCAAATACGTATTTTAAACCGACTGCTTTGTACAAATTTGTGTGCTCATGGTTTATTCGGAAAAAATACTTTTTATTTTTATTTACATGCCAGCATTCTTTTATTTGTAATGTTCAGGGATTTTTGAGTCCTCTGTTTTAATTATTTAAAACGCACTTCCAAGAATTATGATTTTCATACCATGACCTCTTTTTACTGCTCACCCCTCAGTTTTTAACTGCCAAAGTTTAATGCAGAATTAATGTTTAGAAAGACAAATTGCATTTGAAAAGCATAGATTAGAATAATGTATGCATATAAACCTCTTCCAGTTTCTTTAAAACAATTATTAAGCATTATGCTTTGGTTCTGCTGCAACCATCGTCAGAATAAGTGCCTTTTCTGCTTGTTGTTTGTACTCATATCATATAAATTTGTTTTGTAATGGCGAACTGTGCATTCACTGGTCCTTATCGGATTCAGTGGAGTTTTAGATTATTGCTGTACTTTTCGACATGCAGACTTTTAAAGAAGATTTCAATTGTATTATAAATACAGAGCTTATAGGAAATCCAGACACTTATTAAAGCAATCGGTCGCTGCCTAAGTGGAGCCTTGGAAGGTGTTTAAACATGTTCTGTTCTAATCAATATGTACAATTCATTCTAACATGTACAACGTGTGCAATGATCAGCAAAACTTTTAATCTATGGGGAAATTGGAGTACTCACAGATGCCCTATTTACAGTGTTATAATATACAAAATGAAGATACAAATATACAATATACAAAATGAAGGATAAGAGTAATACTAATAATAATCAGCTTCCTATCGAATTCCAACCTGCCTGAGATTTAACAATCATGTGCTAGGCCTGCCCCTCCTCTTTTGGTAACAGTTGTGTAATAAAGTAAATATTTGATTTGACTTTATTCTTATGATAACAGATTTGATTTTACAGATTATTTTCTCTTTGTGTCCAAGCCAATATAACATTACTGCAAAGTAGCATGTGTTTAATATCAATTGGTGTATATTTTAAACAATGAACATAAAACTCTTACAGAATACAAAGTTGCATTTGTAGAATGCACACAGCCAACATGATAGACAGTATTGTGATGCCCTAAAATATGTGTGCATATTAAACCAAACTGAACCGAATGTGTTTAACCTTTAAAATGTAAAAAATTAAATGGGATGACAATCAATATTATGATGCAAAACATCCAAAATAGTACTTAATACACAATACAGCATCAAAATGTTGTGTATTAATGATTTGCTTCTAAAAGCAGTGTAAAAGCAGTATATGCCTTGGGTGTGTTGATGTTTCCTATAAGCACTGTAGAAGTACGGCACTTTTCTACAAGATTCTACTTTTCTTATATTCCAAATACTGTAGTCACAATATTTATAAATTTGTAGAGCTGGATTTTTTGAGTAAATGATGAAATGGCCTCGGTGGTTTTTGATGGAGGCTAGGAATGAAAAGTTCTTTACTGCCTTGATGAAAAAACCTGAACACATTTATTCTGAAAGTGATTTTGTACATTTAAATAAATAAAGTTAATCTGCAGAACTGTGTTTGCAAATTTATACAAATCATTATATTTATGGTCCAGATTTCAGCCTGCAAGATGTCAGTGTAAGAATAGATTCTATATTTTTAATTATAGATTTTTGTATTATTCTTTCCATTTCTGCTATTGATACATTTCAATTTTAACATGCTGTATTGGTTTACTCTTTTTTTTGTTTCCTGTAAGACATTTACAGAAATATTTCCACATATTTTGTTAGATGTGAATTAAAATGTAGCATTATTTACTTTTACAATGAACTTACTGATTAAGCCGACAGTAAATTGCCAACTGAAATACATTTCTTTATAAGGACTATACATTCATTTATTCATTTGACACTTTGTCAGTGTATATACTGTAGTTTTAAATAGTTAGTTTCTTTTTTCTCTGTTTTTACAAGGTAGGGGAAGTTGTGGTTGCCCATTTTTAGTCTTGATTTAAAGAAAGTAGAAGAGAAACTGCTAATGAGAGGAAAAGTCACACATTGAATGCAGAGTAAATGTACAGTAGAAGTTAAATCTTAAATCTGGATGAGGCTTAGCTGAACTTTCATGAAAACAAAACATCTACTTCACCTGATTCCAGTAAAGATATACTGTTTAAACAAGTTGTGGCTATGGTTTACTGGAAAAAAAAAAAGTTAAAAGCAGACATTATTTTCCACATGCGGTAAGTTATGTTTAACTGGAGCAAATACAACGGAACAGACACCGCAAACTTCTTTTTTTTGCACAAAACTGTGACATTTGCAAGTGAATTAATGGCTGTAGAAATTAGTAGAATATAACTAAGTTCATTTTCATTTATTTATTTACCTAGTAAATTTAAGTACAGATCTAGGTCACTTGTACTATACAAGAAAATAAAAAAGCTACTAGTCAGTTGTTTAAACCCAACACATTTAAACTTTTAAATTTGGGCACATTGGTGGCTTAGTCGATCAAATCCCAATCTCGAGTTTTCATGTTCTCCCAATGTTGGTGTGGGTTTCCTCTGGGTTTTTACCACAGTCCAGAGGTAACATTCTCCCCTGGATTGTCATGAGGAACCCACCTGCAACACTAGTAGAGTGTTAATGAATAAATCATTCATGAAGAAATGCGGGCACGTTTTGGGTGTGTAATTTGTTTCATCAACTTCTCATATGGTTGATCTGTTATCTGTTATGGTGAATATGTACATAATACATAATGAATCAGTGAATAAGTTCAAAAACTGCCCCCCCCCTTCCCCTGTTAATCTCCAAGCACTCTGAACATCCTTCATCCATCCATTATCTTCCGCTTTATCCTATATCAGGGTTGCGGGGGGGTTCACCATGTCCATCCAGGAGAGAATGTTTTAGGCGCTGGGCAGATACACCCAGGACAGGACGACAATCTATCGCTGGGCACACACTCACTCACTCACACAGACACATACACACTCTATATGGGGCAATTTGGAGAACTCAATTGACTTGATCCATGTGTTGGACTGTGGGAGGAAACCCACACGGACACGGGGAGAACATGGAAACTCCACCCAGATGGGGATTCGAACCGGGAATCCCTAGTGCTGAGAGGAGAACGTGCTAATCACTAAGCCACCGTGCCGCCCACTCTGAACATCCTATATAATAAACTTTAGGTGTTCATCGTTCAAAAAAAAAAAAAAAAAGCTAAATTACTTTAACACTTTTTGATCAGACCAAAAGTATGGAAATTCATCAGTGGGAACAAAGGATCAGACTAATGTTTAAGTAAATCTCTATCTGGTACGTTTGATGTAGTATTTTAAGTTTATATCTCATTTGTTAGTTGATCAGCTCTTTACATTTCGACACACTGGACTAAAGAGAAACCAGTTGGAACCGGATGCAGCCTTCCTATTGGCTGTGCGCTTATCACGTCATGCGTGGCAAATTTGGTCAACGTTTCCTGATTTCTGTTAAAGATGGACATTTCGGCTCTTTTCAGAGAACCGGTTCATTTGGCTCGGCTCTATAAAAAGAACCGGCTCTTTCGGCTCCCAAGTGGCTTCTTTGACTTTTTTTGTAGCTTAAAGCAGTTTATTAGCAAATTATGTGTAAAATTAATTACTACTGTAAAAACACATTATACATGTTTATTTTGAATAATATGGTTTTATGTGGCGGCACGGTGGCTTAGTGGTTAGCACATTCGCCTCTCAGCGCTAGGGATTCCCGGTTCGAATCCCCATCTGGGTGGAGTTTCCATGTTCTCCCCGTGTCTGCGTGGGTTTCCTCCGGGTTCTCCGGTTTCCTCCCACAGTCCAAAAACATGGATCAAGTTAATTGAATTCTCAAAATTGACCCATTTAGAGTGTGCCTGTGTGAATGAGTGTGTGCCCAGCGATGGATTGGCGCCCTGTCCTGGGTCTATCTGCCCAGCGCCCGGGACGTTCTCCCCTGGATGGGCATGGGGAACCCCACCGCGACCCTAATAGAGGATAAGCGGGAGATAATGAATGAATGAATGAATGGTTTTATGTACATACTTATTATGAAACAGATTGCTACAAAAATAATATATAAAAACAAGGATCCTCTGCACTGGATGATGCTGCAGAAACTGTAGGAGCAGCAGCAGTTGTAATAGACACACCAGCACCTTGATTAGTTCTAATTGAAGGGATAAATAAACAGTTGGAATATGCCTGTGCAGTTCGTTTATATATTTTAATTTTGCAGTCTACACTCTGCCTTTGAATTGTCCACATTATAATGTGTCCAAACTTTACTACGCTTTCTGTTACTCAGAACATCACATCACTTCACCTAGACAGCTATTTATTCCCTATTTATTGTGAAAACTTCTTTCGCTCTCAGTGTGTTCACTGTGTGTGTGTATGTATGTACATGTGCGTGTATGTATGTATGTGTGTGTGTATGTATGTATGTACATGTGTGTGTGTGTCCCCCCCCCCCCCCCCCCCCCCCCCCCCCCCCCCCCCCCCCCCCCCCCCCCCCCCCCCCCCCCCCCCCCCCCCCCCCCCCCCCCCCCCCCCCCCCCCCCCATGTATGTATGTATGTATGTGTGTGTATGTATGTATGTATGTATGTGTATGTGTGTGTGAGACCCTCCTCTCCTGCTCAGTGCAGATCCACAGACTCTCCCCACATCCCCACTTCAAAGAGCCGACTCTTAGAGCCGGATCGTTCGCGTCTCATCACTACTTTCTGAAGCTTCAGTCGTTGATGAAATTCGGAAGTGTTTGCGCCGCTGTCTGTTTCTGAGTTTATCAGATTAACTATGTCGCGGTAAACCACTGTGTTAGCTCGTTGGCTTGTTGCTGACTCTTCTCCTGACGGCGGTGTTGCGCTTTATCGTAAAGCTTATTTGTTTGTAAAGTTTGAGTGAGGCGCAGCAACATGTCCTCGTGTTCTTCTTCACAGCTGGATTATTCTTCTATTCCAGTTATCGCTCTGAACTACACCGTGCGAAAGAAACTGTCGCTTTATTTGAACCCCACGAACACCGTGGCCGCAGACTGGTCCCAAATCGCCGAGAAAATGGAGTTTACTTATCTGGAGATTAAAAACTTCGATAAAACCGAAAATCCCACCAAGACTCTGTTAGAGGAATGGCAGACTCGACCTGAAGCCACGGTGGGGAACCTGCTGCGCTTCCTGGAGCAAGTGGAGAGAAAGGATATCATTTCTGACTTAAAGTCTTTAATTGGTGAGTTTTACTTTATCCATCCATCCATTATTTTCCGCTTTATCCTCTATTAGGGTCGCGGGGGGGTTCCCCATGCCCATCCAGGGGATAAAGTTTAGGTCGCTGGGCAGATACACCCAGGACAGGGCTTCAATCTATCAATGTCCACACACTCACTCACACAAACACACTATTTTTGGAGTAATTTGAAGAACTCAATTGACCTTGATCCATGTTTTTGGACTGTGGGAGGAAACCGGAGAACCCGGAGGAAACCCACGGGGACCAAATGTATTAAGATTACATCACTAATTATGGTATGGTTTTGTGGTACATTATGAACACATTATAAGTCATAATGTCTTCATCTATCTATTATCTTTTGCTTGATAATGCCCATTCATTGGAGAACGTTTCAGGTGTTCTGTCACTTGGCGCACACACACACACACACTCACACAGAAATGTACACTATATAGGAGAACTTTAAAGCATCCAATTTCCCTTCAGAGACTATACTAACAACTTGGCCACCATGCTGACCACAATATTGACATAATTTAAGTTTAAAAAATATTAATTATACATGCAGTTGAATGGTGCGCAAATATGTAGTGTCAAATCTGGTGTTGGAACCTTCACTTAGCTCCCAACACCAACCAAGAAAACACCCTGGTTTGTTTGAAGGTCCATTCCAGACACACGAACTACATACTGCACAAATGTGCAAAAAATATGACCAAGGCCAAAGTGCTGATCATCTGAAATACTATATCAAGTTAGAACAAGACAACATTCAACTATTTTCAGAGTAAATCAGCCGATCAGTTATATTTTCATTTCCTCTTATAAGTTTTGTATTAATTACCATATTGTGCATTTATGATAGTACTTTATGCAATTTCATACATCAATTTTTTTTATTTTTTATTTTTTTATTGTGTTTTATTTATTTATTGTTTTTTTTATTGTATTATTGCCATTTGTGTGAAAGGTCATTGCATTCTAAATTGGTCCGCCCTTTGTATTTATAACAGCTGGCAGGATTTAATTATTACAAGTATTTTATTAACAGTCTTTAAAATATAATTGATCTTATATTTTCTTTTTCAGATGAGGACTGCAAGAAGCATTTGGAAAAGCCAAAGGAGTTGCCACTTCAGGTGCCTCTGGTGGACAGTGGGCACATGGACCGTGGTGTCACTGTACATGACGGTGTGTTTGACCAAATTTGCTGATATTCTTTGCTTAACCAACTTCATTTTGATAACTCAAAGTCAGGATTATTAACATTGCAAGAGTATGAAATCACTGAGTTTTAAAGTTGCTGAAGGCTGTTCCGATAAAAAAACTCAGTTGGAAACACAGCAATATGACCACAAGAGTCTGGAACCAATAATATACATAGTTATACAAACATGTATCATCTAATATGGAACAGCACCGTATCTTCAATAATTTCATGATCTAAATCTGGTGGTCATATTGATAAATATGATTAGCTAGAGGGATTTAATTTCAGCCTATTACAGTAATGTACAATAATGTGATAATGTTACTCGTTCCTGTTGCATTTAATATATATATTTTTTTATATCATGATGTTAAGGTGTGTCAGTTATATTATTAAAAAACAACACTTGACATTAATTAACATTTCTATGCAACCTATGGCAAAATAATACAAAATTAAAGCATACAAAGGTTTAAATTATCTACATATGAACACTATGTATTAACACTCACTGGATAAACACAGATTTATAGGCGTCCTTTAATTTCATGACTAAATTGTAACTATGGAATTATGATTTCAAACAAAAATACATTGTTTGCTGATTTAGTTCAGACACATAACAGACAAATTAGCTGCTTCGTTTACGCTGTATGTATATATATATATATATATATATATATATATATATATATATATATATATATTTATTTTTTTATTTTTTTATTAATTAATTAATTAATTTTTTGCTCATACTCAGTTTAGTTATTCAGAGGCTTCTTGTAATGTGCTTTATATCTAACAATCATTAGTGCATGGGGATATAACTTGCTTTATGTGCAGCTGCAGGTGAAGCGAATCATGGCTGCACTTGCACATAATTATCAGAACTACAATCTGACTTTTTTTCTTTCTGACCTGATTTTGACTGCTTAAAAATTTTCCATCCTTTAGTAGAAAATGAGCTCTAAAAATCAAGTTGTTAGTGAATCCTGTCAGCTAAATTTTGTTCAGAAAAGCAGCAATTGCCGAATGCAGAAACATGATTTTATATGCATTTCATTAGAACAACTGCATTCACATTAAATACTAAATGTAAACTGTTTAGAAATGCAGATCTGATCTGAGCAACAAACACTGTAATTGAACAATGTATCTCATAATGTAAACATAGCCTATTATTCATTGGATTCATTGGATCTTTACAATTTGAGATATGAAGTTTAAAAAAGGACAGGATATATATATATATATATATATATATATATATATATATATATATATATATATATATATATATATATATATATATATTTTAGAAAATAAGACCATACGTTTCTGATTCTGACTTTCTGAAATCTGAATTTTTATTGGTGCCTAAAATTAAAAGAATTGTTAGTTGCTGTCATAATAAAAGGCTTAAAAATTTGTAAAGTTGAAGTAGACAGTCATTAAATATGATCATACCAATTGTAACAATGCTGTTATTAAAATGTATTATGTGGTTTCATTTGTGTGCATGTTTTTATAGGGACTACGCCGGAGATGTTTGATGCTTTTATTTGCTACTGTCAGAGTGACATTCAGTTTGTGCATGAGATGATCAGAAAGCTGGAGCAGACTGAGTATAACCTGAAGCTATGTGTGTTTGACCGAGACGTCCTTCCTGGAACCTGTGTGTGGACCATCACTAGTGAGCTCATAGAGAGAAGGCAAGACTTACAAGCCTTAAAGCACTTGGTTAATGATGTTTGATTTTGTTGTGGTTTTAAAATAAATGCCTCTTTCGCTACCCAAGGGATCCATAATATTTTTTTATCAGTCCGGCATTTATAAAAAAACAAAAACATGCACCATTTTTTTTATTATTGTTATTATTGATTTACATTATTGTTACTTTAATTCAGTTAATCAAATATTAGTTACATTATTTTGTCATTTAAGCCACTGATCAGCTACATAATGTTTTAACCCTTTTCTTTATCTTTAGGTGCAAGAGAATGGTAGCTGTAATTTCAGATGATTACTTGGAAAGTGATGCCTGTGACTTCCAGACCAAATTTGCTCTCAGCCTTTGCCCAGGTAACTGTGTGTCTCTGGATTGACTAGATAATACATGTAACATGAGCAGACTGAGTCTGAAGTTTGTCAGTTTCAGGAAGTAGGGAATTATGGAGACCATGTGGTTACAAAAATCATGGTTCTGGTGGAGTATTAATATATGCATGCTGTACTAATTACAAAGATTGGTAATAGGGGGATAGTGCTATGCAGATGTTTATTTTCAGAAGATGGTCTAGACCCTCACTGTGATGTTAATGCTTCTAACAATTTGGGGAAAGCCATTTTTCTATATAGTGCATCATGGAAAAGAAAGCAAAAAAAGTGTTGTGCCAAGCACCCCTTAAATGCTCTGCTGTATATTACATCCTATATTGAGGCCTGTATATTTATGTTTGGTATTTTTCCTCTTGCAGGGGCTCGCACGAAACGTCTGATTCCTGTGATCTACAAACCCATGAAAAAGGCTTTTCCCAGCATCCTCCGCTTTCTGACAGTGTGTGACTACACACGGCCATGTACTCAGTCCTGGTTCTGGACTCGATTGGCCAAAGCTCTTTCACTTCCCTAAACTTCACAAATATACATTATCTCACTGCAAGAGAGAGGTAGGAGTAACTAACTGTGCTTACTGTTTACATCCAGCCATTATCGTTCTCATTCTTTTTGCTGCAGTGCATGTTCAGTCCCAAATTGCCAAATTCAGTCCCCACAATGCTAAGTTAACTCCAAATATGTAAACCTGCAATATCTACATTGGGTTTGATGGACTTGGAAGCACTGTACATATAAAACACAGGGTGTGTGAGTGAATGTAAAATATGATTTATTATTATACCTAGTATCTACTTTTATAATGCCTATTATATAAAGTACAAATAATATAAAGTACAAACAAAATGACTTGTAAATAAAGATGGAAATTGCATTTTACGTGGAAAATTTTTTTTTTTTTTTTTTTTTAATAAAATGTTTTAATTATCAGGGGTTGTATTCGTTAACTGCCTAAGAGTCCAGCATTGAGCTATGAAATTTGCACAAATAGATAATTCCAGCTTTGTGGGAGCAGTTTGAAGGCCTTTTTCTGTTGCAGAATCATTGTACACAACTCCAGGTCCACGAAGGATGAATCAGAACGCTGATTATGAGTTTCTCATTCCCAACGTCGTTATCTGACCTCACAAATGCTGTTTTGGGCAAATATACCTACAGATACACTTCTACAAATCTGCAAATAGGCGGACTAACTTAGAACTTAGCTTCTGTAGGTATGATGGTATCATAATAGTTTTGTCAATACAGTGCTTGATATTTGTAATAGCATTATTTTCTTTTATTTATTCTTGTTTACCATTAATAGATTATAGATTTAGTGCTGACATCTGAAATAAGAGACGTGGCCCAAGTTCATAATGTCTTACCCCTAGATTAAGTTTGCTTACTGCAGAAGATAAAGTGATAGTGTTTATGGAAAAACATTCATGACATGATTTTTTTTATTTAGCACTGAGAAAGATCATGTATGTGAAAAATGTTTTCCTTCTTTTAAAACAAAATATGGTCTAGTTCTCCTTTCCCCTCTCTCTTTGGCTTGTTTAGAGTAGATTGATTGATTCAACTTTTTTGCTGCTCAGTACAGTCCAATGCAGTTTCCTCTCTGGGAAGAACTAAGACAGAAAAAAGTAATTACAGTTGCCTGAGCAAAGCAGCAACTCTGCACAGAGAACCTTCCTGCTTCATCCTTCACATATTCAGTTGAGCTCAGGAGTATGCTTAATGGTTCTGCCACAAGATGTCAGCAAAAAAACACTCATTTTGTAGCAGTAACTTGGACAGTTCTGTTCACAACCCATAATGTTGTGAGTTTAAAATTGTCATTGCACATGTTTCGGGTGCTGGGCAGATACACCCAGGACAGGACGCCAATCTATTTCTGGGCACACATACATACACATACACACATACATTCTGGGCACACATATTTCTGGGCACAAATCGCCCTATATGGGGCAATTTGGAGAAGCGAATATAGCTGGACTGTGAGAGGAAACCGGAAAACCCAGAGGAAACCCATGTGGACATGGGGAGAACATGGAAACTCCACCCAGATGTCGAATCTGGATCCCTAGAGATGAACATGCTAACGACTATGCCACCTTACTGCTCCAGGCTAAAGGTGTGAATTCAGGTAGAATTCGTTTGTGGTAAAATTTAAACAGTTTGCTGGCATTGTGCTAATGTGGGTACCTAATACACTGAAGTTCATCCATCCATTATCATCCGCTTTATCCTCTGTTAGGGTCGAGGGGGGTTCCCCATGCCTGTCCAGGGGAGAACGTTTCGGGCGTTGGGCAGATACACCCAGGACAGGACGCCAATCTATCGCTGGGCACACATTCACACATATACGCACACACACACACAAACACACTATATGGGGCAATTTAGATAATTGTCTTGATCCAAGTTTTTGGACTGTGGGAGGAACCCGGAGGAAACCCACTCGGACACGGGGAGAACATGGAAACTCCGTTAGAAGACACCGTGTCGCCAACACTGAAGTCATGTTTTAGAAATCACAATATGTACATGGGCGGCACGGTGGCTTAGTGGTTAGCACATTCGCCTCTCAGCGCTAGGGATTCCCGGTTCGAATCCCCATCTGGGTGGAGTTTCCATGTTCTCCCCGTGTCTGCGTGGGTTTCCTCCGGGTTCTCCGGTTTCCTCCCACAGTCCAAAAAACATGGATCAAGTTAATTGAATTCTCAAAATTGCCCAATTTAGAGTGTGTATGAGTGAGTGAGTGTGTGCCCAGCGATGGATTGGCGCCCTGTCCTGGGTCTATCTGCCCAGCGCCTGAGACGTTCTCCCCTGGATGGGCATGGGGAACCCCACCGCGACCCTAATAGAGGATAAGCGGAAGATAATGAATGAATGAATATGTACATGTCATGTAAATGTCATTCCAAAGGTTTCTAATTGCATACAATGTAATGCATTAACTAGTTATATTATGTAATTTGATTTAGTTTGCTTCAGTTATTTTTGATTGATAACACAAATTAAAAGAACAAGTTATTCAGTGAACCGTTAAAAGCCCCCTGCTGATATTCTTCGAGGGTTCATCGAGTGCAACATCATATGCTTCGAGCAGCGCTCGTAAGAGACACAATTAAGCTGGAGGTTAAAACCCGCCATGATGAATGTTGCAGCCGCAAAGTCCTTACACTGCGTTATCAGTGTAATCCTCACGTAATAGCACACAAGCCCGGATTTAAGCAAGTATGTCTAAAATAACACTCGAATAACACCAAGTAGCGCTTGTGAAACCACTGACTTGCGTTGTTTTGTTATATTTGTTACGTGATTCCACACTCAAAATGGCCCTCTTCCGCGTCCACCTTGGTCAAAAAGCCGCACTCTCCTTCTGACCTCAATGTACTCACCAAACATGGCCGCTATGTTCTTCCGTATAGGGTGTCACCCACACCCAATATGGCGGCTTTATGCATCCGTCTGTGTGTTCCGCAGGAATGTGGAAGGCGGCGGCCGCGGCGCTAGTGCCAAACTTTGGGGAATGAAAGCGAGTAGCCGCTGTGTGAGGATAGAGCACATCGCTTAACGCCTTACGTTTATGAATTACATACGTTTCAAAATAAACAGCCGATATAGCGGAGGACGGACCCGAGACATTATTTAAGGCAGAAATTCGGCTTTAATTCGTTATTTCAGCGATGTCAGAGGACCTGAGCTCCCAACCCTGGTCCATCAACAAGGATGACTACGAGCTCCAGGAGGTCATTGGTGAGTCTGAGATCAAAATCTTACTTATTATGAAACATTCTATTTATCGATCTTTGTTTATTAACTGATCTACATTCCAGATCGAGTGATCGAGCGCTTTTAAACAAGTGTTCAGACGTTTAAAACGGGGAGCTTCTCAAATCCCTTTATATCGAATTTTTTAGGGACTGATAAAGGGGCGTCGGGACTGTTCTCGACCCTCCCTATGCAGGGCACATTCGTAGGGAAGCTATGGAGGTTTGAAATACAGCCACGGGAGCTCGCTCTGGCGCCTGTTAGCTCGGTAACTAGCTTGTTAGCTGTGGTTCACAAACCGGTTTGCTGCCCTAGTTAAAGAAACATGGTGATCACGGACAGTTTTATTAATCTAACAATAAGCGTCGTTTCACTTAAATGTAACTAATCTTGGACTTCTCGTCGGTAGAGCTGTTTTCCATATTTAAACGTTTTTGTGGTGCATTAGTTTGTTAAAGAAATGCCTCCAGGATTAAAGGTATTCTCTATTATATTTGTACCAGACATAATTTTTATCATCATATCTTAGTGTATTGTATTTTTCATGGTTTTTTTAGTCTTGAACTTGAGGTGATTCAGGTGTGTTAGAGCATTACACCCGATCTGTACACGATTTAAACACCTAAAGTGTGCTGGTGATGAGCAGATGGTTCACTTCGACAGCGTTCCATGTGGAACTTTCAGGGATTTGGCAACCTGTTTGTTAAACGTTCTTACACGTTAAAAGATTATAGCGCTAATCACACAGCGGCACCTTAACAAGTGTTACAGATATTCAAACTGTGGGTTAGAATTTGTCACAGTCAAAAAAACTTTTTACTTGCCATATAAATATATTTTGTGGTTTTTACAAATGCAAATTTCAGTCGGCTTGTTTCTGTAAATAGTTTGAAAGTTCCCTTTTCTCTGTTCTCCTGTTCTCTAATGGTCAGGGCCAATGCAGAGGATGTGTCCTTTATATTTAGGTGGTGGACGATCATTGGGATGTTATCATGGGGGGGGTGGCTTTGTGTTTAGCATGTTCGCCTCTCAGCACTGGGGATCCAGGTTCGAATACTAATCTGGGTGGGGTTTCTATGTTCTCTCCTTGTCTGCGTGGGTTTCCTCTGGGTTCTCCGGTTTTCTCCCACAGACCAAAAACCATGGGTTCAAGGTAAATTGAATTCCATGACCCTAGTGGAGGATTAAGCAGAAGTTAATGATCAAATGAGCGAATGTTATCATGGAGTGGTCCAAAATACAGCAGCCTTTAACCAATTAATGTGCATAAAAAACAGCAAGGTTAGGGTGTTGGGACATTAACTTGAAGATTGTGTGTTCAAATCCCACGTCCACTGAATTACCAATGTGAGTCCCTAAGGAAGACGCTTAACCCTCATTGCTCCAGGTGTGCTGTATCATGACTGACCCTGTATTTGTTATCCAACCATTAAGTTGGGATGCTTGTATGCTGCTTTGAGTAAAGGCATTTATTAAATTGGCAAAAGTAATGTAAATGTAATTCTGGAACTAAATGGTGTAGTAATAAGCTGTGTAATGTAAAGCATTGAGCAACTACATTGTTGTAACACTGCCGTCTGAGCCTGTGCTACCAGCGCAACACACCAACACTACCACCTCCACTGTGTCATCTTGGTGCTAAGAATCCTGTACCACCCAAATATTTGGCCTTTGGTTTTTAAATGGTGCTTTTCACTACAGTACATTTTCACAAAGCAGCTTTACAGTATTCCCAGCCTGACACGCTGATTGATTTATTATCCATTTATTATTTTAAAGAAAAGTTTTTTTTTTTCTGTGAGGACAAACTAATCAGACAGGCGTGCTGAAAGTGTAACTTTATTTTTATTTTAGTGCGAGTTGAGCCACCTGGTCTAAATCAAAATTTCTTATGGATGCCATCATGATGATATTAAGTCGCTCTTATAATAAATGTAACGTTTTTAATCACGGTTAATTGCAGAGCAAATTAATTGTCTCATCATTTAGGTGGTACACAATCCTTGATCCTTTAGTGGTTTAATTTGGCCCCATTTCTACAAGTGTTCTAAATCAGGCACCATGCATTTTGGGTAATTGGATGCTTCCAACTTTGTGGGAACAGTTTGAGAAAGACCTTTTACATCTTTCAGCATGACTGTGTCCTAAAGCAAGGTCCATAAGGGTGTTGTTGGGTGAGTTAGGTGTGGAAGAGGTTGATTGGCCAACATGAAGCCATGATCTGAGCCAACTTTAGTGTGAACCAAAATGGAAATTGTGACCAGACCTTCTTCTGGATGAATGAACTAAAATTTCTCATAGACACACTTTAAAATTTTGTAGAAAGTTTTTTTTTTTTTTTTTTAGAATAGAGGAACTGGTTATAATTGCAAAACGAGGGCAAGTTTAGAAAAGGATGTCATCATAAAAATTACAGGTATAATTTGTATATGTCTCAAAACGATTGTTAATATAGTATATATTTTTATATATGATAGAATACAGGGTTATAACCTTGTTATATATATTTTCAAACAAAGCATTTTAAGGTTACAGGTTATAAGTACATACTGCAATGTTATTTATTATTATTTATTAAGTGTGACACTTTGTGCCCGGAGGAGGTTTATTTTTCCGAAAAGTTTAAAACAATAAACTTTTGTTCTTTTCAGATGGAGAGAATGTTCTTGTTTATTTGTACATATAGAAGAAAGTAAAATCCAATCTCAGGTTGTCACTCATGACCCATTTCTTTTCCCAGGTGTAAAAACATGTATCTAAACTTGTGATCTGATCAGTAATGTCGCATCCAAACAATCAGGTCTGAACCAGCCTTTTTCACCCCACCTTTGCAAAAGCACCTCTAAAGCTTTTTTTGTCAAAGCAGTATTGCTAATCTTTTAAGTATAACTCCACAAAGTATAGGCCAGCGTAAAAGCTTAACAGTGACAAGACAAACTCACTGACTTTTTAGGGAAAATAAAACCTGTAGAGGACTAAGACTGCTTGGGGAACCATCTTTATCCGTGTTCCAGCAGAGTTGATGTGTGTTAAACAATAATAGGTGTAGGTAATGTATTATTTCATCCAGCAGCGATCCTGTATGTCAAATAATTAACAATAGATTAAGCTTGA
>JAFMOD010001319.1:700111-717791 GCA_019802435.1 Corydoras maculifer | reverse complement strand
GGCGCCAATCCATCGCTGGGCACACACTCACTCACACATACACACTCTAAATTGGGCAATTTTTGAGAATTCAATTAACTTGATCCATGTTTTTGGACTGTGGGAGGAAACCGGAGAACCCGGAGGAAACCCACGCAGACACGGGGAGAACATGGAAACTCCACCCAGATGGGGATTCGAACCGGGAATCCCCAGCGCTGAGAGGCGAATGTGCTAACCACTAAGCCACCGTGCCGCCTTATTTAATAATTGTTTGATTTAATTTAATATAATTTGAATTGTTATTTTTTTGCCTAATAATTTGAGATGAGTGCATGGGTTTATTTTGTGCCACTGGGAAAGCAGCCAGCTGGGGTGTAACAAGATAACGTCAGATCTGGTTTATCCGCATCCAGCGTAACCTAGTAACATAATATTGAATTATTTGAATTAGAAACCACAGATTGAAAACAGACCTCTTGGAAAACTGTTATGACAGAGCGAGCTTGCACCACAATGGGAAAAGGAGCGCGTGCTCCTCGCGGCCGTTTATACTCTGCCGATTCAGCCCTATGCTCAGACGGGACGGTCATGTGACTCATATAGAGATTGATGAGGAAGCTGATGTGTGTCTGTCGTGCCCCGTGTGACCCTTATCATTTATGCAGGTGATTACAGTTATGATACAGGACCAGCTGTGTTGCTTTCCTCCTTCATGTCATGTATTTCCCAGATGCTCACCCAGACAGATAAGCATTATGTGAATGAACATTCAAATTCTTTGTAACCGTTTATAGTGTTTGACCATAGCAATAAACTCACACAAGTCCTTTTATTTACTTAAACCTTCTATATAACCTATAAACCTACTATAAACCTTCTTTTCTGCTTTCAGACATCTGTTTTTTTTTTCTATTTTCTATCTTGACTGTTCCGAAGACCCTCCGTAGCTAATGACGCTGAAATCTATTAGGATGTTCACAAATCTATCAGGGCAGACACAAACACACACCTAGATTAACACCAAGGTTAACTTGTTTATTGATTTTCTATTGTTTGTAGACTTTGGTACACATTTGGAGCTTTAAGAGGGGTAACTTTAAAAGATATGGGTTGAACAAGAGAACTCACTTTATGGTGCAGTCATAGGCTTGTGGTTAAGGAACCAGCCCTGTGACCTGAAGGTCCCCTGTTCAATTCCTGGTCCCACCAAGTACTATATCTAAACCTAATCCCAACATTCTGGACATGTGTGCTCACTTCACTGTGTGTGTGCGTGCGTGCGTGCGTGCGTGCGTGTGTGTACATCACTGCACAGATGGGTTAATATGGAGAACCTATTCCTCCGTGTGCCAGCACAGATCACTTTATAACTTATGAAGTAACACTGTACCAAGAAATCAAGTCTAGGACTTGCTATGAGTCAAAAGTGCCACTTATCACATCACTATGCCATGCAGCCATAAACCTAACTATGGAAAATTAAAAGCTGTATTTAATAATGGCTGATATTCATACAATTTCAAAAAATGGACTAAATCCTTTGCACTGTCATAAATATAAAAAGGTAATATAATTAGCTAATAAATATTAATAATAAAACCAGCAACACTGTCCTTTGGTTGCCCGGATAAATAATTAACCCCTTGAGCGTCTACATAAAGTCCAGTATTATGTATATATTAGGTTCAAGGTTAACCTTACAGGTGTTCAGTATATGGAGAACTATATTAAGACACTTGTTTATTACACCTATAGAAATTTTAATAACTTCCCTTTTTAAGTTGCTCTGCCCCACAGTTAGAACAGCTGCTTCTCCTCTAAACAGGCTTTTTGTGGGAATTTTTATCAATTTATCTAAAAGGCGTATGTGAGGTGAGACACTTTATACGAGAGAGTGCCCATCTCATTGTGTGTTTTTGTTTAAACCTGTAGTGTTTGATAAGGCTGAGGACATTGCTCTAACTGTACCCAAACTCACCCAACCATGCGCCTAGGTCATAGTTGCAGAAAACAGCTTTCCCCAAACTGTTTCCATTAAATTAAAAGTAAAATTAATAAATGTTAAATGTCCAAAATGCATGATTCTGGCAGACAGACTAAAACGAGCACATGAATGTGAGGATTTTTTTCATTTATAGAGTGTAATTGCATGTCTGGATAGCAAAGGATTTGAAAAACGTAGGTTGTAAAAAAGTAGTTTTTGTTACATTTTTTTACCCCTAAATCTAAAGATCTAACTTCCTTATGATCAAGTTAATCACACTAATGTATCTTAAAAAAGGCTTTGTAGGTTGCAGTTCTTAAATAGTCAAAGTCAAGAGGTACTCATGGGACAAATAAAGGTCATGACAATGATGTAGCAATAGCTAAATGCCCTTTTTTAGTTTTCTGTGTCCACAACGGTTGTCTAAAGTAAACAGCATTATCTTTGATCAAAGGTGTGAGGCATTTTCTACTTGAGAATGTTTGCTGCGTCACCTATAAGGGTTTGAGAGAAAAATCTTTCTCAGTGTTGTAAAGTAAAGTACAGTGAATAGTGTCCATTACAAACACTACCATGGGAGCTGTTGTAGAGCATTTCTTTCTTCCTTATAATTTAAAAGTAGCATGAGCCATAGAAGGTAAAAGGTTTAAAAGGTTTTCTTTGACGTGTGTTGTATTTGTTGGTACATGTTAGATTAGATTAAACTTTTTTGTCATTTAGCAGAGTAAACAAGTACAGAGCCAACGAAATGCAATAACATTTAACCAGAAGTGCAAGATAGGTCACAATGATTATTATGAACATTTACACTATGTATGGTACAGATGAGTATGGATGAAATAAATATGCAAGTATTGAAGATATATGCATATATACATTATTGTTGTGTAGTGCAATGGTGCCATGTGCAAGTATGCAAATTACATTCAGTTACAGAGGCGTTAATATGGTTCAGAGGTTTAAATCTGGTAAAATTGAGTTCAGTTTGAGTTGTAGGGTTACAGCCCTATGGAAAAAGCTCTTCCTGAGTCTGCTGGTTCAAGAGTGTAGGCTCCTGTAATGCCTGCCAGATGGAAGTATATGATGTAGATCGGGGTGTGTGCCCGACCCTCCGTTCGTCTGAAGTCCACAATGATTTTCTTTTTGTTTTTTTCCCCGTTTTAAGCTCCAGGTTAATGCTCTTATACCATGCAGCTAGATGCTAAAGCTCATCCCTGTAGGCTGTTTCGTTGTTGCCCCTGATCAGGCCTATCACCGTGGTGTCGTCAGCGACTTAATTATGGAGCTAGCAATGGAATGTTCTCTGAGCAAACTATAACAGATGTTGGAGATTCCATACATGTTTAATGTTATAAAGTTCACCTGAGTGGTTAGAAACATATGGATAAAGCCAATACTTCTTGTTTCGTTGATGTCCAAACAAAAATGTTGTGTGAATAAATGGACTGGAACCTCACAAATTTGAAAATGTCCAGTTTAAATATTGAAGACATGCCAGAAAATTAAATAATTAAATTTAAGTGAAGGGCAGCACGGTGGCTTAGTGGTTAGCACGTTCGCCTCTCAGCGCTAGGGATTCCCGGTTCGAATCCCCATCTGGGTGGAGTTTCCATGTTCTTCCCGTGTCTGCGTGGGTTTCCTCCGGGTTCTCCGGTTTCCTCCCACAGTCCAAAAACATGGATCAAGTTAATTGAATTCTCAAAATTGCCCCATATAGAGTGTGTCTGTGTGAGTGAGTGTGTGCCCAGCGATGGATTGGCGCCCTGTCCTGGGTCTCTCTGCCCAGCGCCCGAGACGTTCTCCCCTGGATGGGCATGGGGAACCCCACCGCGACCCTAATAGAGGATAAGCGGGAGATAATGAATGAATGAATGAAATTTAAGTGATTTATATAGTGTTATTATCATATATATGTTTTTTTATTTATTTATTTTTTTTACTATTAGCTTGAGTGTGACCCAGTGCACAAAACAGGGTCTATAAAGTCATGATCAGTTATTAAGTTTGTTGTAAACAAACAAAGCCCACACAAAGCCCTGAACTTAAACCTTTGTTTAAAATGTAAACTAACTAAAACCAAGATTGCGAGTTAAATTTACTATCAGAAATGTTCTCCAGTATGAATGAGCAGAAATTCCCACAAATAAACTCCAAAATCTTTTAGAAAAATGGAGACTGTTATAGCTTCAAATGGTGGATTCACTTAGAATGGAATTCAAATCTTCTCTTGGTGTCGTAATATTTTTGTACAAATAGTGTATTATACCTCTTTTCCTCAAGTTAATGCTGTTTTTTTAAGGTTTAAAAAAATCCAGTGATATTTTGGGTGAAATACCAAAAGCATTATGCACCATAGTACTCTTTTGAGCCGGTGTAAACAGCCCTATTCATATGCACTAAGTTTGTATAGGAGTTCCATTAAATGGTTATGCTCCACCCAAATCTTCCTTGAGGTCTACTCACTTCTTATTAACCCCCTGCTTCACAATGCGTTCCTGCTGTGACACAACCGCCAGAGCTAATCACAGCCTCTGTGGACAATGATTCCATTAGATGTGCTTCAGAAACAACCCAAAAGCAGAACCTTTCTCCATTTTGTGGTAGTGAGTTTATTAATAAATCAAAACTGAAGTAAGACGAAACTTAGAATCTTATTTTCTCTTATTCGTCTATTAATAAGACATCATACTTTTTTGCCTACTGCCCTCCATGTTTAACCCATCCGTGCAGTGAAACACACATTTACACACTAGTGAAGTGAGCACATGTATCTAGAGCGGTGGGCAGCCCAGTATACAGTGCTTGGTCAGCAATTGGAGATGCCTCCAGTGGCCTAGGGCACTTTCACCTAGTACTTGGTGGGACCAGGAATCGAACCAGGAACCTTCAGGTCATAAAGCTTGTTTTTTAACCAAAGCTTATAAATGCCCTGTCGTAGCCTTTGTCTGGGGCTGCTAGAAGACATCTTTTGTCGTCAGGAACCATCTTGGGCACCTACACATTTTTAATTCTTCTGTCATTAGATAAACCAAAATAGAACCCTTTCCACATTTATTAGATTCAGTGCGGACATAATTAAAGCAATGTTAAAAATCACCTCAGCTCTTCTCTTGGTGCTGGATCAGTGAGTGGCCTTTTAATCAGCTGTGATGTGACATTTACATGACACTAGAATAAATTCACCAGCCACTTTAATAATACATCTCCCCAATTCTGTACTCATTGTCTATTTTATGAGCTCCGATTTCCATATAAGTGCATTATGTAGTTCTACAATTACAGAGACTGTGTTCCATCTGCATGATACGTACTTGTCTAAATGCTTTGTTAATCCCTTTGTGATTTTCTCCAAAGGTCACGGCCCCTGCAGGACCACCACAGATTAGGTCTGACTTGGGTGTTAAATGCAGAAGTAATTTGAATGACAAAATTTCCTCAAAATTTTGGACCTACCGAATTGTAATTAAATATCCCTAATTTAAAGAGAGCCATATAGACCATGGTGATTTTATGAAAATTCAGTAAAGTCCAAAGAGGAAATTTCTTCAGGCCAAGTCCAGAGCATCATAATTTCTATTTTCATCAAATCCTGTATTCTGAAGTAGCCCTAATGGTGCTTTCGGTATTTTATGTTATCACCAACTGAATGACAAAACAAATTACAAATATCATTCAGTATATGTCAACAATATTTATTGTTTTAAATGCTGAACTGAATTAATTATTTATAAAACTTAAATGTATTTTTTATTTACTTAAAGTAAAAATAAGAGCTACATTAAAGAAACAAATTGAAAAAAGTAAATTATAAAGTGCAGGTTAATGGAAAAAGTAAATATATATTAAATCTTTTTAACTGGATTTCAATTCTTAAGTTTATTACCCTCCTGTATTTCTTGTATTCCAGTCCGTGCTCCTGAAACTGCACAGATCTGTTTGGTGATGCACACGGTTGTTCTGTGAGTTTATTGCTCAGTGATGACCATATCGTAAAGACAAGAAAAGTCCAGCTGCTTAAAATAAAATAAACATTTAAAATAATTTTTTTAGAGGAGCCAGAAACCCTAATCCAAGTAGTTTATTGGTTTGGGTCCACAGGGAACAATGTCTCGGTCTGCATCCGGAAATCGGTCCGCTGATAAGTGACCTCTGTTATAGAGGAAGAATCAATGATGTCATGTGTTCTACAGTCACACTAAACTTTCAAACATCACAAGAGAAAAAGCATCACAGTGTTGGTTCTGCAATTTCAAAAAGTACTGAATGAAGTGACAGTAGATGTCATCCATTCTTACTTAATGCTATATATAGTTTTTTTTTATTTGTCATGCTTGTTTGACAGACATGACTGTGCTAATACAGACTCTACACTGGTGACTTGTTGGTAAATTGTACCACTTACCAGGATACCACTGCGGGCAGTTTATTTATATATATATATATATATATATATATATATATATATATATATATATATATATATATATTTTTTTTTTTTTTTTCTTTTCAAACTGTGTTTTTATTCCGTCTTGGGTGCTCCAGCAGTTTCGAAAGTCTCCATTTAATGTTCTTCAAAGCTTTTCATTAGTGCAAATGTTCCCATGCTGTGTGAGCTAGAGCTGTAGGTTGTCTGCCTGAAATGCTTGTGAAACCTTTTTTTTTCTTTCTCAAAGTAGATTAACCATGATGTTGCATCACCAACATTTATCCAGATTTTTTTCACCATCCCGTAGTGTGACAGTTCTCCAGCATTGTACTATAAGGAACACAGCTTTACTTTGAGTGCTAGTAATTAGTACACCGCTTCAATTTTCTGCTTTAAGTCATTTTCCCATTCCAGACATCATACAGTGTGCCTTAGGAAATGGCACTGCAGCAGCCTCACCATATACAATAATGTATTATTTTCATTTAATGTGTGAAATAGGATTATGATTCGCCTCTCAGCGCTAGGGATTCCCGGTTCGAATCCCCATCTGGGTGGAGTTTCCATGTTCTCCCCGTGTCTGCGTGGGTTTCCTCCGGGTTCTCCGGTTTCCTCCCACAGTCCAAAAACATGGAACAAGTTAATTGAATTCTCAAAATTGCCCCCTATAGAGTGTGTCTGTGTGAGTGAGTGTGTGCCCAGCGATGGATTGGCGCCCTGTCCTGGGTCTATCTGCCCAGCGCCCGAGCCCCCCCCCCCCCCCCCCCCCCCCCCCCCCCCCCCCCCCCCCCCCCCCCCCCCCCCCCCCCCCCCCCCCCCCCCCCCCCCCCCCCCCCCCCCCCCCCCCCTCCCACCGCTAATAGAGGATAAGCGGGAGATAATGAATGAAAAATAGGATTATGAAACATTGAACTGGCTTGAAATAACTTGTTTATCATAGAAACTTACGAGCACTGTCAAAATTGAATGTAAAATTTAAATATGGGCTGTTCACTCTTGTTTAGACATTCTTTAGAATTCATAGCTTAATGTAAACTAAACTTTAACACCAGGTTTATTGTAGGGTAGCTTTTAATATGGTCTTTTTGGCTTTTAGTAAACATGGAGGGTAAAGTGACTGAATTCATGGTCTATAAATGATATGACTGACTAAATGTGTCTACTTTCTATTTTAGATTTTGTAGTACTGAAAGTTAAATGCTATTTCTAATAAAGAGCTTCATTTTTGTAATTTTTTTTTCTTTTCCAAGTCGACACACAGCCAAACATTGACTGACTAAATTGATTAAAGTTACCACCGATACTTTAATCATATTTAATCTCTATCAATCTAGCAGTCTGTTTTTATATTTAATAATGCAAGTCAGCTTTTGTGTTGTGTATGCAGTCTAATAGCATATATTAATATGATAAGAAACCAGATTTAATTAAAATACTTTAAAAAGTATCATTTTTAATCCTTTGTGCCTAAATGACCGAATTCAGCCACTGAACAATGAGGGCATTGTTAACATTTAAAGTTAAGACACATGGAAGAAAGTATGTTAGCTGATTATAAAGATTAATAGGAAAAGATTATAAAAAAAAAGGAGCACTGTGGAATACAGTAACCTTGCTTAAAAATGTTGGCAATAATTCAGCTGTTGAAGCTTAATATAACCGGTCTGTTTACTGGAAAGTTTCTCAGAATTTTGAAGCTGATTACTGGTAGCCATATTTGATCCCCCTAAGCATAAAAGTTCTTCGTAGGCTGCAGAATTAATGGAACTCTTTACCCAAGGTTGTTATTAGAAGACCTTAAACTTAATAATAAATTTAGCTGATTTAAGGGTTCATTTTAATATCATAAATGATGCCATACAATTTTGATTACCATTGTAACAGTTCTTTTTGTTCATTATTACAAGGATTAGAAATGCAACATTAGCCAAACCTTAGACAGATGTCCTGAATGTTAAATAGCGCAATAATTTGTCAAAATGCAGATAAAACAACCATGTTACTGAAACCAATAATATTTTGCATGCCACCCATGTTTAGCATACCGTGCAAATCGGTGTCTTTGAACATTTACATGTTTACTTTTCTTAAGACCAGAAGAAATATTTAACCCCAAAAAGAGGTAACAGAATCACAAAATACAGAAATTTTAATTATTGACAATTACAAAAACACTTTGAAATGTAAGGTTGTAATGTTTGTTAACCATATCTCATTATATTCGTCTTAATCTTATACTAGGGATTGGGGGCCAAAGCTCACACACACACACACACACTCTCTCTCTCTCTCTCTCTCTCTCTCTCTCTATATATATATATAGATATAGATATATGCAATCTAGAGCATCCAATTCACTCATGTGAACATATCAGGGTTAGAATCTGGATCCCTACCGCTGAGGGGCGAACATGTTAACCACCAAGCCGCCAGTTGTTCCATTTTTTACATAATGTGTTAAACATTGTTTTTTTGGTATTTCTAACAGGGAGTGGAGCCACAGCAGTTGTTCAGGCTGCGTACTGTGTACCCAGGAAGGAAAAGGTTGCTATCAAACGCATCAACCTGGAAAAATGCCAAACCAGCATGGACGAGCTCCTGGTAATGTAGAAGTTACACATTTCAAACTATCTGCTGTTTAATTCTGTGCAATTTACAAAAACACAGACATATGATTTTAAGTTTTAAACTTCACAAAAATAAGATGATATCTGAAGCTTTTAAGTTTGGGACAGTTTATGGAAGCCCCATCAGGATCATAAGGACATGGAGTTTGTGCTCCGCAAGGTCCAGAAGGCTATACAAAGCCTGACCTGAATGTTGTGATTTTATTTCACATTCTAAAATTCTGTGAAAAGACTTTCCAGAAGAGAGAAAATTTAGAAAGACGTAAGTAGGTGTGAGATGGATTTTTATGGATTTTTAAATGCATTTGGATTAAATGCATACAAAGAGCTTGTCAGGCGTACATTCGGCTGTACTGTTGACGATGTTGCTATGGATGTACTGTGACTTTGGTGGTTGAAAAGCGTTCATTGTCTATGCGTGGTTACGGAAAGGAAAACCCTCCCCCTGATTAAGTTTGGCTTTAAGGGTTTGTGCTGACATACACGTGGAACCTGTCCAGCAGGATTTCACACAGCCTGCATTTTCTCCGAGAGCGCCGCTGCATGAGTAAGACGTTCTTGTCATCGCTGAGTGGAACCTGTCATGACGGAGAAGAAAGAAGAGCTTTGTAGAAATGGCATTTTTATCACAACTAGTAATTTCACAGTTAAAGGACCATCAGCTCAGTTATACTGATCCTGTAATATATCGATATGAATGTTCCTCTATTATACTCACGATCGGTTGTATCAACCATGCTGTATTAATCGGTCAAGGGTTTGATTTTAGATCTGTAAATGCATCAAATGAGTATGGGTTTGCTTTTAGAACTTAGATTCTGTTTTAAAAATACATTATTTATAGAGGCTGTGATTTTAATTTATTGCTAGGCTAATTTACAATGTCAGCTGCAACCAAGGCATTTCTATACAAGTGTAAATGCTGTTTTGACCAAATATGCAAAAGTAATTATTGACATATCCCAGAATGGTGTGGTTTACCTTTCTAGAAGAGTGAAAGGTTATTTTCGATTCCTGTGGGGTGGTTTGGGAAGGATTTTCTTCCTCCACTGTTTCTCTGTGTGGAGAACTGTGTAGAGCCAAAAATTCATAGCTGTTCAATTGAACTTAAACTGATTTAACTCACTTTAAATAACAGTAGGTCAGCATGGTGTGTGTTTTACAGTGAAGTACAAATAAAGGATCCAAATTAGATTTAATTTAGAGTGAGGCAAAAAGTTTGAAACAGGGAGTGGTGTAGCTGATGTTTCTCAGACTTAAAAATGTACAAATTCGTCCCTAGTTTTCTACTAATTCAGTCTGATATTTATAAAAATAACAGAATAAAATATACATCTCATTTGTTTAAAAGTCTGTAGTTGACAGACTCCGCCCGCATACTAAAGCAATAAGGTACAAGAGGGTGTGCGTTATTATGAATACATCATGGGAAAGAGGTGTTATTAGGCTTGACGCATAGCAGAATACAGTTACAACTCTTTCCCAAGATTTATTCACAATAATGCACAACCTTGAGTGTGTTATTACATTTATAAAACAGTCCACAAACACACTATAATCAAAAAATTGGATTGATTCAGAAATGCGTTTATTAAAAGCATAAACGCTTATAATCTGGTCTTCAGTCCGCATTTCAAAGTAAATGCTTATCTCTGATGAACAGGTTTCCGGCTCCTCTAACAATCAAATAATACAATCTAGTGGCCAAATTACAGAATGCGGTTTATAAAAATCATCGGGAAAAGAATATATTATATATCACGTATTGATACCAATGTGAAGTGGTCACAGGTGTGTGTTATTGTCAGTTATGTCATGACTGGACAAAAGGCTCAGCCAATCAAATTTAAGGACTGAAACTACTAGTTTTATAAATTAGTTAAAATCATGTACCATTAAATGAAATTACAGATAATATAAATATTTACAATTTTGTTTTTAATAAACCCATTTATAAAGCCAACACTGAGCATTATTGTGAATAAATCATGGGGGAAAAAATGAGATCACGGGGATGATGCTTCCCTTCGTGCCTCTTTCCTGTGATTTATTTACAATAATACACGTCCTCTCATGCTTAATTGCTTTAATATATACTGAAAAGGCTTCCCAGACTTTTAAGCAACAGTATATCCTGAGTAAGTTGCCCTTCTCCTTTTTAGTTTTTTTATTTTGATCTCACATAGTAAAGTTCCTAACTGGTTGCAAATATGTTAAACTGTGAGTGTGATCCAAAATGTTAGTCTTAGACTTTGAGGCGAGTGTTAATTATCTTAGATTAGTTTAGATAGTTTAGATTTTTGATAAATGGGAGCTCATAACATAAACTAGACATAAACACAGTACGCAGCAGTTGACTGGAGAGACTTGTAATTGGAGAAATTCGGCCACGTGGAAAACCAAGAGGGTAGTAGGTATGTGGGTTTCCCCCTTTGTCATTTTTTGCTTTTATGGCCTGCTGAGCAACCTCTTAAACACAGAGGAAGCTTTAAATTAAACACAGATTGCTTCTAAAACAAGCAGCTTTTGTGGTCAGCTAAATTCCTCCAAGATGTTAGGCTGCACTTTCTTCTGGAATTATCCGATTTAGTGCAGCGAAGGTTCTCTGCTTCAATCTTAAGCCTTTCTGAAACAAATCACAATGCTCCTTCACAGGACATCAACAGACATCACAATTAATTTGTATTCACACCATGCTGATCTGACAGAAATTTAATTTTTAATGGTTATGGTAATTCCTAATCCTAATTTTTGTCTCAGGGGAATAATTTGTTTAATTAAATCCATCCTGCATACATTTATTTCTAATGGGCAGACAGTTATAATTCTTTATTTATTATCTCTTTAATATTTATTTATACTATTAACATGTCCTCAGGTTTAAAGGTCAAATTACTAATAGAAACCAAACACAAAAATTAGGGAATTAAAGAATTTAGTTCCCACATCTAAAATCCCACATCTAGAAGAAAGCATGAACTAGAAATATCACATTTTTATTTACTTTACACATAATACATTAATTATATTTCGTAAATAATATAATATATTGTCAAAATAAAAACATAAACATATAGATCAGTTAATTGTAATAATGAAAACAGAACTTTTATGTGTTTATTTATTTATTTATTTTTTATTGTATTATAATAAATTTAAAGAAATTGTGCCCTATCGTAATTTGTATTAAGAATATCATAATGTGCAGACCTTCTATATGGTATGTCTTTATTGTAAGTCTTTTTCCATTAGCTAAAAGCGTACTTTCATGTGTTGAGTAACAATGATGTAATGGTGTTCCCATAGTGGCCCCTCTGTTACGTCTTTCACTAGCATTCTCAAGACACGTGATGTGTCTGCTAATGTTTCAGCTGATTAGCATCCACCATGTTAAAAGCCTGCATGTTCAAAGAGCTATGTAGTCTTTTAGATTGTAAGGCAATGTGGTTTTCTTTGCACATAAACCTGTTTGTTTTTAGTGTTATTGTTCAATATCATGCAGTTTTATTTTCTCTGTTTATTTATTGTGATTCAAATAACAGAAAAAAGTTTGGATCAATATGGGATAATTTGGTTTATAAAAGAAAATAAAAGAGTTAGAGTTGAAAAGAAGCTAAAATAATCCTGCCAGCCATTATCTTCTGTTAATCCTATTTCAGGGTCGCAGGGTTTCCTCATGCCCATCCAGAAGAGAACAATTCGGGGGCTGGGTAGATACACCCAGGACAAGGTCCCAGTCTATCGCTGGGCACAAATTCACTCACACAGAGCAGCCAATTTACTTTGAAACCATGTTTTTGGACTGTGGGAGGAAACTAGGATACACAGGGAGAATATGGAATCTTCACCAGATTGGTATTTGAACCTGGATTATACCGTAGAGAGGCGAACGTGCTAACCACTAAGCCACCTTGTCGTCCACTAAAGTGATAAATAAAAAACTATAGTATTGTGATTATCTCTGTCCAGTCAGGGATATAATATCTTACAAATAAAGGTGAACTTCAGCACATTTGCCTCTCAGCACTATGGATTCCTGGTTTGAATGCCAATCTGGGTGGAGTTTCCATGTTCTCCCTGTGTCCACGTGGTTTTCTTTCGGGTTCTTCGGTTTTCTCCCACAGTCCAAAAACATAGATCAAGGTTCTCCAAATTACCCCATATAGAGTGTGTTTGTGTGAGTGAGTTTGTCTCCAGCGATAAATTGGCGCCCTGTCCTGAGTGTATCTGCCCAGCGCCCGAAACGTTCTCCCTTGGATGGGCATGGGGAACCCCCCCGCGACCCTAATAGACCCTAGTAGAGGATAAAGCAGAAGATAATAAATGAATGGATAAAAGTGAACTTCTGTGCATGCATTTGTGTGTGTTCCACACTGTTGCTTCTATTACCTTGACATTTGACACACTTGCCCTTCAGGTCCCTGCAGAGGTTTAAATCCTTGTTACAATCACCAAGAAGTGACTCAAGATGTCTCTTAGAAATTGCCCTAACTTTTTGAGAAAAGTGATTTGTATTTTACTATCTTATATCACAGCATGGTTTAGACAAGCAAGGTTTGTTTTTTGTGGCTATTGTGTGAAGGGAATCAGCACAAACTTCTCCGATTTGGTGTTTCATAATTTCTACTTTCTTTGATCGCAGCAATAAATTGATGCCTCTGTCTTTTGGTTAGAGTGCAGACTGTCAGGGTGTTTGAGGTGGCAGCTGCCACAGAAGCCTTTTAGTTGGAGGTCATCACGTAGCTCTCAGCTGTGTCGCCGCAGGGTCAAGGAGGATGCTAAGCTCTGAGGAAGTGTTTTAGCTGCACCATCATGGCAAAGCTGTAATATCCTTAGTTGTTTCAGCTGAAAAATATTGGCAGATCAGTCACCAGCCAGCTGCAACTGAAAGCATCTGTTTTAATGATGCCAGTAACAATGTGCCCACATTTACTTTAAATTAAGCCCTTCAGAAACCATGCGATTTTTGCTTTTGAAGTGTGTATGTATATGACATATGAACACAAATTGTTACTGAACATGTGACCATCCTAATGCTGTGCTGTGCATCAGTGGTTTGCATTAAATGTTTGTCTGTTTTTCTATAACCGAGCTGGGTTGAGTTTAAAGAAGGCTAATTGTGATATTTAGTATTATTTTATCCTTCCAGTGCATTTGCAGCAATTAATAAAACCTGAAAATCATTTCAGTGAAATATATATATTAATTACCAAATGACATACAAATTACTGTGCTGTTTGAAATGTGCTGTATTCGTGGAATTTGTTTGATTTTCGCAGCACAATATTCTTTGCTTATTCATCAGCTTATTTATTTACATCTGTCATGTTGGCTTTATTTTGCAAGGCCTGAAGCGTTGTTGACATAAATTATGTTATTATTTGATAGATTGATGTAGACTTGTCAGATAATGGCTGATTTCCAGCTTCAAGTTACATGAATTATCCAAATCTCACTAAGATACAGATTGCAAACATTAAAATAATTGTCATTCCTACAAACGTCTCATTAATATTAAAATCATTTAAAATGCTTTAAAAGTTTAATTTGTTACATTTAGGGGTTTGGTCAAATCATATTGTAATTCTAAGATTGTTTTTTATACTCTGAAAGGGAAATACTTGTACCCTGTACTAAAATACTTCAAATGAAGGTGAGGAGTGTAATTATGACTAATATTTAGTATGGAATTTTTGCATCACTGCTGCATAGAATCTAAGTGCATAATTAATTAAATTAATTAAGTTTCAAAATTATTTCACTGTCCCGTAAAAGTCACAGTTATGTTTGATTAAAACTGCCTTTTTTTAATCTTGGTGCTACCTTGGCAGATTCTCTCTATAATTCTTTCTTGGCATGTGGCATGATAAAAAGACTTAAATGTATAAATGTAACGAGAAAGATTATGCATAATGTATAAAGTCGTGTAGTTAGAACCTCACTTTGAACCAACCTGACCCACTCAGGAAAACCGGAGACATTGCAGTTTTCCTGAGCCATCTCAGCAAGCTCAGTTTAATACAGGATGGAAAGTTTAGACTAAGTAGATCAGATTTTTGTTAGCTTGCCATCTGTGTAACCAAACATGATTTGGCATGTTGTGTCTAGTAGTTGCTCAGTCAATCAAACAAACGACCTTGGAAATGTAGTTCTCGGCTGAAGCCCTAAAGACCAGTGAAGTACACTGTGGAGAATTCAGCAGAACAGGGGACATCCTCCTGCCATTTCCTTTTGCCCAGAAATGAACGAGTAGTGTTGATGCTGTTACGGTCACACCAGCCGGCAGCGGCACACAATTGTTCTGACGTGCCAGGACTGAAGACACAAAGACCCCACGTCGGGTGGCAGACACATTCCTCTCCTCGGGACTAAACTCTGGA
Organism: Corydoras maculifer; assembly: GCA_019802435.1. Taxonomy (NCBI): domain Eukaryota; kingdom Metazoa; phylum Chordata; class Actinopteri; order Siluriformes; family Callichthyidae; genus Corydoras; species Corydoras maculifer. Next base: position 702,392 of record JAFMOD010001319.1, on the reverse strand, counting down.
TTTAATTATAAAACAATGTCATCCGTTCCATTCTGTCAGTTTATCCGTCTCCACACAGGCTAGCCCTCGTGCATCGCAAAGCCAAGAGAAAAATAACAATGGAAAAGGCTCAGCCAGTGGTCAGTTCTGAAAACACACACTAGCTTGCTCTCACTCTCGTTTCCCAGAGTAGCGGAACGATGGGTAATCCACACTCGGCTGTCTAACACTGAGTCTGCACAAAGAGCAGCAGCGGGTGAGTGGGAGAGAGGCTCTTTACCTCAAGACTCTTTGTTGGACCCTTGTGTTTCTGGAAAAGTATTCAACACCATTACCGCTGCATTAAGATTCCGTATACTCCTTTTTATATGTGGCTTTGTAGATAAAAATGTATAATCTTATTCATCGTGGTACTATTGATTATGGAGCATAAAAAATGTTCATTGTGAGATTTGTTTTACATTGATCTGAGACCTGTGTGAAAATTTCTGAGCATTTATGAGATTCATGCGTGAATTATTTAGCATGGACTGTTATAACATTGAAAAAAGAGGATTGCTTGTGTCAGCACAAGTCTTAGCCTGCATAACCTAAAAATCCCAAGGATATCAGATTGTCATGGGTGTGGATTCTCAAATGGGTGTGTCACGAAAATTCTTTGAGGCAAGAATGTGTGTAACATCACCGAATTCTGAAATAATGTTTGAAGCACGTATACAAAAAGATAAAAAAACAGATAAAGGCCTTCACTAAAATATTGCTGTACACTCATGTTTAATTAATCATCATTGAATGATGTAATGTTGAAATGTAACTTCAACAATTTCTGTTTAAATTTGATTATAGAGCAACTAAATCAAAACAGAAATATTTATTAGAACTTATAGCTTGAGCTTTGCAGGGCTGTGAGACTGATGCTTGAACCAGTTTCAACAGCAGATATGAAGAGAAACGAGATTATTACAGAATACATATAGTTGCATTTGAAAATAATACTTTGCGGCTGAAAATGTAGTGTTTAAAATAAGATGCCCTTTAAAAATAGAACAATATTTCAGTAAGAATGCAGTGGATTCATTGGTTCATCGTGTAAATGTTGGATAACGTGTTGGTAAAGTTGGCTTTAAAAAAATACACACATTGTTGAATCATTTAAAACATTTTTTATAGTGTTATTAAAAGCTGTGGACTTGGTTCCGGATTCTAGTGATCATTGAAAAAGGGGTTCTCCATGGTATCCTGTTTGTGTTCTCAGGCCTCTTAGTTATTTGTTTATTTAGTTGTTTTTAAATAATAATAAAAATTATAATACTACTAACAATAATAGTATTAATAATAATAATAATAATAATAATAATGAGAATTATTGAATTATTTCATTATAAAACTATGTTCAGACTCTGGTTTTACTTTGGGGGAGTCATTGAATTACCTCCGTTTTCTCATGAGAAACATAAAGGCTCTGACATACGTCTTTAGTTATGCCCCCACAGAGAGAAGGGGGAGACGGTGGAGGAACTCTATTTTTACTGTCGACAAATGCACTCTGGCCTATTTTTCCTCTAAATGGTTACATCAGCATCTACTCTTCCCTATTGCTCAATATAAGCAGAAACCTTGAGCTACAAAATGAGCCACTCATATTTTGTATCATTGGACCTCATGCAGGTGTTTCTTTTTTCTTTATAATCTGTTACCATCATTCACTGAATATTTATTATAATGTAAATAATTTTATTCTGGTGTATGATGCTGAATCCCACGTGATTGTAGATTTTAGGATCATGGTTGATTGTGTCTCATTCGCTCATAGAACACTTCTTAAATCATCATGCTGTGTGCCACAAAAACAAGATTAACTTCTGTAATGCCTGAAAACTGTAAGAAGAACTAACATTTTGAGCAGAAATAAATTTGAGAGAATTTCACAGAGCTTTATGCTTGTATAGTGGCATAGTGGTTTACACGTCCTCGTCCTAACACTTGGGATCCGGTTCGAATCCCGATCTGGGTGGATTTTTTGTTATCCTATTGTCTGTGTGGGTTTCTTCAGGGTTCTTTGGTTTCCTCCTACAGTCCAAAAAACATTCATTCATTCATTCATTATCTTCCGCTTATCCTCTATTAGGGTCGCGGTGGGGTTCCCCATGCCCATCCAGGGGAGAACATCTCGGGCGCTGGGCAGATAGACCCAGGACAGGGCGCCAATCCATCGCTGGGCACACACTCACTCACACAGACACACTCTAAACAGGGCAATTTTGAGAACTCAATTAACTTGATCCATGTTTTTGGACTGTGG
>JAFMOD010001319.1:680256-697356 GCA_019802435.1 Corydoras maculifer | reverse complement strand
GGCGCCAATCCATCGCTGGGCACACACTCACTCACACAGACACACTCTAAACAGGGCAATTTTGAGAACTCAATTAACTTGATCCATGTTTTTGGACTGTGGGAGGAAACCGGAGAACCCGGAGGAAACCCACGCAGACACGGGGAGAACATGGAAACTCCACCCAGATGGGGATTCGAACCGGGAATCCCTAGCGCTGAGAGGCGAACGTGCTAACCACTAAGCCACCGTGCCGCCCCACAAAAAACATGTATCTAAAATTGCCTTTGTATAGTGTGTGTGTGTGTGTGTGTGTGTGTGTGTGTGTGTGTATGTGTATGCCCAGCGGTGGATTGGCGCTCTGTCCTGGGTGTATCTGCCTTACCCATCCAACCCTAGTAGAGGATTAAGCGAAAGATAATGGGATAAGGTGTTCGTATAGTCTGAAAACAGAATACTGGACTGATTCCATTGTTTGAATCTGACTTCAAACAATTTATTGGGTTTTTTTCATTTTCATATGAGTGTTTTGTTTTTCTGTGCTTGAATGTAAAAGCTGTTATTTCCCTTATGTTGCTACTGAATTCGTTCAGAAACCAAACATTTCTCTTATCTAACTTTAGTTTTCTTAAAAGAAGAGCAAAAATGGAGAAAAAAAACAAAATGTTGAATTTATGCATTAATGGTTCTACTATAATCAAAACAAATCATGTATAAGAAAAGAAAGAAATGTTTATGTATTGCAATATTAGATTTTCAAAACTGAAAACAAAATAAAATAAATGTTACTTGTCACTGCAGCAATGTAATTAATATAATTCACAATGTAATTTGAAATATGTAAATAAATAATAGGGCGACACGGTGGCTTAGTGGTTAGCACGTTCGCCTCTCAGCGCTAGGGATTCCCGGTTCGAATCCCCATCTGGGTGGAGTTTCCATGTTCTCCCCGTGTCTGCGTGGGTTTCCTCCGGGTTCTCCGGTTTCCTCCCACAGTCCAAAAACATGGATCAATTTAATTGTATTCTCAAAATTGCCCCCTATAGAGTGTGTCTGTGTGAGTGAGTGTGTGCCCAGCGATGGATTGGCGCCCTGTCCTGGGTCTATCTGCCCAGCGCCCGAGACGTTCTCCCCTGGATGGGCATGGGGAACCCCACCGCGACCCTAATAGAGGATAAGCGGGAGATAATGAATAAATAAATAAATAATAAGTTTATAAAACTTTGTATTAGTAATGACATGAAATTACAGACCTTTTTGGCTTTCTTAGAGGCGTATTAATCTATGTGCTAAAACCTGCTTAATTATCCGTCCTGGATTTTATTATATATACTTTTAAAATTATGATGTTTAGATTACTTTAACTAGTTTACTGTATACCACTTTACCTTAATTTTCTGTTACAGTGGGTTGCAAAAGTATTCATACCCCTTGAACTTTGCCATATTTTGTCACATTACAACCACAAACATAAATATATTTCACTGGAATTTAATGTGAAAGACCAACACAAAGTGGTATACAATTGTGAAGTGGAATGAAAGTTATACATGAATCAACAATTTTTTTACAAATAAAAAACTGAAAAGTGCGATTTGCAAAATTATTCAGCCCCCTTTTCCCTGAGTGCAACCAATTGCATTCAGAAGTTGCCTGATGACTGCTAATGACTTAAAAGGGTCGACCTGTGTGTAATCTAATCTCAGTACAAATACAGCTGCTCTGTGACGGCCTCAGATGTTGGTTAAGAGAATATTGGGGAGCAAACAGCATCATGAAGTCCAAAGAACACACCAGACAGGTTAGGAATATGGTTNCACAAAGTATTGACTCAGGGGGGCTGAATAATTTTGCACATCGCACTTTTCAGTTTTTTATTTGTAAAAAAATTGTTGATTCATGTATAACTTTCATTCCACTTCACAATTGTATACCACTTTGTGTTGGTCTTTCACATTAAATTCCAGTGAAATATATTTATGTTTGTGGTTGTAATGTGACAAAATATGGAAAAGTTCAAGGGGTATGAATACTTTTGCAACCCACTGTATATGCTGAAGTCTAAAGCCTTACATTGTATGTAGGACTGGATATAGGATATAAATATAAGACTGATTTAGGATCTGCACTGGAAATGCAATGTCTCATTCATTATGCACTATATCACATTTTACATATCTTAATTTAATTTAGGTAAATTGATTTTAGGCTGTATTACTTAAGCCTAAACACATTCTGAATTCCTGCTGCTCTCTGTTTGCAGAAAGAGATACAGGCCATGAGCCAGTGTCACCATCCAAACATTGTCTCCTACTACACCTCCTTCGTAGTGAAAGATGAACTATGGCTGGTGATGAAGCTTCTCAGTGGGGGTAAGTCCATTGTCCATTATTTAAAAAATTATTCAGACTTTAAAATATTAGTTGCGCACTTTATTTCCCTGTCGACTGTTTGTTCATGTCGGTTACCAAGAAACCCTCTGCTTATTTTTGTTCTGCGACTTATTAATAAAGCCAGCTGATGCAGGTGGTGTAAGCAGGACCTCTGATGTGTGGGTTGTTAGCTGACAATCCCTTGCTGTGTTAATACTAGGATTTAAGCAATAACAGTGCACAGACTCTGTTATGTAGCAGCCAAACCTTCAGCCATGACAGAGAGTTAACAGGAAAAGGAAGTTGTACTTATCATGAGATGATACTGTTTAGCACTGTTACCATACTCCAGACGTTTGAGTATTTTATATAGACGAGGTCTCTGTAATATAGCGTTTTAGTAAGCAGCCCAGCTGTTCTCTTTATGTCTACATGCAAACAAGCGAGAATCTGCCTGCAGTGCAGCTGATAAGCTTCATTGCAGCTTTATCAAGTGGAATCAAAAGACAGGAGAATTACAGACTGCTGTAAGTGAGAGAAAGACAGGGTGTTTACGTAATACATGTCTCAAATCTCTGTCTGAGTGAAGAAAGGAGTCCATTTTCAGTTTCTTAGGGTTTATTCACAATGTCACCTTGTTTTTTATTTGGGCAACTTGTGCACAGTGTTTCTTCTTTTTTTTCATTAAAATTATATCCTTGTCAGTCTATGATCAGTCCCAGAGTTATTACATTGTTGACAGTAACAGATTATTTAGGTTTATTGAAAATCACAGATGTTGCTGTGTTATATCTCTGTTAAAGATAATTTTAATATGTTTTAAAAGCACAGTGGTATAAATGATTTTTATTTTTTTAATCTGTTTTTGCATTATGTTCATTAAAAGTATTGGGACATCTACATGAGTGTTAATGACATCTCTTTTTAAACTGTACCCCCTTGGCAGCTGTAACATTGTCCTCTCTTCTGGGAACGAACATGAACTTAGTGTTATTATGGGAATGTCAGTTTATACAGAGATCCTGACTCACCGTCTCCATTTAAGTTCATATTAAAGGTGTTTACTGGGGTAAAGGTCAGGGCAGTGTGCAGGTCCATGACATCCTTTTACATCAAACTCATCCACAGTTTAGATCAAACAAAAAGGACCTTCCCTAAACTGTTTCCACAAAGTCGGAAGCATACAGTTGTGAAAAATGCAAGGCTATGTGCTTGGTATACACATGCAACAATGCAACAAAATGAAACATCTACAGTTAATATTTAATAGATGTCTTCTGACACTCTTGCTTATATTAAACCCAACATAAACATGTTCTGTTTTTTAGAGATCCACATATCACAAAATGAACCCTTTGATGAGGTGCTGTGTTTGAGGTTCTGTTAGAGGTCTGACTGGGCTCTTGCTCTTGACTCTAACAGCAGTTTGTCTGCGAGCTTTGCCCTGCTGTGTGTGGTACTGTAAGACAGTTGCTCGTTAACAGCTTGACCTAGATTTCGGTTTTCATCAGTGAAACAGTGACACAAGTGTCGTTTTGTTAGCTTGTCCATCTTGTGCTGCATGTTTAAATGCAAAGTCGCCTACTATACGGTCATTCAATACTGCTTTCTTTCCACAATCAAAGGTAATGGTCTCAAAACATTAGCTTGTAAGTTATAACAATTAGATCATAATCAGAGGATTTACTTTATGCTGTATGTTTATTTAACTGTATGACAAATATATCCAACAATATAGTCTGGAAAATCATCACTTAAAATAGGCATTGTTTGTTCTCCTGTAATTAAAAAAAACTTTGTTTTCTCATCATTTAGGTCATTTATGTATTTTGCCTAATGTGATGGTATGAAAGCATTACTATATTAATTAAATAAAAAAATACCAACTAAAGTGATCAATCCCCCTAGATTGATCCAGCCTAGGGTCACAGGGAGAACCTAGAACATACCTATCCAGTGGAGAACCTTTTTGGACACTGGACAGATACACCCAGAACAATCTCTGGGAACACATTCACTCACACAGCCAAACACACTATATAGGGGCAATTTAGAGCAGCCAGTTTGCTTTGAATTCTTGTTTTGGGACTGTAGACAAACCCACAGGGACATGTGAAAAACATGGAAACTCTACCGAGATCAGGATTCAAACCTGAATCCCCAGCGCCGAGGGGCAAACGTGGTAACCACTTAGCCACCGTGCCGGTCCTATGCCCTCTTTTAAACGTTATATAGAGATACAACCGCTCAGTCTGATTGGCTGTAATTCCAATAGCTTTGCACATCTTAAATGCAAAAGAAAATTCAAATATTTGCACATCTCTCTATCACGCAACATGTTTTATTGTCTGTTAAATAAAAATTTAAATGCATAAGGCTATAAATGGCTCTCTTCACATCTAGCCACAAAATCTAATGTCATGCCAAACTCTGAATGTAAGCAGAATCTTCAGGCTTCAGTGTTTTTTTTTCCCCCTAACTTACAAACCTGTAAGATGGTTATGATGGACATACACAGATTAACCAGTTCCGTCCTCAATGATTTGTAAATCGTGCAAACTGGCTTTGGCTTCTTAGTAATGTTGTGAATCAAGATCACATTTGGAACAATGACTTTGTGTGGGCAAATTATTGATAGTGCTTTTAATCAGTTATTTAGAGCTAAAGCTAGTTAAAGCCTGAGTTTTTCTGCTGACCTTAAGTAACTGCAAATTTTCTGCAAAGTTTAAAATTAAGTTATTTAGCAAGGCAGGTATTTTATTTTCCCAATTTGGACTAGTGGTCATACAGTATGAAATCCATATACAGATACAGATTACAGAGGCATGTAACATGCCAAAAAAATTGTCTGATTGTCTGTAGTCACTAGCTAGTTGTATCTGTTAGGAATTTGAGGCCACACGTTTTAACAGAACTGATAAGCAGTGAAGCCGCACCTCCTTTACTCCATGCTCAGTGCCGAGGTCACGTGTTCGTTTTAGATTTGATGGTAGTGTGTGCTGTTTTTCAGGTGCTTAGGGACATGGAGGATGGACAGGTGTCCTTCAGTCAATGGGTCATGCATCCTTAACTCAGAATGACATGTACATTGTTTGTGTGTCCTTTACAAAGATTAAAAGGCATGTTATAAAGACCAGCATTTTATTTTGTCCTTTTCAAGGGCAGTGGAACCGCTTATTTGATTTTAAATGGATTGACATGCAAAATGTTTCTTTTTTTTAATTGGACAAATAGTTCTAGACTTCAAAATGAAGATGTTTTCTCAATTATTATTAATAAAATAAAAGAAAATATGACAAATACTAAGTAATGCATACCTGGTGTTGGACTGGACATACCAGGGCTAATCCATGCCCATTTGATGAAATGCACAGAACCACTTATATATTCAACATTCCAAGTACCCATAATAATAATAAACCACATTTTAACTAAATATACTAAATACTAGTAGGAAAGAAACTTCTGATATTGATATTCTGATATGAAACACCTTAGTATTAGAATATAAGAAATGTAAACTTTCAGAGGTTAAATATGGCATTAAAACCCTTAAAAATAAATTTACCCATTTGTTTATTCATTTTCTATTACCAACAGCATTAAGGCTTATCCCAGTGAAAAAAAAAGAAAAAAAAGAAAAGTGTATAACAGGGTAGAAACTAAAACACATTTACAACTATTTCACATGGTCAATTAACCTGACTCCTCTGTGAAGAAACCCAAGCTTTCATACAAACAAACAGTTATGTGGAAACCAAGCAAACTTCAAACAGAAAGGACTATTTTTCCACTCTCGCCCAGGAATCGAATCAAAAATCTGCTTGCTGCATGGCAACAGTGCAACCCACCGCACCACAATGCTACACACCTGATTTAAATGATCAGTAATAAAATTTTACATTAATTATGTGATTTTTATGACTTTAACGGTTAATGTTTCTGGGGTCATGCCTCAAATGCAATTCGGCCACAAACATTCTGATTACCTCTTAATTAAATTTTATTGATTAGATAAAAAACAAATCTTGTCACTTAATTGACCTTGATTAAAATTGTGCTTATGGCTGATCGCTTGTAATTTAATTACTTATAATACATCATATTAGACGTACACAATGCTACAGTGCCTCATATCCATCACGTAAAGAACCTGAGCGGTCAACGCTTTCTTTTGCAAGTCCATCCCTTGTTTATAAGTGTATAAGTGTCTTTGCCAAACTCCATTTACTTGGACTTCTGGGCAGAGAAGCCACATTTGTAACTATAAGTGAGCAAACTAGAGACAACACTTTTTTTTATTGGGATTGGCAATAACAGAAACCACACCTTTTTTTTATTTGTTAAAAACAGGTGACAGAGGTTTCATTTCATGTACTTTAAATTAACTTAACCAGAGCATGACTTTGTGTTTGAGCTTTGTGGATTTATTAAGCTGCTTCTAAACAATAAAATATTTGAAAAAAGTGTTGTACAAATATACTTTGTGTATATTTATACAACAAATTGTGCATCACCTTTTTTATAGAGTTTGGTGTCTGAGAGATGTTGAAGCTACCATCATAACTCAGCCTTACAAGTACTAGGGCCACACCTGTTTGCTTATAAATCACTGGAATAAAAATGTCTCCAACTTCACTGAGACAGACCTAAATATTGGCCCATCCCGATTTACCGCTTATATTAATTTCAAGTGTTTAGTGTCATAAATTTGTAGTTGTTTCATAGATCAGACATGTACAGTGTGGACAGATCTTCGCTACACATAGCTTTTTTGTAGTTAGAGATAATTAAAAACCTAAGCTAAGCAATTATAAGTTTAACAGCTCATAACTGCTTAGATCTCACTCCCTGTCATAGAGAACAGATGTTGACAGTGCTTAACCCGCACATCTTTGGCCTGTCATGCTAATTTACTCTTCGGCCCAGTAGGATTCTGGTAATCTTCCTCTTGTACCAGGTCGTTAAGCTCGTTTCTAAAAAGTAGAACCGTTAGTGAAAACTACAATAAAGAGAGTCAAGCATGCTTTTTCAACTTTTAGACATTTCTGGCAGTCAGCCTGGAAAAGGAAAAGCATTCTTCTCAATGAAAGGACACCGTGGAAATGCTTTCTTATCTGGTACATAATTCCTGTAGCTGTTACTTAGATTTGATGTACAGTGAAGTGACTATTGCACGATTTTGCCTGTAGACACAAATGCACAGCATTCTAGGACTTATGAACTGGAATTACACTTAATCAGGCTGACGGGCAACGCTGGTATTCCAAAAATCAATAAAATTTTGGATTGCTGCTTGTTTATCTACATGATACCTTACTTGCATGGTTTATTAGTGTGATTGTCACATATGGAAATCACACTGTTATCCGATTTTTTTACTATTCCAACGGTTTTGTCTCTCTTCTCCCACAACTTTCGAGCATTTTTTTTGCATGACACACTAGGCTCATTGCTGAAACCACTGCTTGTATACAGCTAAGGAATCGGTCGAACCGCCCCCAAAATATTTCCATTTTTCTGAGCCAAAATTCACATTCACTTTGCATTATGGTGATATTTGCACTCCCATAACTCGGCCAATTTTCGACCTTCAAAAACAAAATTCACGCTTTGGGGATGGCTGCAGTCAGAACGGTCTTGTGAAATCACAAAGTCATTGCACTCTCCCTTCACTCTTCTTCACTCTTCAAATTTGGCTTAGTTCATTTCCTATTAAAAAAAAAAAGATTTTAAAAGTTGCGTAACTGACAATTTTCGAGCTAAAAACGCAAAACTCGCCATGTCCTGAGTGATTTACAGAGCCATGTCCAGCTACAACCACAGACTTTCCATTAAATTTTTATCACTCTTTAAAGGCATTCCCCCTCCTCACATTAACCACACCCCATTACCTGACCACGCCCACTTTATTATTTTTATTTTTTTTACCTTGTTTATATGTATTGCTTTGATATACGTATACGTTGTCTCGTAAGGCCACAAGCTGCACCTGTGAACTCTGCATTTGACCTCTTTGGAGTCACACCAGTTACTTATGTTCACAGCTGCCATCAAATAACAGGATGTGGTTTGCCTTTAAATATCTCTTTTTGCTACTAGGTAATAAAGATGCTGCTCTGACGTCTGATTTCTTTGGCCGTTGTCCATTAGTATGTACGAAATGTCAAGTTAAAAGTTAGCCAGTAATATATTTTTCTTGAAGCACTGCCAGTTATGGTTATTGAATAGCTCTCTATAATTAAAAAATGTTCTACTCAATTTAATTAGGAGGTGACTGCTGTGAGTTTTAGAAAGACAAGAATCCTAGCATCTGATAAACTTGAACGATATTAAACACAAAACACTTTGCTGATTTTAGTATTTAGTATTATGTATTAATATAATGAGTTATAAAGAAGTTAATGCCTGGTTATATACATAACAACATCTCAACAAAATTATAAAAATAGATTCAAAATAGTTATCCACTATTGTGTTATTATCTTTCTTGCAAATTGACTTTCTGTAATGCCATGATCACACTGATTGCAATGCAAAATTTCTTGTGTGGTAAAAAATCAATGCTAAGTGACCATTAGAAGGTAAATTAATGGGGGCGCTAAATAAAGGACACAATGCACATTTGCCCATGTTAAAAAATGTTCAACTGGAGGGAAATTCCTTATGCTGAATTCAATTTACTTGGTCCAGCAGGACATTTATTGTGTAGCAATACATGGGAGACTCAGATTCATGATCACAGAAAATGCTCATTAGCAAGCGTGCAAGGGACGTTGTGCATAGAGAAATATTTCATTTGGTGTGCTTGTAATTAAAATAAAATAAAGTACCACAAAAAGGAAATGGCAAGAAAATATTTTTTACAGTAAAGAACATGTACATTATTAAACCATTCACCTCTGAAACACCGATTCAGGGATTTCATTCAGTCCCATTGTAACAGATGTATAAAATCAAGCCACACGTTTTAAAAATTTAGGCCCTTTTCTGTTCTGCATGTTTATGACCCAGTGAGGGTTCATAAGCATGATCCATAAAGGCATAGTTTGGTGAGAACTTGAACACTTTTTAAATAAACCTGAAGAGATTTAGAGCCAACATGATCATCTGAAATGCTCTTTTGGATAAATGGGTAAATTCATGTGCTACAGAGACGCTCCAAAATCTTATAGAGAAGGAAAAGAAGCCTTACCATAAAAGTGTAAACCTGTTACACCTGCAAGGAGGAGAACAACTTCTCAGAATCGTGTGTTTCTCATACTATAGTTTGCTCTAAAAAGTTTATTACATTCTTATTTTAACTACAACAAATAGCCAATAGATACAGTTTGTAACGTTGCTTTAAGTGTTTTTAAGTTAGGTGTCATACTTTAAGTTTCATTCCTTTACTCACAACTTTCTTCCATGGCATTTATTCTAAGCATGTTGTAATCTAAACGCTCATTTCAGCAGTGATTCAGATTTTATTTTGTATTTTTATTTCTTTTTAATCGGACGTTCAATTAAACAAATGATCCTGTGCATTATGCAGAGGAGAAGCCAAATGAGAGGAACTAGGACAACATTTTGCTTCTGAAATATTGCCAAACCTTATAGGTGATTTAGTGCTGTTATGGAATGTTCCATAAAGTACAACCTTGAGCAGATCTTTGTGTATTAACATGTAAAAAAAAAAAAAAAAAAAAAAAAAAGCTTACATTAGTAGTACCATTTTTGTAGATATGTTTTTTATATGTTGATTTGATTTTTTTTTTTTTACTGTTTTTTATGTTATGAAATTAATTCCATGATTTTGTGTATCCATCAGGGTCAGTGCTGGATGTGATCAAGCACATCATCTCACGAGGGGAGCACAAGACTGGTGTGCTGGATGAGCCAAGTATAGCTACCATACTGAAGGAGGTTCTCCAAGGACTAGAGTACCTGCACAAAAACGGGCAGATACACAGGTAAAAATCTCACAAAAAGTTGGTTATTTACAGTATCGTGTTCAGAAGGTTACAGTACTGTGTGTGTGTGTATATATATATATATATATTTTTTTTTTTTTTTTTTTTTACAATTTTTGTGTAATGGTCTCGAAATTAGGTGTGTTCAGGAATTTTTCTGGTGTATTGTAGTCTTGGCAACGGAAAACACAGGTTTACCACTGACAAAAAACTAGACAGACAGTCAGACATTCATTGCTATCTTGGCAGTGAATCACATAGGTGTGTGCCCATCGGCACTGAACCCTATTAAATATCACTGCGTTTGTACAGACAATACATAAACATGGAGAACACAATACTGTGTGTTCTCAATTCAATGTAGAACGGAAAACCTCCTGAACCACCGCACCGCACAGGTCAGGTATCTGCACCATTAAAATAGCAATCTGCCAAAGTCAGACCTCACCTGGCACTTAAAGGAAATGTCAAGTGGCATGCTGATTGGTTTATTGCATGTTGCATTCAAAACACACCCATGAGTAATAGAAGTAGTTAATAGAAATAGTTAGTGAACCATACTATATATATATATATATATATATATATATATATATATATATATATATATATATATATATATATATATATATATATATATATATATATATATATATGTATACATATATATAGTTCACAAACTATTGACAGCAAAGCTGTTAAACAAGCTGGAATCAAATGGAGGATTCCAAATAAGATGAATAATATAGTTGACATTGATTAGCTTTTTTTTTTCAATTTGTAGTAAAATATGTGGCACAGTACAGAGTCATCTCCATCTGTCATAATAATAGTAATAATAATAATAATAATAAATGCATTGTTTGAGTCAGTGAGCACTGTGAATAGAGATGTTTTATTTAATGTGAGACTGATTGATGACCAGGAAAGCAGCATGGAGAGGAGGGTAATCCTACCCTCTAGTTTCCCACGGGGTGACACCTAATACACACTATACAAACAAATAAAACCACCTGAAGGCCTTGCGAGAGATCAGATTGATAAGGTACCTACCCAGTAAATTCAGAAAATAAGCACAGAAAAGACATTAATGAATCACATGGGATTCTTCCTGCGTGTTGATATACAGAAATCAAATACAGCACCATCCACAGAACTGGTATGAGATGAGATGAGGTAGTGGTTGTCAAGTGTCAACCTGCACTGTTCATAAAAATGTCAGTTCTGACAATTTAAAAGCAAAGATGAAGGTTTATCTGCCCTGTATGATTGCTTCATTATGTGCTTGTAAGATTTTATCTCATTAAGGCTTCATTGTAAAAAACTGCTTGCTGTTTTGGATTTCTTTTTCCATTAGTATTGCAGCTTTGTTTTAGCTTGATGCGTTACTGCAGCAGTTGAAGTGTGTCAATGATTTATTACTTTTTATTATAAGTGCTGGCGTGTGGCTACAGATTTAAATCATGACAAGATTCTCAGGTCTTTATTTTCATAGACCAGATTTTGTGTGTTACAAGAATCGTCTGTCTTTCGATCAATATAGATAGATAGGGAGGGATGGATGGGTGTGATGTTGGCAAAGTGGTGCTGGGAGAGGGAAGGCAAAGTCTTGAATAAGGAATTGATTTAGAAGTAATTAATGCATATGACACAGCTACGCCAGATTAGTGTGGCGCAGTCTTTATTAACCATAAAATGTCATGTCGCGGGGAGAGAGATTCCACGGACCGTCAGGAGCGGGACTTTCGGCGAGATACATTAGCCCACATTTATATTTAAATGTATTTTAAAAGCAATGTAAATTGTCGGTCTAGGGAATCTCTCACCCCGCGACATAAAATGTTACTGCTTGTAAAGGCTGCACACGTTCATGAGGTGGAGTAAGGTGCGGTAATTACTTTTAATCAAAGTCCATCACAGAGGGTTTCTCCTTTCATTCCCCAGCGCCGCTGCGCTACCTATCACAATAGAGATGAATGGATAAATAGATATAGATAGGGATGGATAGCTAGGTTTGAATCTTCTGTTGTGTTATCTAAAGAAATCTTTTTTCAACCTTTTTTAATGCATGATGATAATACATGATATTTTACCTGATAACTGAAACCTGATAACGATTTGGCTGTTAAATGGTTTAGCACACACCTTAAATAGTAGGAAAATTTTATTTATAGTTTTTCTTTCATATCCAACATCATGAAGTTAATTAGATACAGATGTCCCTTTCCTTAATGTCCTATTGTTTCCATGGAAAAGACTAGCAAGCTAAGCTTTTACCTTTTGACTTTTTGTTCAGTCATTAACATGTTGTCAATCAGGCTTAGTAAGAAACAGAACTGTTCGAAACTTTTATAGGGACAACTGACTTGATAGTTCTGTCAGATGTAGTTCAAAGTACTCTGCTTACTCAGAGTTTGCCCTCTCTTTGCCCTGTAAGCTGGATCATATGAGTGAGAGGAGCTGTGGGAATCAGAGAAAATCACATGATATTCCATTTCAACCCAGCAGAAATCAGTTCGAGGCAGCTACCCAAATCTGGCCTGAGGTCTTGCACAATAAATAAGAACAAACCTCATTGCCACCTCTTCATTTACATCATGATGTTTACCAGCGCTGTAGAGCTTTAGATTGACCAACAATCACCTGATACATTTCTCAACTCGGTCTAGCAGCTTCACAAGGCACTGTAATTACGTAGGCATGATTTTTAACTTCTCCTGCTGATTTTACCATAGCTGAATTTCATCACAGACACTGTATCTAATACAGCAGCATATCATGTAGTTTTAAGAAGACTGACATCACTATTTTTCTGCTTTTATGTTCCTTTGTTTAGTGTCTACTACTATTACTGATTTGTTAGGATTATAGTAATGTTATAAAAATAACTCTCTATTACTTACTGACTGATTAAAGTACTATATAAAACAGTTAGTTCCGGTCTTTAAATCTGATTAGTTGAGCTATTTTTCCAGCTGTGACATTATTGACATTAATCCAAATCTCTGACAATACAAAACCTTATTTTTTCGAGTCTTTTGCAGCTGTTTTTTATTAAGTGTGTTCTGTGTAGTTTGACCACTAGATGGCAGTTATTAATTATTACACAAAAACAGAATCCTGTTAGTCAGCAATCAATGTTTACTTTAAAAACCGTATATTACATTGCTGAAGATCAGTTTATTAATGATTTTGCTTTCAATAAACTAATTTATGAACATTGTTTTTTTCATTATTTTGTGTTTGTAACCAATTTAGAAAAGCAATAAAGCTCTTAACGTTGTGAATTATTGTGAATAAATCACGGGAAAGAGGTTTTAACTACTCCACTGACAGTTCAAGACTAACAATACTTTCCTGTGATTCATTCACAATAATGCACGTTCTCTTGTGCATTATTGCTTTATTACTCGGTCTGGTGCAATGCACAGTTTAGTAATTAATGTCTAAATGTTATTGTGTAATAGCCTGAAGATATTAAAGTGTATTTAAATGCTTAAATTGTTAATTTCCTAATGAGCTGTTTTGTGCAAACCACTTCTGAGCATACAAATGTGTATATTAATGATCCCTCCTAAAAACTTGTGTAAACACATTTTAAAGATTGATATTTCTATTTTAATAAAGTGTCATGCACAATGTATTCAAGTGCTTTTAATATTACAGAAACAGTTTCTTAATTGAGATTCCCATTTTTTTTCATTTCTTATTTTGTGACCTGTGTCTGCCAAACAGGTGGTTTAGACTGGGTTGGCATTATTACAAGACTTGAGATCTGAGGACTCCCATGTTTCCACTTTCCTGGCTTAGCGTTCACAGGCCCATATGGTGGTATTTAAAAGGGATGGAGCCCTGTTGCTGCAATAGCGACCTCAGTTGGCAGAACAGTGAATGACTTTAAAAGCCTTGGAGCGAAATTGGAGAAGTACACATAACATACCATTATTTCATGTATGTCAGTGGATTAGTAGAATAAAGAAAAATCAATGAATAATAAATGTCATACAACCCTTCAGTTCATCTTATACTTGATACCAATAAATGACATTTATTACACAAAACTATTTTCTTTTCACTGTTTGACTTATAACAGTAAATAGTTTTGTTGATTACATATTTAAGTTTTTTAATAACATCTATTTGCTGGACACGTAGTGAAAAGTGTATAGATTTACTCTATCTTGCAAGAAACATTAATGCTCTGCACCAGTTTCACAGTCATGGAAAAGAAATGGTGAGAAATCAATAAAGAAAAGATTGTAGATTGGGAGGAAAATTAATGGTGTTTTTATTGACATTTTTAAAATCCCACTGCCAGGTCACTTTTTTTTTTTTGCTTGAAGTTTCCCCTAGTAATAGCCAGCACTACAGTCTACACTAAACTTAAAAGCTTGCATGCATGCTGGAGTAAGTGTTGACATCAGACAACATCACCAGTTTGAAAACATGGCCATTAATGAAGCATGTGGATATAATATGTATGCATTTTTATAATGTATGTATGTAACCTAAATATGTCGGAGGCAAACATTTTTCGACTTTTTCTGGTAATCATGTGACCTACAGCAAATTATTGTAAAGTTTAAGGAAGCTGCTTCTTTTGTATTTAAAGAGCTGCTACTTCTAATTCATCATGCAAGCCTTTTTTTCTTTTGACTGGGTTTCAATCAGTACTTTTTATAGAGAATGTCACAGCAGGCACAGAGGTAGAGAGAATTAAATAGGTGTCGGTGTTTGGAGTGGGTGTAAAATAAATGGTTTGGAAGGTAATCAGAGCATCCAGTCAGCAGATGTCTCAAATCCTCTCTCATCATTCTGTTTCCAAACCCGTCTCTTTTCTTTGGACTGAGATGACCTCCAGCCAAGGCTTTATCATCAGTCTGTCACCATGACTACAGCTGGCATGACTGGCTAATTTGTGACTTCCAAACACACACGCAGCAGCAGCAGCAGTGTATTTGAAAGACTGAATCAAGATGGAACAATTCAACTATAGTACGATGCTGCACAACAATAGAGGTTTCCAGTATTTACATTCAGTATGATACTAAATGATGGTCAGAATTTACTTGATGACTGAATTGCATTCATAATTACATATGTTTTTAAGTGTAAATAAATTTAAATATAGTTATTTGATAAGCAAATTTGTGCTCATGTTGTGCACCTTATTACCATAATGGTAATCACCTTTATACAAAAGCTGAAAACCTGTTCCCCAATTTATTAAGAGAGAGAGAGAGCGCGCGAAAGAGAGAGAAAGAGTGCGTGTTCGTGTGTTTGTAAATAGATGTGTATGAATGTATATTCATTGTTATGAATATTTAATGTGGGTTTGTCTGTTGACAGGGATCTAAAGGCTGGAAACATTCTGCTGGGGGAGGATGGCTCAGTACAGATTGCAGGTACATTACATTCTTAGAATTCCACAGATACTCCCAAAATGTTTTTAGAAAGCCTACCAGAAGTGTAAAATCTGAAATAAATTTCATTACAATTCCTGTAGGTGTCCCAATACATTTGTCCGCATAGTGCATCAGGTCACATGACAGTCCAAAGCAAAAATTATTATGTTCTGACATCAAACCAACAGAGATCAACAATTTTGCCAGTACAAGTTATCTTTATCACATGCTTTTTATTATGTATCGCTCATAAAATGGATGTTATCATTTTTAGTATTTTGGTTTTGTTGCTCATGTTGTGTTTATTTCTTACATTACAGACATCACTTGTTATTGGGATTGTTATGCTGGATGTAATTGCTTTCTGTGCAGACTTTGGTGTAAGTGCATTCTTATCTACTGGTGGTGACATCACCAGAAATAAAGTGCGCAAGACGTTTGTTGGAACGCCGTGCTGGATGGCTCCTGAAGTCATGGAACAGGTAAAAATTTCATTTTTCATCTGTTTTCCAAAACAGAGTATATAGAATATAGATTTGTTGAAGCTGTAGAACTTACAGTACAAATCTAAAGTTTGGTTTAAGATTTGTTTCAACTTTTTTGCTAAAAAAGATGGACTTTAGTTCTACATTTACAGACTTTACTCAATCCGTTCCTCTTTATACTCTGTCCTTTTTTAGACCGGCCACCACAGAGCAGGTTTTATTTGGGTGCTTGATGATTCTCAGCACTGCAGGGACACTTATGGTGCATGAGTGTGTTTTGTACTTGTACAAGTGAATTAGGCTATCGGTGCTACTGAAGTGTCGAAACACCACAGTGACACTGCTAGACTGAAACTAATTAGTTAAGCAAGAATGACTAACTCACCAGCATCCTGTAGGCAGCATCCTGTGTGCATTGATTAAACAATTTGAGAATAAACAACAAAAATAAAATGTGCAGAAATAAATGACCTACAGACTTTGGATATATAAAGGAGATCAAGCTGATGAAGTCTATGTAATAGGATGCATGGTGTGTGGGCACAATGTTTGGCTGTGACTGATCTAATTCACACGGCGCAACAAACACAAACACTATCATGTCATTGTATATAGTGCAGTGCTGAGAATCTTTTAGTATTTTACTGGTATTTTTGTGGTCAGTATAGGGAACGGGTGGCACGGTGGCTTAGTGGTTAGCACGTTCGCCTCTCAGCGCTAGGGATTCCCGGTTCGAATCCCCATCTGGGTGGAGTTTCCATGTTCTCCCCGTGTCTGCGTGGGTTTCCTCCGGGTTCTCCGGTTTCCTCCCACAGTCCAAAAACATGGATCAAGTTAATTGAATTCTCAAAAAATTGCCCCATATAGAGTGTGTCTGTGTGAGTGAGTGTGTGCCCAGCGATGGATT
>JAFMOD010001319.1:610374-679457 GCA_019802435.1 Corydoras maculifer | reverse complement strand
AGCACGTTCGCCTCTCAGCGCTAGGGATTCCCGGTTCGAATCCCCATCTGGGTGGAGTTTCCATGTTCTCCCCGTGTCTGCGTGGGTTTCCTCCGGGTTCTCCGGTTTCCTCCCACAGTCCAAAAACATGGATCAAGTTAATTGAATTCTCAAAAAATTGCCCCATATAGAGTGTGTCTGTGTGAGTGAGTGTGTGCCCAGCGATGGATTGGCGCCCTGTCCTGGGTCTATCTGCCCAGGGCCTGAGACGTTCTCCCCTGGATGGGCATGGGGAACCCCACCGCGACCCTAATAGAGGATAAGCGGGAGATAATGAATGGATGAATGAATGAGTATAGGGAACTTAAAAAGTATTTGGTAATTGTAGAAATGCAGATTGCTTCTATAAGTCGAGCTGCAAAAATTGAAAATGAGTGTAGAACTAAAAAGATGTAAGTGACCGGTATCTATAGGTGCATTTTTTTTTTCTTTGCACTATGGCTGTCAACAACACTCATATTGTTTCTTTTGGAAGTTGTTAAGCCTTATTAGGTTAATGTGGGTGCTGAAGCCTTTCCCAGTGCTTATACGGTAAAATTCAGTGAAAGTCCCTAAACAGGTTAAAGTAGCATTCTCACAAACACATTTATATACATCTTAAGCTATTGAATGATACTCAAGCAGACACATTGACAACATACAAACCTTTCACAGATAGAAGCCAGCAGAATTGGAATATGAACCATGGGTCATTTTGCCATCCACTGCAAGTGGAATTACGTTTTCCCCCTGTAATCATGTTTAAACCAGCAGGAGCAGAATTATACCGCTAAAGTCACTGTGTGTGTGTGTGTGTGTGTGTTTGTGTGTACAGGTCAAGGGATATGATTTTAAAGCAGATATCTGGAGTTTTGGAATCACAGCCATTGAACTGGCCACAGGCGCTGCTCCCTACCACAAATACCCACCCATGAAGGTAAGTAATGTGCTTGCATGGTGTATGTACATATATATATATATATATATATATATATATATATATATATATATATATATATATATATATATATATACATACACACTGACCATCAAGTGTCTATGGACAGAAACTATAACTGGGAATGTAGTTTGAGTTGAAGACAAAGCAAGTTACTGTAGCCCTCACTGTGTCCTTAGCCAATTAGGTCGCAGCCGGTGTTTGTGCAGTCTAGTGTAGGAAATATCCACTCTAGAATTAAATGTGATTCATACACACAAATGAAACACATGCAGTATGGTGACCACACAATTATAGAATGTATCTAGCTAGTTGAAAAATCTGGATGATATTTTTGTTTGAATGAGAAACACTTACTAATCTTTGTTCTGATTTAAAATTAAAGACGGACTAGTTTAATATGGGCAAAGTAGAAAAACAAGGCCACATTCTGTTATCATAGCAGGACTAGATAAAAAAAAACTATTAAGGATTCAACATTAAATAAATGTCAGCATGTCAACATTGGAATAAATGTCACTTTTGATATGCCGATGATGCCACACTTACTGTGAAATATATCTTGAAGATCTGACGGTGCTTCTAAAAAACAGTTGTTTTTAAAGTGAACACTGATCACTGACTAACAGGATTCCGGTTTCTCAAACAATTAAATACTTCCATCTAGTGGACAAATTACAGAATACAATTTATAAAAAAAATGTAAATAATGTGTTGTATTTCACACATCAATATGAATGTAGTCATAGGTGCACATTACTGTCAGTTATGTCTCAGCTGGACAAACGATTCTGCCAATCAGATTTAAGGATCAGAACTACCCATTTTATATGCAGTTACATTTCATGATTTGACCTAATCAATGTCAAGTTTCATGTTTGTCTTTTTTATATTAATATTGGGTGGCACGGTGGCTTAGTGGTTAGCACGCTCGCCTCTCAGCGCTAGGGATTCCCGGTTCGAATCCCCATCTGGGTGGAGTTTCCATGTTCTCCCCGTGTCTGCGTGGGTTTCCTCCGGGTTCTCTGGTTTCCTCCCACAGTCCAAAAACATGGAACAAGTTAATTGAATTCTCAAAATTGCCCCTATAGAGTGTGTCTGTGTGAGTGAGTGTGTGCCCAGCGATGGATTGGCGCCCTGTCCTGGGTCTATCTGCCCAGCGCCCGAGACGTTCTCCCCTGGATGGGCATGGGGAACCCCACCGCGACCCTAATAGAGGATAAGCGGGAGATAATGAATGAATGAATATTAATATTGAACAATGTACAGTAATACATTGTTTTAAAGCAGCTTTGCAGTTTTTTAGCATTAACCCCCAAAGAACATGCAGAAGCAGTAACAGTGGTGTTGTGGATGAACCTGTGAGGACCAAGACTCAATAGGGGACTCATCCTCCTTGTAAACTGCTTCTCCACATGAACTCAATATATGTCATTCTTTGCATTGCTCTGCATTTTTTTCTATTAGGTGCTTTAAATATCCATTTTTAAAGCCATTTTTCCAGTTTTATAAATGTTGCAAATGTTCTCAGTAAAGAATATGTCATAAAATGTAGGCTATTCTAATTTGAATGTGCTGATTTTATGGCCTGTTGCAGGTACTGATGCTGACTCTACAAAATGACCCTCCCTCCTTAGAGACGGGAATCACAGATAAGGAGATGGTGAAAAAATATGGCAAATCTTTTAGGAAGATGATCTCGCTGTGTTTGCAGAAAGAACCTGAGAAACGGTAACATTAACTACACTGTACATTTAGTAAAATAGCTTAAGAGTGGATTCTAGACTATTTTCAATTTTTGAGATGAGATTTATTCAACATAATCGTAACAGATAAGCCATGTTTATACAAACTATTCTGTCTATTCTAACCATTTATTTCAATTTTTCCTTTAGACCAACATCGTCTGAGCTGTTAAAACACAAATTCTTTCAGAAAGCAAAGGTAAGAAGGGGTTGTATGTAAGACAGATTCTGTTTAAGGGGAGGTTTGATGCAGCTTTCGTGTCATAATTGGGTGAAAGCTGGGTTTTTAAATGTAACATGGCATTATGAGCCAAAGATTCTGCTCTAATGAGTACCAGGCACGAGACTTTAAAATAACCTCACTTATGGTGAGTGTGCTGTTTGTCAGTGCCAGTGCCTGTACTAGACTCATGCTCTACATCTAGTAGCCTGTAGGTGGCAGCAAATGAAAGCTGTTCCTTGATTTATTATAAATAATATTGGTAAGATTGCAGTGTTTGAGGGTCACATGCTGTATCACCAAGAAAAACTTTTTCAGGTTGAGGATGCTTTATAGGTTTTTCAAATGTACAGAACTGGAAATGAACAATTATTTACTTGATATTTGACCTTATTCAGAATACTTGTTTAATTAACTAACGCATAGAGGCTGAATGAGAAATATCTACAGGTTTATGGAGAGACAGCTATTTTTCACATATTGTTTTGATTTTAAAGTTTTGTGTTTTAACATTCTAATGTAAAACTTGATCAGTTTTGGTCTTTCTTTTTTGTCCTTAACCAAAATATGCATTTTAAATGAATAAAAAGGCTTTGGTTAAAATATGTTCAAAGTTTATTTTCTGACTCTTTCCTTGTGATCTGACATAGTGGTAAAACTTAATACATTGACTTGTTTTTTTTTTCCATTGGATTTTTCAGAATAATGAATTTCTCCAGGAGAAGTTGCTACAGAGGGCACCCACAATAACAGAGAGGTCAAAAAAGGTGCGATTCAGGATCACTCAGTAAATTGGTTACATTGGTTTGTATCAATACATCAAGTGCATCATACTGTATGTCCCTGTTTGTAGGTGCGGCGGGTTCCTGGGTCCAGTGGCAGACTGCATAAAACAGAGGATGGTGAGTGGGAGTGGAGTGATGATGAGCTGGACGAAGAAAGCGAAGAGGGCAAAGCTGCTGTCTTAGCTTTACGGGTAAGTCATATGTACATATTCATTATTTTCCTTATAATGTCACTGTGACTATATTCTGATGGTCTACCCACCTCTCCAAACTCTGGTGTTCTTCACATGTGCATCCTTCTGTTAGTAACTGGCACACTGATCACGTAGCGCCACACCTACACCACCACTGTGTGTACAGGCCTTTCTTATGTGTTTGTCTGATGTGATGTATGTTTTGTCTTTGAAACTGAAGGACCAGTCCAAGTCGGTTAGCGCGCAGCGGCGACAAGTTCGCTTCTCTCAGCCCCTGGAAGTTCCTCCATCCAGGGTTGGGTTTTTCTTCTGCACATACAGATGGCTCCATTAACAAGAAAGCACTCCCTGTTAGCAGTCAGATTACTTATCACCAGCCTTAAACAAACAAAAGGAAGAAGTCAGTTTTCTATACAGTTTTGTTCAAATTTTTGGACACTCCTGGTCGAATTTCATGTTGTATTGATTTTTCAATACAATAGAAAGTACAATAACGCAATCTTAGTATTTTGTGACTAATATTTTTTTTAAATAAATTTAATTCAGCAAAAATTTTTAATTGGTCATAGAGCGCCACATATTTTCATCTACTTTTTAAAACCGACCAAACCTTATATTGTTTATGTTATTTAAGCTGGGAGAGTCCAAATCTCTGCATGAGACTAAATGTGTGAAGTTTAGCTATGTCTATACATTTGAACATATTGGCAATTAAATGACCCGAAGAACGCGACCACTCATCATTTACATAGGCAAGAGAATAAAATGCTGGCTGCAGTTACTACAGTAAAGTAAAAAATTCTGAGGACACTTCCAATAACTTTTATACATGTTACATAAAATAAGTTAATAATTGATTACCTGTCAGTTGTATAAATTGCAGGTTGAACTTGTGAACTGCTAATGTAAGCTTCATAAACAAAACAGAAACATACCGTTGGCTGTCTTAATACCTGTCGTTGACTTATGATTTAAGCTCATTATGTAATGAAAACTTATGATGAAATTTGTAAAATGTGATAAAAACTGTCTAGTAAATAGATATATCTAAAATAAAAAAAATCTAAAACAGGTTAATCTTATGTTGAAAAAAATAACTTTTAAAGAAAATAACTATTTAAAAAAAGCTTTTTGGAACTTTTATGCAGTACTTCATTTATTCATTCATTATCTCCCGCTTTATCCTCTATTAGGGTTACGGTGGGGTTCCCCATGCCCATCTAGGGGATAACATCTCGGGCGCTGGGCAGATAGACCCAGGACAGGGCGCCAATCCATCGTTAGGCAGCAGTACTTCATGACTTCTTTAAACTATATTTTATTTTTAAGTTTATTTTATACAAAGAGATTTTTATAAAAGTCCTGACTCAACATGATTTTAATCAATAAACTACCTTCATACCAGCAGTTATTTTGGCACCCTTGCCAGAAATTTTTTTTTTGTCATAACCACCAAAAATTAATCAGTTTGCTGAAAACTTATAGAATTTTAGTTTGACCTGCAGTTTGTGATAAAATTAAATATCTACTGATGTTTACCAGTGGTGCCACTAATTGTTAAACAAACTGTATTTAATATCTGTAGTTATTGGAAGTCATGCTCAGGTGTGTGAATGGCTTGAATGGCTTAACATTATCCCAAGTGTCTGGTAAAATGCCTTATATCAGGTTATGCCCAATTTTTAAAGGACAGGTCACAGAATTTTAGAAGGCTTATTCAATACTGGCAAATCAATAGAAATTGTCCAATCTCATTTTTTAAAAACATTAAGATATTTTATTAAAAGTAACAGAAAAAAAACCTGTGGTTTGTCAATTCTCCTAAACCTTTCAACATTAACATTTATCACAACATTTATTATTCTTGTAAATGAGGCAAAATGTCGTCATTTGCACACAGACAATTTAAAAGCTTTAATTAAAAGAACTTTGCAGTATTTTTTATGTTATTGATGCAGTTTCAGTGTGCATTTCTTAATGCAGTGGTAAACTGTGATTAGTTGATGGTTTTCTAAGATACCCCAGGACCCATGTGACTGTGTGTTCATGTTTTATAATGTTTCATATTGTAAAATATATATATATATATATATATATATATATATATATATATATATATATATATATATATTTATATATATATATTGCAAGAGTTGATACAGTTGTACTATTCGATCGTGGTTGAGTTGTGGTTATTTTGTGCTTTCATTGTATTTAAATGAAACATGTAATAAAAGGATTCCTGCCTTTTATCAGACTGGTTTCTGACAAAATACAGCAGGTTAGCTTTTAAAAAAGGATATATGTTACAATTTTTATTTAGTAAATTATAAGGGGAAATTTGTATTAAACAAGCCTTCCACAGATGCTTATCTTGTATATTTAGGGAGCTTGTCTTTCCTGGAAGCCATCTGTATTTCTGTGTGTGTTATAACTTTTCAACCTAGGGACATTTTTAACCAGGTAAAATGGAAACAGTTAAGTTGTGAATATTAATCAGACTTGGGGTGAAACACTAACAAATTGTTGCTTTAGGCTAATTTTACAGTACGTACTTTTGTTACTGGACTTGATAGAGAGCTGCACAGTGTTACATCTGAAAGTGTTACATCAATCTATGTCCTGCTCCACATTATTAAATATGTTTGTTATGAAATTGGATATGGCTTTCTTTAAAAGTAAGGCCTTGTCAATACAAAAACTGGTACTAAATATCAGTCTTTAACTGATTTATGGATCACGATACCATGACATTTCTATTTGAAAGAAAACTGAATTTATGGTCTAATATCAAGCTTCTTTCCTTTGTATGTATTATGTATAGACACGTATGTTTAAATTAAATTAGATTTGTTCCAGCTTTATGCAACAACAATGTGATTTAAAACCAGTATGGAAGCTTTATTTTTATATAAAAAGGAGCATGTTAAATTTTAATTTAATGCCATTAATTTGTGACATATAGCCAAAGAGATTAAGATTAAGTTGCAGCGTAATTGCTTCTGACCAGTCCAGGTTAACAGAAGTGTGTATATGAAATGCTTAAACATGATGGCGCATTGTGCAAACTGACCCTCTTCCCAAGTTCTGCAGCACTGGAACTGAAACTTTTGCACAACTTTGACGAATCTTTTGTCTTTTTCAGTCGCCAAGAGTAAAAGAGGGCCAGTCAAACTCGGAGGTAGGATTTTTCTTATTCATGTAATCATTAGCATTATATGTGATCTATAGGTCACAGGTAGCATTTTGTCTCTGTGGTTCGCACCCTGTGATGACGAAAGTGCTGTGTTCAATTGCCATGCAGTCTCACAATTAACATAATAATTAGATTATTTTCAAAAAAGTCTATATAAATTGAAATGTCTCCTGAGACTGTTTACAAATCTAAATATAAAGTTCATTATTGTTTACAGATTTTCCAAACAGGAGAGTCTTTTGGCACTCACCTCAATGCTGGGGTTCCCAGCCAGGCAGATTTACCTCAGTCTAGTGGGCAGGCTGTGCCCCCTTCACAAAGCCCACCTGCTCCTACTAACCCTGTCCAGGTAAGTCTTAGAACCTCTGTACTGAATTTACTTCCCAAAGGCCCAGTTGTATATTAGTTTTCATTCATTCATATTTCAACAAATATTTTTTGAATCCCGAAGGCTCCTGCCCCAGTTCCAGTTCCAGTACCAGTACCAGCTCCGCTAAGTGATGCCTCAAAGTCACCTATTAGCCTGGTATTAAGGTTAAGGTATGTTTTTTGTTCTAACTTTGTCTTTATTAAGGGGGTAAAGAGGGTAAATAATACATGGGTTTGTTCCCATTTTGGCCTCATGAACATATGTAAAATAATGTGAATTATTAGCTCACATAGATGTAGTTAATTAGTTAATGTGTGTGTGTGTGTGTATATATATATATATATATATATATATATATATATATATATATATATATATATATATATATATATATATAATCTAACAAATCTTACTTTTTTTTTCCCCCAGAAACTTAAAGAAGGAGCTTAATGACATCCGATTTGAGTTTATGCCTGGTCGAGGTACAAGCTTTTTTCTTAGAAATATTTTAGCATTACCTCACAATTAGCCATAGGATACTATGTTCTCTGTCATTTGTCACTTATTGGTATAAAGTGATTTGGGGCGAAAGTTAAGGATAGCAAAACTTAAAAGCAAAATATTTAATTCACTTGTTTGGAAGTTTTTTTTTTATGTTTGTGCTTATGTGTAATTTTGTTGGTCTGCAGACACGGCAGATGGAGTTTCACAGGAGCTAGTGTCTGCAGGTCTTGTAGACGGGAGAGATTTAGTCATAGGTAAGTGTTTCAAAATGTCCTACAGTTCCGTAATTTTTAATGTGTAAATATGAAAGTGGTCAGTATTCCGTGCACCTGTGTATCCTTATTCACACACACACACACACACACACACACACTTAATTAGAACTTAAATTAAAATTAAAACTTAATTAGAAAAAATAAACTGACTTTGTTTCAGAGGGTTTTGCTATTAATTTGTTATTAGCAGGAGCAATTAGTGACTGGTGAGGTCATCAAGATGGTTTGGTTAATTTCACATTTTGTCAATTCTGAAGCTGATAGTATATAACAATGTTTTTTGTACATGGCATCAAAATATCTGAGATTTTACTTACTCAAAACTAATTTAATTTGTATGTTTTTTTTTTTTTTAACTTAAGCTCATTCCACATTTCACTTCACTTTTACCAAGGAGTTCCTAACAAAGGGAATTTTTTTCTTTACCAGTTGCTTGATTTACAAACAATCCAGCATATTGCATACAGCTCTTATTTATTTATTTTTAAACACTTTGGTTGATTGATTGTAATTTTTGTTACTTCTTTTTAGTCGCTGCTAATTTGCAGAAGATTGTTGATGAGCCTCAAGCCAATAAAAACGTCACTTTCAGGCTGGTGAGTAAGCTACAAATACCTTATAGCTTATGTTCAGAAGAGTGGAGACTGTTGCTATGGTAATTACCCTGAGTTTTTATGTTAACAGGCATCTGGCGTGGAGGGCTCTGAAATTCCCGATGACATTAAACTTCTGGGATTTGCTCAGCTCAGTATCAGTTAAAGTTTGCCTCCATACAGGGACCATGACTTGCCTCAAAAAATGTGAAACAAAAAAAAATCTTCAAAAGAGTGAAACACTTGTACCCAGAGCTCACCCTCAATCACTTTCAGATACCACTTCTGCCAAAGAAAAGCATCCCATTGCGTGAGCAAATAGGATTTAAACAAACCTCCCAGCTGTGGAAGGCATTGGGGTGATGAGATCCGACTCTATAGGAATCAACCGTGTAACGTTTACAGTGTACTTGGAAAAAAGGAATGCGATTTTCAACACCAACGATTAACTACTTATGGTCTTCCTGATTTCTTTTCTCCCATCATGTCTGTATTGCCCAAACTACTTTTGTCATAATCAGCGTAACAATGCCTTATTTTACAGAGCTACTGAATGCATGTCAGAAGCAAAAATCACTCTTTTACTGTTCTAGCACATCTAAGCCTCGGACTTAGCACATCCCATAGTCTGTCGCAACGATCCCATCTTTCTTCCCCAAAGGTTATCACTTGTCACTTGACTGTCCTTAGGCACTCTTAGGTTTTTGGCATTCTCAGCTGCTGTACAGGAAAATTGTCTGCGTGATGCACTGGTTAGTATTACCTTCATATGTTTGGTGTGTTTTTCAGCTGCCACATTCCCAAGTGGCAAGACAAAACATATTGTATCTGTTTCTCAAAAATCCTCTGGCACATTTTAGTCATTTACTGATCCTCTGGTTCAAACACCGGTTTCAACAAAACAAGGCATTTTAAGAATCTCCCATACTCCGCTTTTAGGCTTCTGGTGTACAGTTGTGTATAAAATGTTAGACACCACTTAAACGTTGTTCTCTAATTTGATCGACACTACTCCTTCAGTTTAAGTTAATCCTGTTAAAATTAAGAAAATCATGTGTGTTTCTCTTTTGGTGTTTGCGACGTCTGTTGTCGGAGCGCTCCTCAGTGCTACTTGATCGAATCTTCTAGCCTGTAAATAACATGAACTGGGCTTTTGATTTGCTTTTATATGATTTCTTTCACCCATTGCCTTTTTGTTGTCGTTCACTGATGTTGCGGCTGACGAAGCATTATGCGCTCAGAGGCCCCTTTGAGCATCCTGATTGAATTCTGTTTGCTGTGTGCAGGACATCTGTCTGTTTCCAGCCAGCATGTGGCATAGTGTAGGATTGGGCATAACAGTTTAGCTTGCTTTAGTGTGTGTAGCTATAGGGACAGGGAAATGTAATATTCTAAATTTAGTTACATTTCATTTTTGGGGTTTTTTTTATTTAATTTTTTTTAGAATGAATGAAATCAGTGTTCAACTTGAATTTTGAGATGATATCTCTACTAAATAGCTTTGACCAAAAGATTGGGATTGTCTCTCTATGAAAAGGTATTATGAAAATTATTTTGGGAGGGGGGAGGTGTAAACATTCAATTTTTGGATTTTTATAGAGTATAGTTTTGTGATCATTAAGCAGAATGATCACAGAAACAGTAGACTTCATACTAACAAGTTGTGACATCATAAGCTTGATGTGTTGATTGTGTTCTGTGATTTATAGATTTGTGGATGCCTTTACATGCACACCCAGAACCCTAATTACATTTTGACAGTGGCTTTTAGTGTTCATTAAATCGAAATAATTCCCACTTTTGAAGCTCAGAAAATCAACATGTTCTACAATATCGGTAGTTTAGTTTAACTGTGACAACAGCATTCACAGTGTGTTTACAAGTATCAAATTCAAAACATATTTTTGCAATAAAAAAATAGTGTGGAAGTGGATCATCATACGGATCTTGCCATCTGTCCTGAATCAGTATTGACCTGTGAAATCAACTCTGCATTCATAATAACCTGGCTAATCTTTCATGAATTTAATCCATTTTCTTTTGCTTAGTAGAATACTCATTTTATACCATCAAACATTTACCCAATTTGTTCAAAACAAGCCCAGTGTATTTGATCAAGTATTACACAATAACTCAAAAGATACCAGTTTGTCTTATTGTCTTAATGTCTTATTCTGTTTGTTTGATACTAATAAAGAAATGGAGATATTACTCGAAAATATTTTCACAAACTTACTTTTGGTGAAACGCCTGTCACCACTGATCATTTAATTTTAAAATATCGTTTGTAATTAATTCTTTTGTGCATGTAAATGCAATACCACTGAAGCAAATGCTTACCTGAGCACTATAATGTTTTAAAGCTCTGATAATGAAGCATATCTGCTGGCATTTAATACAGATCCCAATGATTCTGACCTGTAAGCAAATCACCTCAACCCTCTTAGTTAGCTAATAAACCTACATCATATGGAATGTCAAAAAAATGTACTTCAATTCGGGGAAAGCAGTTTCTTTAGATACAGTTCTGCCCCACATGCATCACTCCTTCTTGTTTTGATGTTATTATCCAGAAATCAGGCAGCTTTCTAGTTGGCTGCTTGTGATCATTGTCTTTAGGGTTTTTCTCAGCCATGCTCAATTTCCCTTATTTACGTTACAATGTCGTCAATATAAAAGGAAATCACTGTATACCGCAAACTGGATTCCACGATGAGTATAATTGACTTAAGTTTACTCCTGGCACTTAAAATATGAGCTATACTGAAACGTAATGTTGTCAATGATAAATATTTTGCCATGTTTGCTTATGTAAAGTCATAAATCCAATCCAAAAATAAAGTTGTTTTCTCGTCCCACCACCAGCATTCACTTGCCGTCATTCAGCTGACTTAAGTGACTGTGAATAACATTTTAGTCTCCCCTCTCTTCCTTCTGCTGTAAGACTCACAGGTTTTAGTTGCTGTGGTGTATTACGATGATGCTGTAGTATTCAAACGGACTGCCTTCATTCTCAAAGTTATTACAGGCAATAACAACAAATTGTAATATTTAATTAAATTTTGCATTATGGTTTTTATTTTCCTCCGGCTTGTTTTTTTGTTTCTTTTGGACTCTTGTTGGTTTGAAACTTGGATGCATGTTTATTTGAAATCAATAAAGAGTAAACAGATCAGTTCTTCTTCCAGTACTTGAACAGAAATGTTTGATGATCTAATTAAATCCATCCTACACAGTTCGGCCCCTTCATTGATTCTCCGTTTCTGTTGTTACAGCTTGATTATAATGAACTCATTTTGCCTTTTGCAATTTGTTTCTGCAACATGTTCAACAATTTAAATGTGAGAAGTGTGAATGTATTTTAATTTGACACAAAGGTCAATTAAGAAGATTGGATTGAGCTTCTGTGGAATGCTTTTCTAAACAAACAATAATAAAAATAAGCCTGAGACAAGTACAGTCACATGATGAATAACACCGAACTGGTTAGTCAACAGGCTCTTAAAATAAAATAAAATTGGCAACCATTGTAATTAAATGTACAAAAACTGTAAAGCATGGTGAAGGCAGCATCGTGTTACATGACGTATTGGTAGGAGAAGTACACTTCAGAAATTAAATGACATTATTTAAAAAAGAATAAGAATATTCGGAAATGTTGACACAACATCCCAATGCATTTAATTGGAAACTGATGAATTCATAAATAAATGTTGACATTTCAAAGTTATGACCTTAATCCTGTGACCTGACCATCAACTGAACTGTAAATTAAGCCAAAAACCTGAGGGGGCACAGTGGCTCAGTGGTTAGCTCGTTTGCCTCTTAGCACTGGGGATGTAGTTTCGAATGTTGATCTGGGTGGTTTCCATATTCTTCCCATGTCTGGGTTCCAATGTCCATCCAGGGGAGAGCGTTTCGGATGCTGGGCAAATACACCCAGGACAGGGCGCCAATCTATCACTGGGCACACGGATACACATTTTTTGGGGCAATTTAGAGCCTGCAATTTGCCTTGAATCCATGTTTATGGACTGTGGAAGGAAAGCGGAGAACCCGGTGAAGTTTGCATGTCCTCCCTGTGCCCGGGTGAGTTTGGAAACCACTCAGATAGGATTTCGAACCTGGATCCCCAGCGCTTAGCGTAGTGCTAATCACTAAGCCGCCGCGCCGGCCTATATTGGCATTTTCCTTAATATAATTTAAACAAGATTCATATTTAGTTTTTTGTAATCTACATTTAGAATTTATGATTGAAAATCTGATAACGTGAAAATTATATATAGTAAACATTGAAATAACATTGGTAATTGATTTCCTTTTTTATTTTTAATTCATTACTAACGTTACACATTTAAACAGCACGTCTTTGAAGCTTTCTGTATTCTCACTTAAGCCTCACGTGGCTGCTGTTGCTGACTAACGATTTTCAGTGTCAAAGTTTCTTGTACACTTAGGTTTATATGTTCCAAAGTCCTTCCTGTACTGAAGCGCACAGATGAATGTGCACACACCATTTTTTATCATACAGCGACATTGTATTTAATGAGGCTCATAAAGATTTTTTGTTCAGCAGGATTTTCTGAAACAGATGTCATCTTTTTAAGATGGTTTAATATGCATTTTTTTGGCCAAATCAAGGAATTGGTTGAAGATGTTTGATTTCGGTCAGGTACTAGACGCTATTGGGGATTCTGGGCCTTTTCAGTGGCGCCTCCTCGGTGTAATATGTCTCCCCAGCATCTTCTCCGGCTTCCACATGTTTGTGCAGGTTTTCACCGCAAGGAGTTTACCTCACACATGTAATACAGACTGGATCCTAAACCAGGGACCTAACCTAACTCAGGAGGAGCAACTGAACTTAACAGTGCCCAGAGATAACTTTGGTAAATTCCAAAGCTGTCAGATGTTTACACCTGTTAATCTTGACCTTGAAACGATTCAAGGTTATGGACTGAATGCTACAGAGAAATGCAACGATGGTTGGAGCTACCAAGTTCCACAAGGAACCAGCACCCTCATCACTGAGGTAGGAAAGTATAACCTAGTAGATTATAAACCTGCATCTGAAGTATGTTCTTCTTCTCTTAGTGTATTATTACAATACACTTAACATTAATACTTGCATTAAATGGTTTAACTCTGTCTCTATCTGAGAGGAATTTCAAATGAACTACTTTATAACACTTTTAATAGTTAAATCTCTTTGTTTGAACTCACATTGTCTATTTTATCAGATCCACTTATCACGTATGTAGATGTACTTTGTAGTTTATTTGCAGATTGTTGTCCATCTGTTTCCCTACATACTTTATTATTGCCCTTTACTCCCTACCACAGAGTGTATTTGTTATTTTGCCGTTGGATGTTTCTCAGCAGTGCAGACACACACACGTAGTGGTTTGTTATGGTGTGTTGCGCTGGTACAAGTCCATCAGCTGCCAAAAGTTTCAAATGCCTTTGTAACACCACTGGATTAGGAATAATCCCCCAACCGACAATTTTTAGCCACCAGCATCCTGTTATCATTGATAAAGAACCAATATATTTGTTATTTTGGTGGTGGATGGTTTGGTTTGGTGGTGGTTTGTGAAAGTGTGTTGCGCTGGTATGAGTCGATCAGCTGTTTTTCAATTTTGTCTCATCTGATGTTTTCCTTCAATTTCTTGTTTGAAAAATTTATAATGTCAAGTCAAATACATGCAGCAAAATCATGATTAAGCTTACCAGAGACCAAATTTTATTTGTATAAGTGTGCCAACCGGATTTTGAAAAAGATTTATTTAAAAAGCAATACAGTATTTGGTGTACCTTGTTCTTTCACTCTTTTCTTTGTAGTTTGATTTGGTCTGTGACAATAAAAGTCTTAATGAAACCTCTCAGTCCATCTACATGGCTGGCCTTCTCTTTGGCGCTCTGCTATTTGGACCACTGGCTGATAAGTAAGTGTACATTGTACACTACAAGTGTACTTGTAGTACAAGTGTACTAAGATTAATAAAACACAAGAATATATCTGTAAGCTTTTTTGTTGCAGGTATGGTCGGCGTTTTGTTCTTCTGCTTGCAATGGCGCTGCAGTTTTTATTTGGTGTTGCTGTGGCATTCTCTCCCAACTTCTATGTATACATCGCTCTCCGGTTTGCCGTTGGGACCACAATTTCTGGCGTCACCATAACTACCAATATCTTAGGTTCTGAGACTCGATTATTATTTTTTTATTTTAATGTCGATTAATAACCTTATTAAGAACTGTGATGTATTTCCATGACACACTTTAAACTTTGTAGGGCCAGAATGGTGCGTTCCATCCCGTCGAGCTCTTTTCACTATCCTGGCTCATTGCTGCTATGCCCTGGGGCTAATGTTGCTCTCTGGTTTGGCCTATGCCATCCAAAACTGGAGGACCTTGCAACTAGTCACTTCTGCACCCATCCTAATCCTCAGCGTGTACTACTGGTAAGTTTTTATATATTCATTAATTTATTCATTATCTTCCGCTTTATCCTATATTTGGGTCGTGATGGGGTTCCCCATGCCCATCCATTGGAGAATATTTCGTTCGCTGGGCAGATACACCCAGGACAGGGCGCCAATCTTTCGCTGGGCACACACTCACTCACACAGACATGCACAAATACACACTCTATATGGGGCAATTTGGAGAACTCAATTGACCTGATCCATGTATTCGGACTGTGGGAGGAAACCCACGCAGACACGGGGAGAACATGGAAACCCCACGCAGATGGGGATTCAAACTGGGAATCCCTAGTGCTGAGAGGCGAACGTGCTAACCACTAAGACACCGTGCCGCCCAGTTTATATATATATATATATATATATATATATATATATATATATATATATATATATATATATATATATATATACCCCCCCCCCCCCCCCCCCCCCCCCCCCCCCCCCCCCCCCCCCCCCCCCCCCCCCCCCCCCCCCCCCCCCCCCCCCCCCCCCCCCCCCCCCCCCCCCCCCAAAAAAGATTTTTTTTTGTGTGTAAAGTCTGTTTATGTCTGTGTGTGTGTGTGTGTGTGTGGGGGGGGGTGATATGAAGGATACTGCCTGAGTCAGCTCGATGGCTTCTGACACAAGGCAGACAGGAAGATGCTAAGAAGATAATCCTAAAGGCAGCGCAGCTTAATGGCAGGAAAGTGCCGACAT
Source organism: Corydoras maculifer (assembly GCA_019802435.1). Lineage (NCBI taxonomy): Eukaryota > Metazoa > Chordata > Actinopteri > Siluriformes > Callichthyidae > Corydoras > Corydoras maculifer. Next base: position 663,421 of record JAFMOD010001319.1, on the reverse strand, counting down.
GTCTACTTGACCAGGTCACTATGCACAAACATTCATCTCAACATGTGTTTATCACTGATATTTTAAATGGAACATGGTATAGAAATCTATGTATATTTCATCAGCTTGAGGCAGAACAAGCAGTGCGTTCTGGCAGTATACTGGATCTTTTCCGAATACCAGCTCTGAGGAGGAGGACCTTCATCATGTGCTACATCTGGTGAGGTTGCTTAACTCAGACAAAGCTTACAAAAACATTTATGTAATATTTTATCGATTTATCCAACTGCAGTAAGGTTCTAGATTTAATTGGTTCTCATTTTGCCTTTGTGTGCATTTCCTTTCCTTTTTTACAGTCCAGAACATACTAATAGGTAACTAAACTTTACCAAATAGTCCTTAAATGTAAATAGATTAATGTGTTTGTCCCATTATCATATGATTTAATGAGTGTGTACATAAAGGGTTTGTGTGAAAATCCTCAATATGGCTTACTACATAGGGCAAGCAAGAGGTCCTTCTGTGTGGTGTTTGTATGTTCTCCCCAGCTCAACAAAGCTACCAATCGGGGAAAAAGACTTGTAAATCAGGTGAATTGAGGACATAAAATTACATAAAACGAAATATTTCAATAAAAGAGTGGTATAATTCCACTGAACTACTCATGACAAAAATAACCCAATTTCATTAATTTATTTTTGTTATCAGTCTGAATTAACTGTAATTACAGCAAAAACCATTGAGTCATGGTTTGAACTGAGCCAAGTGTATCCATCTAGCACTGCTTGACACTTCAGCAGATTTTCTATGATAGAATATTAGAGTTTAAATCACTGTGTTATTTTAATTTCCTAAACTTTAATGTCATCGGATGCTGAGGGACTTTTTGGTAAAGCAGGTGTATTGACCTCGTTATTAGTACATGTTGGATGTGGTTGCTTGGCACTGTATTTGTAACCCCTTTGGTCGTTGGTGTTCTTGTTTGGGCAGGTTTGTGATCAGCCTGGTTTATTATGGAATCAGTCTGAATGTCGGGAACTTTGGACTGGACATCTATCTGACGCAGTTCATCTTTGGCATAGTAGAACTTCCAGCTCGCCTTGGCTGCTACCCACTGATCGAGCGCTTTGGAAGGAAGAAATGTGAGAGTGCACTACTGCTCCTCGGGGGAACAGCATGTCTTGTGATTCTTGCTGTTCCAGCAGGTGTGAAAATTATAGAGTACTGCTTTCATAATAATAGAGTTCTGTTTTGCAAAAGTATTTAAACCCTTAGTGTTTTTTTTTGTTTAATTATGGCAATTTTTTTTGTGTAATTAAACAGAGTTTAATTGGAGTATAAAAAAGACAAATGAGTGCAATGATAATCTTAAATATGTTCTGGTCGAATTAACTTCAGAAGTTTTATACTTTGCCACCACCTACTGTAAGTGGTGCAAATAATTTTGCAAGTTATTTCTTTTTTTTAATTCAGGCAGGGTTAAGAAAGTCACAAATATGTCTAACCTTATATTGTTGTTAAATTTTATGGCTTTTTCCAAGTTTAAAGATGTAAAGGAAAAAAACTATCTAAAATTGATGCAATAATATTCTGGCTTGGGCGGCACAGTGGCATAGTGGTTAGCATGTTTGCCTCTCAGCGCTGGGGATCCAGGTTTAAATCTAGAGTTTCCATGTTGTCCCTGTGTCTATGTGGGTGTCCTCCGGTTTCTCTAGTTTTGTCCCACAGTCCAAAAGCAAGGTATGTTGAATGAAAATCAAGATAAATTGAATGCTCTAAATTGCCCCATATTGAGTGTGTTTGTGTGTCTGTGTGAGTGAGTGTGTGCCCAGCGATAGATTGGCGTCTAGATTGGCGATAGATTGGTGTATCTGCCCAGCACCCGAAACATTCTCCCTTGGATGGGCATGGGGAATCCCCTCCGTGATCCAAATAGAGGATTAAGTGGTAGATAATGAATGAATATTCTGCCTTGTAAAATACTGACCTCCATCTTTGCCTAAACGCTTTTCAGATTATCCGGTGGTGGTAACGGTCATAGCAGTGGTAGGGAAGTTCTCTCTTGCAGCCTCCTTTAGCATAGTGTATGTCTACACAGCTGAGCTCTATCCCACTGTCGTCAGGTGAGTTCGTTATGAAACTCAGAGATGTTAATCGATTTTAAAGAAAACGGATCGGATCTCTTTCTATTCACTTGCTTCATGTTTTCCATTCTCTAGACAGAATGGTGTGGCATTAAATGCCATGTGTGCCAGAGTTGGAGGGATCCTGGCTCCTCTGATTGGTCTGTTGGAGGTGTATCATTATGTAATTCCCATGGTGATCTACGGAAGCCTGCCATTTCTGGGTGGAGCTGTATGTTTAATGCTCCCTGAGACATTAAACACCGAGCTTCTCGATCACACTGACGCCCTCATGCAACAGAACACGTGAGTGTTTAATCATTAAATGTGTGTTTAATCATTAATCTTTATTATGGTTTTGTTTATATTAGATAGATTTACATTTAAAGGAAAAGTTAAACTGAATAATAAATGTGTACAATTTAATATTAAGATACAATAATAATAACTATAACAATACCAATAATAATAACAATAATAGGGCTTAGTGGTTAGCATTTTCGCCTCTCAGCTCTGGGAGGCCCTCCAGGTTCTCTGGTTTATTTCCACAGTCCAAAAATATCATTTAAAAGGTGAATTGGCTGCTCATCTCTTAATTAACTGAGTGAGTGTGCCCAGAGATAGATTGGCACTTTGTCCTGTGGGCATTTGCCCAGTGCCTAAAACTCCCTGGTTGTGCATGGGGAACCCTGTTAGTCCTAGACACTATTGAATTGAGCAGAAGATAATGATGTATTTGAGCTTCAGCTTTTTAGTTATCCATTCACATATTTTTGAGCACTACACAGGACATTACGTGTAACTACTGACTTTTTTTTTTTTTTACAGGAAAGTAAAGAAGGAATGCAATTTGAATGGAAATGGCAAACATGAAGTGACTGAAGAAACAATTAAGAACACTAAATTATAAGATGTGTTGATGCTTGTTTGTTAGAAAACTGTTATTTTGTATTATTTCCCAAGTTTAAATAAATAAATCACATTATGATTAAAAAAGAGACTAAAACAAATTTCATTTCATAAAGATAATTAATCAGCTGCGGCGTTAAAGAAAATAATAAGGAAAAGAAATAGCAATAGAGCAGAGTAAAATGACCAACAACAAAAATTTAAAATAAAATATAAGAAGGAAAATGTTTTATTATTATTTTTTTTTTACAGTGTAAAAGCAGCATTTTAGGTTTATCATTACACCAGATGGACAAAAACATTGGGATACACCTCCTATATCAGTGTTTCCATCAGTAACATTGCCATGTGTGTATTAAATTAAGCAGAAAGTCATGAATTTCAGAGAATTTTAACCATAAATTTACATTTTTTAAATTTACATTCTAAAGAAATTATGAAAAACTTACTATTCGATGAAGCATTTAACACACACTTGCACATACACACACACACACACACACACATATGCACAAGCACAAGCACACACTCACACGTGACATCAGAAGTCAAATAAAGAATTAAAACCACTGGTCTTTACTAGGACATAGTCATGATAGAATGCAAATTAGCCTTCCCCAAACTGTTCCCACAAAGTTGGAAGAACATAGTTGTGCAAAATACATAATGTCTGATTTTATAATAATATAATAATAGAAATATAATTTTATTTATACACGCCTTTCAAGAAACTCAAGTAGTTATGCTAGTGTAATGTATCTCAGGAGAAAGAAGTTGACTCCTATTGTTTTTAAAGGTGCATTAAAGTTTAGTGTTTATCACACAAAGCAAAACATTTAAACATGATTATTTTAATCCATGTATGAATTATATTCAGAAAAATAACAGTGGCATCATAATCATGTTTATTTATTTCATTATTTAAGCTATCCTTTTTATTTAAGGTAAATGTGATGTATTAATGTTAATATTAAAATTATTTGTAGTGTTATATCTTAAATACTTTGATGAAAACATGAGTTTAATCAAATTCAGCTGCTGAATCGAACATTAAACAGTCATCTGTGTTCTATTGTTTATTAATGTGAATATTGATTAGAATATTTAAAGAAATGTAGAATGATCAGTGTCGGACCAGAACAGGCCATGAGGAACTGGGTATTGTTGATCTTGGAGCAGTTACGTTCATCCATCTTGAAACTTGAGATATCACAGTGTATAAAGGACAAACCAACATGTAAACTTACACGCAGATTTTGAGTGTATGTTACTCACTGTCGCTACATGAGGTCAGAGGAATCGGTTGTCCTGAGCAGCCAGTGAGTTTTATGCTGTTTGTTTCTGAATCCCTCATCACAGTTTCCATTTTTTTTAATCAGCTGTTGGTAGTGACTGATACAGTAGAATTCTCCACACAGAGATGCATAGTTCCGAATACTGGAACAAAGGCAGATGAATCTGGTTATAATGATGCTGTATTATATACAAACAAAATTGCAGACAAATTTAAAATAGATTTCTTAAATTAGTAAATAAAGGGGCACGGTGGCTTAGTGGTTAGCACGTTTGCCTTTCAGCGCTAGGGATTCCTGGTTCGAATCCCCATCTGGGTGGAGTTTCCATGTTCTCCCCGTGTCTGCATGGGTTACCGGGTTCTCCGGTTTCCTCCCACAGTCCAAAAACATGGATCAAGTCAATTGAATTCTCCAAATTGCCCCATATAGAGTGTTTCTGTGTGAGTAAATGTGTGCCCAGCGATGGATTGGCGCCCTGTCCTGGGTCTATCTGCCCAGCGCCCGAAACATTCTCCCCTGGATGGATGGGCAACCCACCGCGACCCTAATAGAGGATAAAGCGGGAGATAATGACTGAATGAATGAATGAGTAAATAAAGGCTGGTCTTTAAAATAAATCACTAGGAAACTGAATTGATTTAAATGTCTTTGTAATGTCATAATTTAAATTGAATAATTTGAGGCAAATTAATCATTTCTAACCGGTACTCTAATGTATATAGTTAGGTTATCTAATCCTATTATCTTCTATTTAATACATAGTTTCAAAAGCAGACACTCAGGACAGGAAACCAACCCATCACTGGACACACACACAAGACACACACACACACTATATATAGTCAATTTAGAGCAACCAATTCACTTACAATCCATGTTTTTGGACTGTGTGACTGAACCAGAGAACCTGGACAGAACACACAGAGCAGAAAATTCAACCTTTGGTCCCCAGTGCTGAGAGGCAGACGTGATAACCACTACACCACTGTAGTGGTTAGCACATCTTGGTTATATATTTATGAATTGAGTAAATTGTTAAATAGCTTTCCAATCAGCTTATGCTTTCTAAAATTGAAAATAAATAAAATATTAATTAAATAATAAATTCAATAACATTAGTTATTAAAATAACAAGTTATAAATAAATCATACAATTTCTTCAATTCATTATAAACATAGTTTGATTGCAAGCATTGTAATTCAGAGATGTATGGTAATGATCTGTATTGTGTGGTTCTCCTAAAGAGTACTAATCAAAGTAACAAACCTGGGATTCGAACCCTCAATCTTATGACCTGTAACTTAACTAAGTAACTGCTTTATTACCATTGTAAATGGATATGGATAGCTAAGTACTTTGTATTTAAACCATTAAATGTACTTCAATTAAATTTTACATACGATATAATGTATTCAAATGAATGCTGTTGATATTAAAATTGCGTATTAACAACATGATTCAGTGCATTACATTTTAAAACAATAATTTCATTGAAACTTCACTGTGGTAAAGTGATTAATGTTAACTCTGATCAAATGTTCATCGTAGCAGGTGAGATTTTGGGTAGATACTGGTGACGTAGACTTCTTACCTCAGTTTCTGATTGCAGTGCTTACAGCAAAAACAAATCTTGTGGAAAACCAGTTTATCTGCTGTTATTTTCTCCATGGAGTAAACTGGTTTTAGACATGCTGAGCACTTTTCTTGAGAGCTCCACTGGAACTATAGTCACAGTAACAGTAGTTTAGGTTAAAACTCTGAACTCAGGATACAGGCTATGGTCAGTCACTATGTTTTCTCGTTTCATAGAACTGATTTAATTTATATAAAAAGGCCTTGTACTTACATACATACACATATTATTATGTGTTTTAATCTTAACGAAAGATTTTTTTTTCTTGAAATTACTTTAAACTCAAATTCATTCAAGGTGAGAAATACACAAGTGACAGGGGTTTAATTTCTTTATTCATCAATAAATGGGAATGATTACAGATTATATCATTAAAAAAAAGACAAATGTATGTTGTGTTTCAATAATCAGTCAAGGGCTAAAAAATATGTACATTTGTGAAAATGTTCATTAATGAAAAACAATGTACTGTGTTCAGTATTAATTCACAAGAACTCATGGTTACAAATGGGTCACAAACTTAAATATCATAAATGCTTAATATGAGACATTGAACATTACAGATCATCAACACTAGGAACAGAATTCAAATTAAATCAGCCATGTATTTTATATTGTGAATAAAAAGTATTTTAAGTGTTCATATGCGGGAAATAATCAGCATTTTAGGAAACTTGTAAAACTATAGTAACATAGTTCCACTTTGATGATCTTATATTTGAATAAGATCCCAAAAATAGTTGTACTTTCAAATAGTTTTGACCATACAGAGACATTTTCATCTAGAACATGTTTACATACATTGACTATACTTATTGGATTAGAACACACACACCACCTCTCCCCCAGCACACAAATTGTCTGAGCTCGGATTGTTTCTTAGTTGTAATTCTTCTGTAGTTTCTTCCTAATGATCTTCAGTTGTGTTGATCAAACTATTGTTGTTTTTTAACAGGATCATACACCATTTTAAAGCTTGCTTCAGTTTCAGGTTGTGTTGTCACCACAGTTGAGGTTGTCGAGGAGTAAAACATGTTGCCGTAACTGTCAGATTCCTGATACTTTTCCTGAATGGTCTTGGTCCCAATGACTGTCTCTTCTTTGGGCACGGTTTTTACCTCCAGTGTGGCGACTTGTCGCTTTTCGTTTGCAGCTGGAACGTTGTAGCAAGTCACTGCTGTTGTTGAGGTTTGTGGTTTCTCTGGGTTCTTCCGTACAGTGGACTGAATAGAAATGAATGACGGTGATGAAGGAGAACTTGCTCTCGGTTTAACTGCTGGAGGAAAAAGCTCTGAATGTGATTTCTCGGCTGTTGTTTGCTCTTTTCCATTTGCAATCTTCTGATCAGGAACTGAATTGTTTGAATTCTGGGATTTTGGAGATTTACTTGATCCAATGCTAATTTTACGAATATTTCCTGAAGTGGGAAGATTTTGTCCATCCATCATGGACTCCTTAAACAGGCCAGACAGTCCCATGATGTCTGATTCCGATTTGAGTGTAGACACTGAGTAAAGAGCTTTCTTAATGGTTTCTTCGATCTCCATAAGTCTTGACATCGTTTGTTCTTTTAAAATGTTAATCGCAGCACTGGCTTTTTCAAGGTCTCCAAATGCCCCTTGCATAAATGACAACATCTCAGATTCACACACTACCTTCCTCTCCACCATTTTCACATCCTTAGAATCAACATCATTTTGAGGAACAACCCATTCTGGAACACTTTCAAATATCACTTTAAGGTCACTTGCATGCTCCTGGCTTGTGTTTTCTTCAATTTCCTCCACTTTTGATAAGATGCTTTTTAGCTCCTCTTGTTTTCGAAGCTTGTCAAATATTTCCAGAGCTGCACTGGCATTTCCTCTTAAGATTTCATCCATGTGCACTGACAGCCTCTGTCTACGTTCTGCTTCGCTCTCTCGCCTACCTTTCTTTTCCCTCATGGTCACCTTGCTCTTAAGGCAGTCTTCATTGCTTGTTTTGCACTCTGTGTTGTCTGTGTTTTGCTGCATTGTCTTCTCCATTGCCACTTTAATTCTCTTAGGCTTTACTGGTGGAATTGCTTGGCCAGTCTTTACTCCAAAGTTTTGCACTGAGGCCTGACATTCTGAGTTGTCTACATTTAGATTTGTTGGGCAATTCCTTTTATTGTCCCCAAGTTCATTCCCTATATCTGTTACACACCTGGACGTGGTATGTACGTTAGGATAAGCCTTTAGATGGTCAGGTTTGGGTGGAATAGCTGGCTTGGGTCCAATAGGTTTTTTTTTTTGTGGGTGTGTTTGGTCTGTCAGAGGTGAACATGCCAATGGTTTATTTGTGGATTGGCCTTGACATGGTCCAGTCCTGACCCCCTCTTGTCTCAGTGTCTCTGTTGTCACCGGCCCAGACATTGTCACCTGCCCAGACTGCCCAGAGATTAACTGTGCTCTGATTTCTTCCTGATTCTCCACATCAGCTTTTTCATTTGCAGCTTTAGGTTTCCCTGCATTTCTATAAATCATGGCAGCTCTAATATCTCCTCTAGTAATATTAAAGCTAGATTTACCAAGAGAATTTAAGGCGGATTGAACACTACCATTTAGAGACTCCTCTCTTTCCTCTCCTGTTTCCGAATGCTGGGAGGACTCAGTCTCACTGATGTACCCTTCACTCATGATCTCAGACAGGTACTGATCATCTGGTGGTAATGGAAGGGTATCTTGTTCATTCATTTGAACATTTTGCTGAAGAATGTTGGCCTGATGAAGGTTCTTGATCGAGTTTTGGAGATTAGACATCTCACTGTCTCCTTTTTCCGACAACTCTGTTAGAAATACCATGCTGACATTTGATTTTTCATCTTGGCAGGATACATTTTTGCCAGCTTCAAAATTCATTTCATTAACAAGTCCCATTTCAGAAACAGGATGGTTTGGTAATTTCTTGCTTTCATTTGTTATTGCTTCTTGGATAGAATTATCATATGGTGGATGAAATATTAAAGGGTCTGAATTTGTTGCAAACCTGCATTCAGCTGCATTAAATCCATCTGTTTCATTCAGATTTTTCTCCTCATCCATAAGACTGTCAGTTCGATTTCCATGTAGTGTACTCTTCTCCAAGGAATTGAAATCTTTCTTCTCGGGACAATCTGGAAAAAAAATTCCCTCACTTTGTTTGTTTAGACCCAAACATACAATAACACTCTCCTGGTTAAAGGTGTGTGGGTTGCTCAATTTTTGAGTGGCATTGTGATTTGGCTGAAAACTGGATTCTGTTACATTAATAGCTGTTTGTTCATGCACATGTCGAAAAAGAGCATAAACCAATGCCTCCACACAGCCAGCTGCATTTTCTTGTATTAAAACTCCTTTTCCCAGATGAGTTCCTTGGCCTAGTAGATCTTCAATGACCTGTACCATGTTTGCAGTTCTATATTCTTTGTTTTGGTTGGCTGTAAATGGTAGCTGGTGCGTAGGTACATTAAAGGTCTGGATTTCCACATTGCCCTCATTGTCCTCCTGTAAAAATGTTATGAGTGGATTTAGGTTAACCTTGGCAAGAACCTGCAGTAGAATGCTGTTTATACTTCCCATAACTACCTCCTCAGTTTTAATTTCTGGGTCTTTCTCATCAATAAAGTTAAAGTTGGCTTTTTTCACATGCCCAGCCTCACTAACTTCAAGAATCATGCCGTTTGATTTAATGACATCAAACTTATCAAGTGATGCTAATGTTTTAGACATGCCCTCTGTCACACTGTCTAAATTTGGTTCATTTTTCCTGTTGATCCTGTCCAGAGGAGTTGACTCAAACATTTGGGTTCTGTTCTTTACGTTGGTCTGCAGAACATCGTCAGTGCTCGGAATCCCATTTGCTGTTACAATGTTCTCCTTGTCAAATCCTGCTTCAAACATCTCTTTAGTTTTAGATATACCTAGGTACGCTTCACTACCTTCTTGATCCGTTTCTGTTAAATTTGCAAGGCTAAACGGATTGTTTTTTTCGACAAGGTTATTTCTTTGAGTCTCAAACTCTTTTCTTTGCTTCTGGACAGCTCCTTTTTCATCCTCAGAGATGGAAACCTTTCCACAAAAGGTATCCTCTAAATTGTCATTTAACTGACCTTCAAACATCTTCCTTGTGGCCTTGACATCGACACAAAAGATTTGCTCTGGTGCAAGTTCTTCACATTGGTTTACAGCACACATGGATTCGACCACCTGAGGACAAGTTAACTGTTCCAATTCATGCAGTCCTTGGACAGTATTGTCTACGAAATGTGTTGGTTTGCCATGGGACTCTCCATTGCTGATCGCTACATTCTCAAATTGCCAGCGTCTTGACTGGACCTCGCTCTGAAATTCTGACTGTGAAGTCATGCCAGAGTTTATAATGTCAGCAAACTCTTCCTCCACCATGTTTTTCAAGCTTTTAAGCTCTGGATAGGTGTGTTTCAGAAGTCTTCTCAGCTCAGATTTTTGTCGTTGCTCAAACATTATGGAGTTGGCCTCTTTGGGAGGAGGTGTTAGAATGGGTGACTGGCAGCCATCCCTGGAATTGGGTGGCAGCATACTGACTGGATCTCTTTGAGCTGAAACACCTTCTTCTGCATGTGGAATGGCAAGTTGTTCAGAGGCTTTCTGTGTCACATCAGTCATCTTCACTTAAAAAAAAACAACAGACTGCATGTTAGTTTATTGTTTCTAACAAAAACAGATTACGTATTGTCTTTGATTTGCAAACCAAGCATTCATGCTGTGACTTACCTACAGTTATTAGAGTGCAAAATTTTTGTCACTTAAAATTGCATCCTTTTTTTATTTTATCCATTATTCTTTCTTAACAATTTTTTGCTGAAAGTTTTGTAAGACATTAGTGAGGTGAGCAAAACAGGCAAAGCAGGCAGTTGGCAAAGTCGAAGACAAAAAACAAAAGTGAACACTGTAGACTGTAGACATAAACATTTTCACTTTTGCTGGTAATTCAACATTTCTTAAAACTTAAGCTATTATTAATATGTCTGTTATTTCTTGTCTATTATTTGTAATATATGCATTATGTTAAAAAATTTTCAAATTATATATATTTCAAGTTATATATATTTCTAATTCTTTGCAAATTTCTCTAATTTAAGGTCATTTGTTTTAAAGGTATGATTCAAAACATTATTATAAGTTGTGTAATTGATCACTTTATACGAACCAACAAATATACCAACAAACCAACATCCAAACCATGTTTATCAAATATTTCAAATAATATTTTCAGATGTATTTTGTCCACACAGAAGTAACACCTGTTGAATAGTATTTAAAACATGTTATTTGGCTCAGAGTTGATGTTGTGTACTAAGAACCTAAAACCTGTACACTGTATCTCTAGACTATTTGGTATAAGAATAAACATGGATGCACATGCTGATAACTTTAGTTATTAGTGATTCATTTCACTGGTAAGCTGACATTCTAGTATACGAGCAACAACTAAGTTACTAATTTCTGTGTGCATCAGACATCATCAGGTTAGCCTTTACACTATGGAGTTAGATCAATGTCAAAAACATTTGTGCATGTTTGTCAACATATTTAAAAATGTAAGTTGTAATTATTAATACGTGTTTGTACATGACTACATCTTAAAAATGTACGATAATAAAGATTTACGCATTCACTTCTTGAAATATTACGAATATGACTTCTAGGATTTATGCACATATGAATCGCTATATTATGTCTTTACGCACGTATGAAACTCAAACTTTCAAAAATATGTCATTGGGTTATCAGTGTTGACAACTTATTATTTATATTTAGCAACTCTTCAGACCCCAGGCGAATTATTATTTTAAAAGGCAACATGTGACAAATCTATTGACATTTTCTGGGGTTATCTGAAGTGAACACACATGTTCTTCAGTTTCTGTCCCCAGTGAGCAGCGGGTTCTGCCATGAGCCATGTTCCACAACACTCTCAGTGCTCAGTCACACAGAAAGAGCAGACCTGCATTGCTCCACGTCTACCTTGAAACTAAACTGCACTCGCCCATAGGTGCCACCCTACAGTTTGACCTAAAGCATTATAAATCAGTGAAAATAACATCATGTAACGAATGTTAAATGTGCTGACTAGCAGGAAAAAAGCCCCTAAAGGTGGTGGTACTAGCCTAAAAGTTAATCCAGCATTTCCGATCAAAATGTTTTTTACATGTACATATTTTTTACAAGCTTACATGTAGATATCATTGTGAAATTAGATATAAATATTTTTGTTAGACCATTATCTCTTCTGATAATTTTTTTTAATCTGTGTATCTGACTGTCATTTTGCACTGATCTGGCATTAGGTTCATAGAACCTGAAGTAGATTCTAAGTAGTTAAGGTACTTTTTTGCCATTTTTCTGTAACTATATTTCTCTGGGTGGTATCTTTTGTGAAGTAAAGTGAAGTGAAGTGAATCTTAATTTACTGTCAAGTAACAAATAGCTTAGCTCACTACGTTTCCCAAGTAGCTTTCCGAACATTGCTTACATATTTAAACCAACATTCAGTAAACAGTCTAACGTTTCCATGTTAAGCTACATTTCTCTTACCTTGGCTTATTTGTGAAATCTTAAATAATTGTTTGACAATTTGCAGGAGCGCTCTGGAACTCAGTCCTCTTCGAGCTTCTTCTGAGCACAATTGAGCTGATGTTCTAATTTGACGTTCTTTCAGTGTTATCGCTATGACAACCACCACTCACAATATTCCAAAGTTGTTGGGAACATTTCATTATACGATGTGGACAGTAGATGATTTGTAAAACCATTCTTTTATTTATTTATTTATTTTTGTTTTTATACATACGTCAATCCAAGAATTCATACTCGTAATATTTCAAGATGTACATGAATAAATCTTTATTATTGTAGTATTAAGCTGTAGTCATCCGAACCATGTTTATCAAACATTTCAAATAATATTGTATTAACAGATGTATATCTGAATATCACATATAACAGAATATCAGATGTATTAACACCTGGTGAAATAGTATTTAAAACAAGTTATTTGGCTCAGAGTTGATGTTGTGGACTAAGAACCTAAAACCTGTAAACCGTATCTCTAGAGTATTTGGTATAAGAATAAACATGGATGCACATGCTGATAACTTTAGTTATTAGTGACTCATTTCACTGGTAAGCTGACATTCTAGTATACAAGCAACAAATAAGTTACTAATTTCTGTGTGCATCAGACATCATCAGGTTAGCCTTTACACTATGGAGTTAGATCAATGTCAAAAACATTTGTGCATGTTTGTCAACATATTTAAAAATGTAAGTTGTAATTATTAATACGTGTTTGTACATGACTACATCTTAAAAATGTACGATAATAAAGATTTACGCATTCACTTCTTGAAATATTACGAATATGACTTCTAGGATTTACGCACATATGAAACTAAAACTTTCAAAAATATGTCATTGGGTTATCAGTGTTGACAACTTATTTATATCTAGCAACTCTTCAGACCCCAGGCGAATTATTATTTTAAAAGGCGACAAGTGAGAAATCTAGCGACATTTTCCGGTGTTATCTGAACTGAACACACTTCAGTTTCTGTCCCCAGTGAGCAGCACAGGTTCTGCCATGAGCCACATTTGACAACACTCCCAGTGCTCAGTCGCACAGTCAAAGTCCCATTTACCTTGAAACTAAATTGCACTCGCCCAAAGCTGCCACCCTACAGTTTGACCTAAAGCGTTATAAATCAGTGAAAATAACATCATGTATTGAATGTTAAATGTGCTGACTAGCAGGAAAAAACTCCCCAAAGGAGGTGGTACTAGCCTAAAAGTTAATCCACTGTTTCTGATCAGGCTGTTTTTTTACATGTACATGTTTTTTTTTACATATACATGTTTTTTTTACAAGCTTACATGCAGATATTATTGTGAAATTAGATATAGATATTTTTGTTAGACCATTAGCTCTTCTGATATATTTTTTTTCATCTGTGTATCTGACTGCCATTTTGCACTGATCTGGCATTAGGTTCATACAACCTGAAGTAGATTCTAAATAGTTAAGGTACTTTTGCCATATTTCTGTAACTATGTTTCTCTGGGTGGTATCTTTTGTGAAGTGAATCTTAATTTACTATCAAGTAACAAGTAGCTTAGCTCACTACGTTTCCCAAGTAGCTTTCCTAACATTGCCTACATATTTAAACCAACATTATACATCAGTAAACAGTCTAACATTTCCATGTTAAGATACATTTCTCTTACCTTGACTTATTTTTAAAACTCTTAAATAATTGTTTGACAATTTGCAGGAGCGCTCTGGAACTCAGTCCTCTTCGAGCTTCGTCTGAGCACAATTAAGCTGATATTCTTTCAGTTTTATTGCTATTACAACTACCACTCACAATATTCCGAAGTTGTTGGGAACATTCCATTATACCATGTGGACAGTAGATGATATGTAAAACCATTCTTTTATTATAATTTTTTTAAGTTTTAGATTTATACATACGTCAATCCAAGAAGTCATACTCGTAATATTTCAAGATGTACATGAATAAATCTTTATTATCGTAGTTCTAAGCTGTAGTCGTGTACAAATACCTATTTATGATTACAAACACAGTGATTGTACTCTGTATTATACAGACTCAGATAGATCATGCAAGATCACAGAGGATTAAGCATCAGAAACACATTTCAGTAAAAAAAAATAATAATAATAATAATTATTACCTTGCAAACTTTTGGTCTGGATGTAGAAGTTTGTTCCTATAGAAAAGAACATACCTGTTAGTATTTACATATGTCCAATCTCATTAAATCTTATTTTATCTTGAATTTTAACAAAGAATTAGTAGGCACATTTTTAAACAACATTTGTATTAAAAATATTGAATTAAAAGAGCAATGATTCATTGACTTTAGAGTTTATAGTGCATTCACTTCACCAAATGCAATAAAAATAACATAAAGCAGTACTAACTGGTTTTAAAAGGTTTTCTTTAGGCTCCGCAGCTGCCACTTTGGACAGATATAGTGCAGATATTGCTTTGACAGAAATAGGGGACTTCTGTCTATAAAGGGTCACACTATCTCTGAGCTCTGTGTTTAATTTTCTGTCATCTGACAAAAACAAAACAGAATTATTTTAAAAACAGTACATCATACTAAATCTTTGCTTTTTGTTGAAATGTATAGTATATTCATTGTTTTTCAAACAAGTTAACATATTTTGAATCCCATCACTGCTGGTCTGGCATCTTTTATTAGTAAACCAGACTGAGTGGAGCCAGAGCCAGAGCCCGAGCTTTATCATAAAAAAAAAAAGTTCTATTACAGGCAGAAGGTTCTAAAAATCTCACAACTAAATTAATAAAGTGATTTATTTCATTTAAATTTTCATTTAAAATCATTTAACAGCTTTTCAGAGATTCCTAGTTACAATATGTGTTTTAAGTTATTTAGTAATTGATATTAATCTACATTTGTATGAACATATCTTCTAAATTTTTTAACATAACTATGGTAGACAAGGGAGATTGTACATGCTTTATAAAAAACTTAGTTCGAATTGGGTCACTATGATACAAAAGAGTTTTATATTTGTGCTTTATCTTAATGCGAAATTCTTTCCAATCCAATTCAGAGCTGTGGACAGAGGGACAGAGTGTATAATTAGGTTCATGTAGTTCAAATCTTAGCCATCACACTGTTGCTAAATGGTAATTCTGCCTCAGTTCTTCTAATAGAACTTCAAACAGCTGTGTCAACTAAGTCATTTTGATGTGTGATGAAAAATGTTCATTAAGGATTTTTCACTATTTGTGTCACCCACAAGATTACTCAGAAGTTAAAGCAGTAACAGCTGAAATGACTAACTCAATAAAATCAGACCTTAATACTGTAAGAAATTTGATATTAACATGTAGTTTGAATTATTTGGTTTGTTTAGGATCCACACAAGATCACATATTCTGCAAATAAGAAATGTGCAGTAATTATTGGTTTGCTTTGCTGTCAAAAAGATAAATTGTGGCATATTTTTGGTGTGGAATTTACTTCCTGTCTGCATCAATCATATCTTTCAATAGAGCATCTACTGCCAGCAGAAGCTGTACAAATGTGAGGTGTAGTGTGGCCTCTCTATGTGCAACCAAAGAAGATAAAAATCTGCTTATATGTGTAATTTAATTATAATGAAATTATATTTAATATGCATTAAAAATAATAATTATTAAAAATAAATTAAAGTTTATGTTTAGTGATTAGGCATTTTGCGCTTTCTGTAATCAAAGTGCCAGCTCACAACCAGTTCTGTGATTATGAGTGATTCCAAGCCAGTCAGTACATTTTCAATGCATTTTATAATTTATTATGTAATATGAACTATAGAGAATATCAATTAAAATATCTTGCTACAGTAATGCCTTCTAAGTAATACATACAGTATATTTTCATATAATGCAAGTCAGTGATAATTTCTGATTACAACAAACATTTTTTAAATCTTATTTGAAGCTTTAAAGTATAAACAATTATCACATAGATATTTATAAGTCATAACTTGTGCTTTTGTTGCTTATTGTAATGTCTACTGTACAGGCTAGCATCTAAAAATGAAGCCAAATTTTACTTAATTTTGGGGGGAAATACTAAATTAAATAATCTAATTAATCTAATAAGGAAATGCCGTAGTGACATTCACTTATACAGGAGAGAAGAACAGATAAAGAAATAAGACAAGGAAATCTAACTATTAAAAGTGTGTATCAATTTGCTATTTTAAAAATGATTGGTCAATTTAACCACTGTTATTTTCATCTATTTAATTTCTAACTTTTTTTCCTTTTGAAAATATGCAAGCTTTAATCTGTAAATTTATTATTTATCCATGATTACTCCAAGCCTTTTACAGGTTTTACAAGAAAAGCTTTGAATTTCAAGTTAATTTAATCATTTGGAATATTGTCTGTGAATTTTCGCCATCATTCTATTGTAGAGAACAAGTGTGAAGTTGCCATGGTTCCTCTTGGTTCATTTTAAGCATGGGAATGATGGTGACAACATCATAAATTCATGAGATAAATGTGTGCACAACCAGAACATCACTGGTAAATGACTTTTGTGACTAGATTTCCATCTCTGCTAAATAGAATCATCTTTTGATTTAGTCAGTTTATTTAATATTAAATATTAGAGTTTCAGAAAATTTGATTTGATTTTAATTTCCTGGGTAAAAAAGTGGAACTTTTGAGTTAAGTTTTGAGCCATGTACAAGTCATCCTAAAGTTAACCTAAACCTCTTTAAAATAGAATGTTGGTTAAATGCGAAAGCTTATAGATTTTGCATCATGAATTGGCTTTTAAAAAATGTAAGGTTAAAATTTTATTAACTGAATGAGTTTGAGTTTTTATTTCTTCACAGAAAAGCATACTTGTCACACAGAAAGTTAGAGGTTAAGTTGGATTGTCACCTTGTTCATACCAAGCTTTTAGTATTAGTACTAATTTTAATATTGGGATATACTCACTTGAGCTGTTTTGACTTTTTTATATTGTTCTTTTGTCTTATTCAAATCCTCTGTTGTCGTTGCTCAGTGTGTGGCTGGCCTGGTTCTCAGTTTTGTATCTAAGTTTGTATCCTATGTGTGTCAAATCTCCCATAGCTTCTAGTGACAGCTGACTCTCTTATCCTGCGCCCTCATAGGCTATACTGTTGGCAGACTATTTTTGGACGCCTGTAGCCTAATATTTCTGCACCAGGCTGAGTCAATCAGGCTCTAGAGAATAAAGTGGTGAAAACATACCACAGCATACTTCCACTCGACCCTCATCACGCAGACTTAACTTTAGTTCCTGTATTGTCACGTTAGGCATTTAGGAGTTGTAACTCTGTGGTGAACAGCGATATAAGGACTACACTACATCAGGTTGTGGTTGGGAAGGTAAATGTGTTTGCTAATATTAACTAATATTTCTGAGTACTAAGTTTCTGTTACCCAGCATACATTAATGTTCACAAGCAGTAAGTGGGCACCTTATATTAATGAAAGGCTTTGTATTTAATTAATTAATTTATTATATATATATATATATATATATATATTTATAAAATAAAATAATAATATATAAATAGAGCCCTTTGTCCAACAGTGAAATTATTGACAATAATGCTCACCTCTGACTGCTTCATAATCAGATCAATGCTTGAATTACAATGTTATTTTAAATCATAGAATACATGTAAACAGCGAGTCAATTCCCAATGAGCACATAGCCTGTTACAGCAGTTTTTTATATAAACTGTCTTCTGTAATTTGGCCACCAGACCACAGTTTTTGATTGTTAGAGAAACCTGGATCTTGTTACCTTGTTTTTTTTAATTCTAATATTTGTGTAAGCATTTTATTAAAGCAATTAGCACTCGAGGTTGTGAATTATTGTGAGTAAATCACAGGGAAGAGGTATATCGGCATTTGGCTTTGTGTCGTGCCTAATAACACCTCTTTTCCTAGATTAATTCACCGTATTGTACACCCTCTCGTACCTTATTGCTTTAATACCACATCATTTCCCACTAGTAGGTACTTGCAGTAAACTTTTCTCTTAGTTCATCCACAGACTGGCTTTGAATTTAGGTCAGGGTTTTGACTTGAGCACTGAAGGACATTTAGCTTCCTATTTTGAGCCACTGCATTGTTTCTTTTTTCTCCCCCAGTGCTTTTAACCAGGTGTAGTTAGTGAACTGTTATCATTCCAAAAAGTGGTGCATCATGCAAATGTCCAGTTGTCATGTAGCTGTTTATTTAAAAGTATGTTCTATCTTTTTCTGAAGAGGCGCTTTACTTGTTACCCTGGCACATGCAAACCGAAGACGTTTTTTACATAATGCTCGATAAAACAATAAAGCGTAAAGAGGACTCCTATTTTCTTTATATACAGTACTTAAGCATGCCAGCTTTCACAGACATTTATATGATTACTTACACAGTTTTTAAACCCCTCTCCCCTCTTGCCTTTATACATCTTGCACAGAATTGTAAGGTGAAAAAAGGACAAAAGGTTATTACATCCAAATGATTAAAATCAGTTTAACATTTGTATTTTGTCTACTGACCTGCCAAGGAGGTTTTCCCGGGGTATGTCCCTGCTACACTCTTTCTTTGTTCTGTCTTGAAATAAGTCAAACACTATTTTAAATGTGTGTAAATGTTAAAATAATGGCACGTGTGTGTGTGTGTGTGTCTGTGTGTGTGTGTGTGTGTTTTACCTGCATTAAATTCTTCTTTTTTGGTGGCATCACTTGCTTATCATGGTCAATAAACACTTCTGACTTTTTGTGCACTGTCAGGTCAGTTTCAGTGCTTCCATGATCATTTTCTGTGTTCTCAGTAAGTGAGGTGTTATGTTTCTTAAGGATGCCCTTGGGTTTGTATGACCTCTTGGGCAGTAAGACATCATTAAGATTAAATCGTTCACTGAGCGAACTTATGTTCATGTTTCTGTGGTTAGGAAAAACCTCCAGGGACTTACTTCGGGTTAGATATGAGTTTGTGCTATTGGTTGCCCAAGTCAACCTCTCTTTTTTCTCACTTTTTGAAAGCTGAGTGTCCAGTTTACCAGCAGACTCTGTGATTGGGACCTCAGTAATCTGTAGCTAAAAGAAAAATGAAAGAAATTTCAAGTATTGTAGCATGATTCAATAGCATGTTTTCTAATTAAACAAAGCTTCATGTTAATATTCGTTTGCAGGGTTGTGGTGAAGCGATATTCCAGAAAGATGAAAGTCCTCTGTCCATTTCAGGACATTTAATCCACAGGAGATTTAGGAGAAAACCAAACCTGTTTACTAACTTATACTTTATCTTTAATTTTTTGGGTTAATGTATTTATTGTTAAAATAATGGTGTCTATAAAATAAGTTGAAGTGTATATTCATATCTAAATATATACCCAATCCTTCGCATATTTAATTGACTATGAGATCTGTACATCAGCCAGCATTTAATCCCTAATCTGAATTTGCATAAACATTTAAATTCTTTTACCATTTGCTTGTTGGTTACTAAAGCAGTTGGTTTTGCTTTTCCGGTGATTATGTCCTGATACCTAACAAAAAACAAAATTCATGCTTTGTAAC
Organism: Corydoras maculifer; assembly: GCA_019802435.1. NCBI lineage: Eukaryota > Metazoa > Chordata > Actinopteri > Siluriformes > Callichthyidae > Corydoras > Corydoras maculifer. The sequence goes on along the minus strand of JAFMOD010001319.1, from coordinate 643,342 downwards.
CAAATTCTGAGGCATTTCAATAATTGTAAATTCTGTGTGATTAAGAATTTGTGATTCCAGAAAAGAAAAGTTATAGATTTGAGCAAACATAATCATAGGACAAGTAGTGCAACGCAGATAATTAATAACTGAAGTAAATTTATAAAAGATTACACTCTGTGCTTTTGCACTTTAATTTTATTAGCAAGGCAAATTACATTTTGATATTTATTAAATGGAAATTTAATTCCATCTAGCCAAATAGATCGGTAACAATAACTCTCACTGTGCCACAAGCTGAGAGACAGACATCCTTCTGTCTCTTAGCCCCGCCTCTCTCCAGAACTGAGCATGCTCAGAGTTGATACTCGTCAGGGACTCAGCTCTTTTTAGATTACTCATTGTCTTCATCTTCTCTACTCTCAAAAAAAAAAAAAAAAAAAACAACATACAAACACACAGACACGATAATATGTTTCACAGTGCTGTAGGACAATCCACAAATCTGAAAGATCAGTTAAAATATGTTATTATCTCTTAACACATGAGTACAGGTAAGTTAGCAATATGAAAAATTAATATAAATACCTTTTACATTTTATATTTATAAATGAAATAAACGGTTGCATTGTGCATGACACATTGTGTTTTAAACATGTATGTCTCCAAAAGCAAACCTTACTTCTCTTTAGGATTTATAATCATTATCTTAAGTTCCTGCCAAATCAAATTAATCTACAATCAAAATTGCACTCATGCATCTGCAGTGCTTAATGTTTTGCTTGTTACAAATGCTAACTTAACTCCTACTTCACTTTCTGTATCTAAATCTTGTCCAGGTGTTAAAAATAAGCAGATGACTTACCTCCTTTAGGAACATGAAGTTTGTTCCATTAGGAGCAATGCATCGAGGAATAAAAGTGCATCACATCACGAGGTGCACACACCATGAAACATGCTTGGAACAAAGTCCTACTCCTTTATTACCACTGATGCTGGAAAATCTCTTTAAAACAGTTTCTCTTTTAGCGTCAGTTAGGCACTTTTTATGGTGTATTCTGTTTTATATTACAGAACAATTAATTAATGTATTTAAAAAATCTTAAAAATCTTCATTATTACCAGTTCAAGAAAAATAAATGGTATTATATATTTTTTGATATTGACTAATATTTAATTTTCACTTAATCCTTTACTGCGGACTAGGGTTGCGAGGGGTTCACTATGCCCATCCAGGGGAGACTGTTTTATGCACTGGGCAGAGACTCCCAACACTGATACTGTTGCTTATTCTCCAGCTCGTCTGACTAGCAAAGGTCATGTTCCTTAAGTGCTCCTTCCTGCCTTGGGAAGCAGGGTGAAATTATGTGACCTCTCTATGTTCTTTTATGGACCAACATCTAAAATATCTTCTACACATGCAGTTTGATTCCACGGGACTCGAAGCCATGTTGTTGTGTCTCAGCCACAGTTTATTTATAGCCAAAGACATTGAACGAAGACAGAATAAACACCTATGTTATAAAAAACCACCTTAAAATACAATTTTAATTTCAACTTGTCAACTTGGTGTTTGGCAAATTAGTTCAAATTAATTCTTTCATTATCTTCTGCTTTATCCTATATTAGGGTTGCGGGGGGGTTCCCTATGCCCATCCAGGGGAGAACGTTTTGGGCGCTGGGCAGATAGACCCAGGACAGGGCGCCAATCTATCGTTGGGAACACACTTACTCACACAGACACGCACACAAACACATACACACTCTATATGGGGGAATGGGGAGAACATGGAAACTCTACCCAGATGGGGATTCGAACCGGGAATCCCTAGCGCTGAGAGTCGAACGTGCTAACCACTAAGGCACCGTGCCGCCTAGTTCTATAATGGATAAGATATATTACACACTTTATTTATGACATATGATTATCATGGTGTGTTACAAGGCCGCATTTTTTTATATAACTCCAGATTCTTCTGCATAAAAGTCCTAAAATCAGCAATTGAAAAATCTACTACAGACTATCAGCTACGATAAAGCCACAGTGAAATCACTGAGATTCTATTTTCCCCATTCTGATGGTAATATTAACATCTTTACACATTTATTACACTACACTGCTGCTATACTACATAAAGTATGTTAAATTAGCAGCTGCACAGGTGAGTATTGTTTCTTAGATTCTGGTTTTAGAATAAGCTTTATTTGGTGTGTTCATTATGTTTGTTTTCTGTTTTTTTCGTTTTATTGCACAAGCTTTAGAACAAACTCTATAAAAGACTAACCAGCCAACAGTGTATTTTCACCATGCAGTATAGAGGATAGTCTCTGGTCATGCCACCATGCTCACTGGTAAAGATTTTTTTCAATTTTAGAATATGATGTAATTTATTAATAGTAAATTACAATTACATTATATTAGTTAAAATTTAATGTTGTTGATTAATTACTGAGTAACAGAGGTCCAATCTCAGGAAGTGCCAAGACAATAAAAGTTAAATTCTGAGTGTGCACCATCACAAAGATATCTAGTGTAATTTTTTTTTTCTACAAACCGGTAATGATGTTTCATGTGATTTATGTCGCCATCTAGCGATGAATTCAAGCTTATGCTACTTAATCTTGTTATAAGTGAAAAATGAGTGTGCATATTGTTATGCCTATATCGTAACTTAATACAGTATTTTGGAAAAAAAAGTCTAAAAATGTGCTCTATACAAACTCAATGGTTAATATACAATGCTTCATACTTTTTCTTTAATTTTTTTCTGAAATAAGAATTTGAAATAAATGCTGAAATTATGCAAAAACTGCAAATATTTAGATATGTCTGTTAATGCCAAGAAACAGAGGGGTTTAAATTCTGTGACAAAGGAATTAAACATTATAGAGCTTTATTAAGTAGTAAGTGGTGTGGCAATAAATTTTATTTTATTTTTTCCTGGACTGATGATTTTAGATTTTTCTGTATATTTGCATGTTCTCTTTGTATCCATGGGCTTTAAACATATTCATATTCACACATATTCAATTGTATTTGTAAAATATTATTTATTGATGTTTATTTCACAGTTTTTGTCTATAGTAATTTACCCTCATGCTAGAGATGTTGGTGGTTATAAAGCACCTAAAGATTTGTTTTGAATTATTCTTTTTATTTAACTGTTCACTGTCTTAACTGTTCACTGAAGTAATATGGTGTTCATGCATTGTTAATTTATTTAGCAGGGTTGCACTTCTTGTCATAATGCAGTTTATTTTCTTTAATTTGTCCCAATTCCTTGATGGAATCCCTGCTTTAAGCCCTAATAGAGGGGTGAGAGGGGCTTTAGAGTCTTGCCCTCCTCCAGTCCTTTCCTTTGAAATCTCCCTCAGTGTGGCTTCTCTAGACAGAGCAGAGATGAAAGGGAATAAGTGATGCACAGCACTCTTCAAAGCCTCAACTCTGAAGAAAGACAGCGGGCGTTGTTGGCTTTTAGAGGCTCCCTGCTGATAAAGGGAGGCTTGGTGAACACAGCTGATTCTCCACAACAGCACATCACAAGATCTAATATTTGAAGCCCATTTTAAAAATCACATACTTGTCAGTTTGCAGTCTATAACAATGAAATATTTAAATTTCTGGTCAAATTGCTAAACCAGACTGGAGATTCCTGTCTGTGTTTTTAAATCCATATCCTATTTACATTGTAAGTAAGTTCATGGTGCTTCATATACAATACATACAATAAAACATTCTGAGTGTCAGGTCAAGATGATCACCTGAACTGTAAAAAGGCTAAAACTTTTACCCAAAACATATGGAAATCATGGAGCACATTGTTTAATTGAATCACATATAAAAAAAAACAAAGATGTAGAATCATTTAACTGTAAGTACAATAAAGATTTGATAAAAATGCCTAAAGCTACTTAGATGCAAAAGTAAGGAATTGTTGGGTAATTAAGTAACACAATGAAATCCTACTATCAGAATTTAATTTCTAAATAACTTATCCCACTTATAGGATAACAGTTGTGAATGGACTATATATTTTTTAAAATGCCTGAAGTAAAACTATCAGAGCTTGTTAAGGAAAATACATTTTATTAAACACTATTCATATGCTATTCACTTCACTAATTATAATAAATCACTGCAGGTTAAAATGCCAATACATATATTACAATAAAAAAGAGAACCTTTTCCTGTGCAATTATCTGGACGTGTACTATAATTTATAATTATGTTATGTCTTTATATAATAATGTTATTTTTACTTTAAGTACAAGTAATTAAGCTCTATGTTCAGGTAATGTGTTTTAAATTTACATTTACATTTAGTCATTTAGCAGAAGCGTTTATCCAAAGCGACTTACAAATGAGATCACCACATGTCAGTAGTTAAGGACCAGCTACATTGTAGAATTTTCACACCTGATCATTATCCTATCCTGCACCCCATCCGCCAACCCATTTTATTATTATTTTTTTTAACCACATCAGGTGTTTGTGAAAGAGATGTGTTTTCAGTTGTTTCTTAAAGATTGTTGTTTCAAGTAACTGCACCATACGGACAGAGTTGGGAAGATCGTTCCACCATGTTTTAAGGAGAGAGAATAAAAATAAATAAAAAGAGATGCTACATGTAAACAGTGACTGTAATAAACAACTTTAATAATATAATTTAAATTTGTAATCAATTAATTTATATTTATTTATAGAAGTATTTTAGACTCAATGCCTTTGGACTACAAATCTTCTGTATACACGCATCCACAATTTTACCAATGTGTTTATTTTACATTCTGACATTTTTCTGACATTCTGATAATTCTCATATTTTTTCCCATAACATAAAATGTCCCATTTTGCACATTTAAATATGGATGGTTTATGTTCGATTGTGTTTGTTTAAAGCACCAAGTAACCTCTAGTTCAGATAACACAAAGGCGTTTGATCGTAGTGTAATTGGCAGTTGTGTCCAACAGATGGCGACATGCCGCCGTTCTAACGCCTGAAAGCCATAAAAAAACAGATAATAAAGGTGGTTCTTTTTAATTTTAGATGGATTTAACTTCGTATCTGTTGGAATTTGTTAATGTTAATATATATATATATATATATATATATATATATATATATATATATATATATATATATATATATATATATATATATATATATATATATATTTTTTTTTTTTGAATTATGTTATGTTATGTTTCAGAAAACCCAATTATCTAAATAGCCGATTGTAGTTACAGTTCAATTAATTACTTAGGTTAATGCATAATTTTGCAGAAGTTCAAACCCACGTTGTTATTTTGCTCAGGATATTTTTAATACAACAAAGTTAAATGAAAATAGTAAAATGACGCCTAACAACGATTTTTTAAGATAAATATTAATCCCCTTTTTTATTAGGACGGGACACATTAGTGAACTGGTCACCTCATGCTTGGCATCTGATTTAAGGTGTCCACTCCTGGCAGCCTTACTTGGAGCAGAATGCAGGTCAGAGAGTAACCTGATCTGACTGCAATCAGAGGTAAAGCACAGATCATGTTTCTGAGACACCAGACAAACACATACCTGCACTAACCTTCTGTAATTTATACCTCAATCCTTTTATTTATAGGATTCAGTATGCTTAACAACAAAACCATATGGAACCAGTACATGTTAGTTTTTAGAAGACACATAAATCAACTTGTGGTTAATATTTGTAGATGCCGCCTGAAACTAATAAATGATCATGAATGGTTACACTGTGATAATGCTTTGTGGTACAAAAAATGTCATTCAATCACACCAGCAAAATATATGAAACACCCTGAAACAGCCATCTAAATCCCAAAGTAACCATGGTAAATCTATAATAACATCTTTTCTGAAAAAATGTCTTATTACATTACATCTCATCGCATTACACTCCACTTAATATATATACAACTTGATTTTTGATTTTCTGATGGTAGGTACAGCATCCTTTTCCCACATGCACTCTGAAATCATGGTACAGTTATAAGATACACCATCAATGCTTTATGAACAGTTTATTTGTTAACAGATGAAACTGAGAGAGCTCACTGTAAAGTTTATTAAATTACCACTAATAGTCTGTTGCATAGAGCTGAGCAGTTGAATGTTAATCTACTTTTGTTCTGTAACAAATAAGTTATTCCCAAACCCCAAATACATATATTACATTTTAAAAATAACTTTTCCTCATTTTCATCAGAAAAAAATGTGCATTTATCTGAACATGTACAATAATTTATCATACCTTTTTATTATGATGTTACCTTTACTTTGAATATGTTTAATACGGTTTTATGTTTAGGTAATGTGTTTTTTGCAGAAAGAAAAAAAACATAAAAAACTTAAATATAATACAGTATAGCAAATCTGCTATATGTGATCAATTTATTTTAAGTACTTAAATCGGTCATTAATCAAACTTAATATTAAATCATTTTAACTACATGTTTTGAAAGGGAACTTCAAAATGACTATAACAGAATTAAACCACTACTATCTATTTTGTGTTTTATAATAAATCTTTCACTGAATGTCACAATAATGAATGTTGATGACACAGAAAAACAATACCTCTTACCTTTAATGTGTTTGTGCTATTTGAAGTAACACATAAGTGATGATTTTATAGGAATGTTATTTAAAAATGTTGGTCCTGTGAGACGTTTTTTGGAACCTTCAGCACAGATTGTTATAAAATCCTCATGGTGCAATCTACTGCACATGTTTCTAACCCAGCTGTAAGCCTTTCATTCTTCAGTTTCTTTGGCTGCCACATTTAATTTATTTATTTTTTGTCTTAAATGCATTCACAGCTCGAGCAGTTCACATTCCTGACATTCCATCCCGTCCTTTCCCCCCTTACAGCGCAAAGTTTTAACTTGTGTACTGTTAGTGTGACAATCAATTACAATGTTTACAAAGTGTAAAGGGGGAGAATTTAAAAGTGAGACAAGAGGTTCATGGTAAATCTTTATTTCCTGCCTTCAATGTGACTCATGGCATTAAGGAAAGCTGAACACTGTATTTTGTAGCGCTCTTCAGGGAGCAAATGGAGGTGTAAGAAGGTCAGAAGCAGGTAGGGGGTCTGATATTTAGGGAGGATGAAGAAAGGGGGAATGGAGCATGAGTCAGATCTGAGTCACCGGGCCTGTGGAGTCACTTCACTGTTCATATATTGTGGGAGCTCTCTAAACTGATGCAGCAGCCACTCAGTGGTCGATCGAACCTTGAGGCGTCTTCTCTGAAATGATGATGCAAACTCACCATAGCATGACATTTTGTAAAATAGCATTCCCTTATGATGTACAGTAAGACAAGCCCACACATGCCTTGCTGCATGCAGTAGCTATGTCACATGTTGGTAACAGTGATGATGTCATCCCGATATTAGATTAGTTCGTGGCAATGAGTTCTTGGTAAGTAATTAATTCACTGCGTCATTTCAAAGCATGCTAAAGAGACACTGCGTGCTATTCAAAAGAACCTAAGAATGCGGGCGGTGTGGGTAAGGGTGATGATGGTGACAGTGATGAATGGAAAGGTGAAGCATGGGGCACTTGTAGAGGCATGCCAGCTCTCACTGAGGGATGGAAGGAACATTGTGTAATCTAATCTGGACCAGATGTGTCAGCCACACTCATGGGTGATCACTCATGTTCATGAGTGATCAGCTGCTGAATATCTGCATATGCTATAAAAATGTTTCAAAATACAGCAAATGGAAAGAAGCAAAACAATATGACCATCCAGTTTCCCTAAACACATTTATTCTCATAAATACTCTGTCCAAAAAGGTGATGCGTGTGGGAGGGGCTCTTAACAATAACAATGTGTACGGTGTATGTTATTAATATTATCATTTACTCACCCCTTTGGTATTCATCATGTTTACTGGAATGTGCTAAAGCCTTTCATTTCTGAAATTAAAGTCTTCACATACTTTTGCCATTAGAATGTTGAATCCTGTAATCCAGAATGACAGGTTATTAATGGTACAACCTTTAGTTATTTAGTCAATTTCTAGTCAAATGTCTGGTTTTAACTAATAACTCCGTGTTATGTTTTTATAGATTTACAGTTTGATCGTGGCCGCCATAGTTTGGCTTGAGGCTTCGTGCTGACATTATAGTCACTATTTGCGTAATATAAAAATTGTGTAAAGGAAAATTCCAGTTATAATTGCAGCTTTCTCACCTTCCTGTGTGGTTTGTAATTGGTATAAAATCGTGCACCCAAATTAACTGGTGTATTTAAGGACATAATGATTTAAAATATTGTCTTTCATGTTTTGCAAGAATGCTTCCATGCACACATGGTGCCGAAGGAAAACACATGTGCATGTACAGCTTTATCAGCGTGTGTGGCCGCTGGAACAGTTTGTTTTTTTTCGTGCTTTTAAAGGGCTGTATTCTTTGTTGTTCTATGTGTGAGCGTGTGGTACGTTTACTCCTCTGTCCTCTGCTGGGAACAAGAATATCAGGTTTCCTGAGTGTGTGTGCACACTGTGTTCTCGCCGCTTTCCCCGTGATCTCTCTCTGTCACCACTAAGAAGCACAGTATCAAGAAACGTGATTCACTGCCATCCCTTCATGCGCATGTGGCCATGTGCCTGCGTCCATGTGTGTACTACAGTGGCTGAAGTTTGGTCCTAGGACTCTGTCTAAAGAGTTTCATTTCAGTTATTGATTAACAGCATCTGTTGTGCATGAACAAACAAGAGCTGTAACATTAGCTTTTTAAACTACCCGTTGCCTACAGATAACACCTTATGCCTAGAACGAATTGTGCTGTGTTGCGTGCATTTCAACAATTGTTTGCTGTTCACTTGGTGATTATTAAACAAGTCACAGTTCTACCCTGATTTTGGTAACCACAAAGTGTTTGCACAACATCCAAGAAGAATTATGTTGAATCTAGGCCATGGTGCAACTGTTCACGTCATGAACAGATCTTGTATTATTGAGTTTTTGTTATTAAGCAGTCTGCTGCATATTGCTAGAAAGATAGTCAATATAACATTATCATATGCCTTTAATATTAAAACTGATTTAAAAAGTTGGGAATATTTTGTAAACCGCATGAAAAGATTTTTTTAACAAAACTTAAAAAAACTACAAAAACAAAGAACTTTGTTCACCAACAAGTATATATATATATATATATATATATATATATATATATATATATATATATATATATATATAATCAATTGATTTAAACTTTTTATCTTATTATTCTTATGTGACTAATTGGTGAACATTTAAATTCCTTGTTTTTTAAAGGTTCGTTTTTTTTCTTTAAGGTTTTAAAGCGGCACTGGGGGAGGAAAGTGGAGCCGTCAGTGATGATCTTCGATTAAAATTAATTAACGCACTTGCCACAGCTCTGCCTGATTAAAGTGTGCAGCCTTCATAAGCTGTAACATCTCATGCTTCTGAAAGAAAGATGTAGGTAGAGCAGGAGCAAGACTTTAGGCGAAGTAAATCGGCCCACATTTGCATTTAAAAGCAATATGTTAATAAAGCACATTCCTTTTGTTACTAGATCTCTCTTCCCACAGCATGAGATGTTACAGCTTATAAAGGCTACACATGTGCATCAGGTGTGTTGTTTACTTCTAATCAAAGTCCATCACCGTCGGTTTTCTTCCCCAGCGCCATTGCGCTACGGTCACACTACCTTATCACACACTATCCCTCTTATCGGCACATACATTACATTATGCCATTTTGCAGACACATTTATCCAAAGTGACTTTTAAGAATTGCAACCTGATGGTTGGGGTCACAGTGGAGCAATAAGAGTAAGGGGCCTTGCTCAAGGGCAATCATATTGCATATTTGATAGACAGGGGGTTTACAACAACAATCTCGATATAGCCAAACATCCTAACTACTGAGCCATCATGCCCCTCATATGGCCTTTTCTATGGAAATTAGACGCATGACCCTGGAGTGCAACATAAAATGGAATCGGCAAGTTTTCATGAAGCAGTGTCAACCTCAAGCTATATTAGAACCTGAAATTGAACATTTGGACAGTATGACTTTCTCAAGAAATGTAGCTGATCATGTTCGTTCCCTAAAGGCAACTGTTTACACTATAGCAGAAGGACATGTTTATCAGGACAATGCACTATGCCACTTGGGTTGTATAGCTATGGATTGGTTGCAAGAACTTGACTCTAACCTTCAGTCCCCACATTCTAGTCTTTTACAGTATCTCTTTGCTGAGAATAAAATATCCTGTTCAGAGCGCGTCAATACCTTTATCTAATGTATGTATAGCAACTGTCTGCATGGGCATCTATATCATAGAGATTTGCTGCAGGTCTAAAAATAAAAAACAAAGAAGGTCCATTGTGATACTTTAAGGGGTGCCACTAATAAACTAGCCAGTAAATGTATATTAATAATATTAAAATTCCATTTACAATATTATTTGTTCCAAAACAAAAAGGTGATGTGAAATAGTGGTCAACATGCCTCTGTCCAACATTGTTGAGGTGTGTTGCAGGTGTCAGTTAGTTTATACAAAATTTAATGAAATTGCTCAATAAAAACATAAAAAATTTTGTTTGAACTTACTTTAGTTGATGATTTAAGAAAATTACCAGATCAATGGTTTTTTATTTTATTTGACTTTTTTTGGTATAGTTTGAACAAATAATTGAATGTCTATAAAGTAAAACGCCTATTAGGAAACATGGATTAATTTAAACTTAATAATTCATGTGCCATTCTGACTAGACTGCAGAATGTAAACACTTGTAATAATATTTACCTTATTTCCTGTCTTAGAACGGGGAATGGCTGACACAATTCTAATACTGTACAAGTACTTATTGTAGACTTTCTGACTCTGACTCAGAAAGATGTGTTGGGGTTATGTGAATAAACTGTCATGTAAGTCAGCATCAAATGTGTTCACTGTAAATAAAATAGGTTAGTGGGTCAGATAGAATGTGTGACAAATCTGGTTCCATAACAGACTTTGTATTTAGGCCATTTCAGCTCCTACTCAGACACTTAATGTCAAAACTGCACACCTTGTATGTTCAGCAGATAATTAAACCTCTTTAAAACTCAGCACTATCCATGTCATTATAAGCACAAGCCATGGACACTATTTTTGTATTGTTTGAATATCCCATTAGATTTTGACAGTAGCCTGTTTTAGATGTCTTATAGTATTGTTTTGTATCTGAAAACAATTTTTTTGTATCTAATATTACAAATCTGGTTAGTACATATGTTTTCATATTTGTGCAAGTGAGATTTTTTTATGAATCTGGGAACACCAAAACAAGAATATAAGGTAGGGATGTCATGAGGCTGTATTCACTTACAAACAGGTATTAAAATAGGTAAAGAAATCTGTAAAAGTGTGCTCTGAAGAGGTTATCTTTTATCTGTCACCTAAATGTGGTTTCTCTGATATTCCGAGCTACGATTACATCAATTCAAATGTTTTATTCATGTCCTGTTTTCATATAATATGAGTTGTTTATCTATGCACTGACAAGTTCACAAGTATTTCCTACTAACATTTTGTTGCACAAACAAGAAACTAGAATAGCTGGAATTGTCAAGTCTTGCCATTTAATGTGCATGTTGCCCTTTGATGTATAATTTATGAGCAATTTTACCAAGATGAGCAATGAGCAATATTATCAAGATCCTTTAAATGTGGTAGGAATTTAGATGCACTATGGATTCTGAATACTTAAATTTAAGATGGTGTGTGTACATTTTTAACCTTTCATTTCATTCCCTGTTCTGTTTGGTAGTTCATTATTATATTCAGACTGGAGGACTGACAACTTTGAGTTCAGATTAATTGTAAGTTGTTACCTGGTATATGGGGACAGGATTGGACAGGGTGGGGATAGGAGGTGTAATATACACTTGTACATACAATAGTCTTCTATGCTTGTGTGGAATGACATTTACATTTTTGGCATTTTGCAAATTCTTTTATTTAAGACACAAGGCATATTCAGTTACAGTAAACTTATGATTAAGTTAACCACCCAACATATACTTTTGTACAAGTATAGTGTGTTTAGACCAAGTTGCCAATGTGAGTACAAAAATCCTTTCAGTTAAGGAAGATTATTATAATGAATTAAACTTTTTATTGTTTTTGTACATACCGTTGGATAAACTAGTGACTTAGTTCCAACCAACGCAAAGTTTAAAGTTTTTTTTTATCTGTTTTGATCTGCTCATAATCCAAATTAAAGTTAAGAAAATAACTTTGTTTATGAGTTAAGCACTTTTAATATTAAGGATTAATACCCTTATTTATCATGAGCCACTGCAAATAATATGAAATAAAGTTTAATCATGAGAAAAGTACAAATTGCAACAATTTTCTTTGCAATTAAAGGGCTTTAAGAAGCTTAAGATATCATTTAAGTAACCTAAACTGCACCGATTTAAAACCTAAATTATTAGTAAACACTGAAAAGTGTTAATTTTTAGCAAAGTTTTTTTTCTGTAATAACTTTTTTTTTCAATGAGGTAAAAGTCCACGGTTGACTTTAGGACTATAGGGCATACACAGTGCATTTAAATTCAGGTGTAATGGAATTAAATGTGATTAATTCTTATTAGGTAATTAGTAATATTGTTTTATTTAAAGGCTTATCTTTTGTAAAAAAAAAAAAAAGTTTCCTCCACATTTTGTTGGGTAAAAATATAAAACCAAGCAGATTAGTGTTTATTATCATAATTATTGTGATCTTATTTATCACTTAAAGTTATTTTTGTAAATCAAAAAATGAGCTCAGGTCCACATGTTTCGCTGTTACCAAATGTTTTAACATGATGCCTGACAGATCAAAAAATTAGACATGCAATTGTTGCATTTACCTTCTTCATGCATTTATTATTTACAGTAAATGTTATTCACACACACACACACAAAACTTTAAAAAACAAAGATATACTGTAGATTGTGTGGGGGTAATACCATGAGGTTGCATGTGCGTTAATGCATGTGACTTGTAAGGTTAATAAATGTTAGTACTGCAGGCCGCAGTGAGGGTTTTGTGAGTATTAGTCATTTGTCCATTTGAAAAATGGAGGAAAAGAGAGAAGTGATAGAATGGGCATTCCACCTTGATCAGAGGCCTGGGTGAGCTCTCTCAGACGACTGGGGCAAAGGGCAACTGAAAACCAGAGGGGGGGGGGAGCAGATTTCCCTACCCACCTGGGCCCCTGACCCTGAGGGTGAGTGGGAGATGGAGAACGAAGAGAGACTGAATGCTGCTAATAATTCCAGTGAAAATAGAAACAGCAGCTGTTCATTTATATACTGAAACATTTTATGATAAAATTGTATAGTTTAGTTTTCTCCTACAAGTCTACATAATCATATGCAAAAGTTTGGACGCCCCACTTGAATGAGGTTTAGAACATTTTTGAAATGTCAATAGTTTAAAACATTCTATATAAAACACTTATTTAAATGACATTTTAACAGATTTTACAGACATTATTATTTATTTTTTTGCTATAAAAACTTTATTATTGTTATATTTTGTTTAGGTCTCATTGTATGTTTCCCTTTGTTAGTAAAATTCAGTAGAAAAACAAGAAATAAACATTCAAAAATGTAATGTATTTAACTTATTGTCAGAAGAGGGAAAAAAAGAGATCATTTTAACATTCAACACTTGAAATTATGTTGACAAGTGCTGCAAAGGAATTTTTCCTAACCCAACTCATTGTATCTTGTAAAATTTATTGTATCTTGTTTTTGGTTTATTCACTTTTTGCATAGTTTATATTAGTCAATTGAGCAGCCAGCAACTTACAGCAGATAAGATGTTATAGTCTTTGTGTATGTTTGTTTGTTAAACAGCATATCACTACTGTAATTGCGCCTGTCTGCATACATAATATGCTTATTCACACGTGCACCGAGCTTATCTTTAACATTTTGCAGTGACGTCTGTAAAGAACACAATGCACACTACTGTCTGCAGAGACACAGTGAAGACATGTAACTTGATCCAGTAGGTATATAGTGTTCTGTATGGCTGTTTAGTTGCAGTTTTTGGAACTATTTTATATAGTTTTGCTTTGTGAGCCTCTGTATCTGTCCTTGTTCTTTTGACATAACAATATTCACACACAGAGCAGGAAAGAAGTGTGATAGGACCTAATCAGTATGTGATGTGGTGTAGATTGCAGTCTCTCAGTAGCATACCTCTTGTACACAAGCTCTTTTCTCAAGTGCAGTTTTGAATCATGTCCTGAAGGTGGCAGTGTGAGTTTCGTGTCCTCACTGAGACCCTGTTGATAAATTTCAGTAATGGGATGTCTGCACAATTTTATTAATAATTGTGCAATGCATTGGACTGATGGTTTCTTGCTTTTTTTAAACGAGTGATCCTGCCAAAAGAATGACTCAAAAACATCTAACTCAAGATCATTTTAAACACACTTAAATTCAACAAGAAAACACTAAAAATTAATTCAAAACAGGATCTTAAGATAAGATAAGATAAACCTTTATTTGTTCCGCAATGGGGAAATTCACATTTTCTCTATGCTTTATGATTTTATGATGTAAATACAAGCAAGTCATAAGTCAGATGTTGCTTTAATACCCCACTGGGCTTTAGTTTGATGGCCTGTTATAAGTTAGACATGTTTTTTTTTCCTCCAGCAGATATTAAATTAAAACCTGACTGCCTTAGCATTAAACCTTAAATTAAAAGTTCAATCTGAGCTGTGGTCCACTGACCCCAGAATTAAGGTTTCAGAATGGCAATGGAATGGCAGTCCCAGCCTCAACCATTAAACCCATGAAAACTACTAGAGGAATATGAAATTAGAAATATGAAACATGTAAAAACAGTTTGGATGAATAAACTTGGATCACTTGCAGATTCTGTTCTTTAGTGTCATTAAAACATTTTACTGCAGACTCCAAGAGGACATTTAAGTAGGAGGAACTACACAAGTACTGAATTGACCTCAAACTTTTAAGGCTTGTAATTGTGATGATAAGGTAAAGGATTTATCTCTCAACCCTTAGAACTGCACAGTGTAGACTTTTGTTTAGACACTTTGGTTAAAATATTAATTAATTAACGAATGTTAATTATAATTTTTTAAGTTGCATCATTTTGTCTTTAGACAGCAGCTGTGTCTTCAGTGACCAGCTACACATTTTTACAGTAAATAGAATGTAACTGTAACTCTGGAAAAATAAATATGATCCGAACATGAAATGCATAAAACATATATTAGGCCATGTGTTTTTTATTTTAGCCAAATAACAAGTTATTTTTTCTTGCAGATTTGTAGTGTTTATACTGAGATATGTCACTCAGGCTTATCACAAACCTTATATGAAACTTTTGGGATGTCTCATGAATAAATTAAAAAATATATATATTAATTATTTACATTTAGTAAATTATTTTTTTGTTTAAGAGGTGATCATGAAATAGAAATGTTTTTGCACTGTATGATATCCTGATAAAGAACAATGTGGGTGGGTAAGTGAGTTACACTGAATGCCTTTTGCACCAGTATGAACAATAACCCTAAAAACAGAATTTCATTTCCTGCATAGAGTTTAAGATCTAACCTGGAAAATATTTTGTACCTTTAAAAGCTGAAATGGCAGATCAGTATGTTTTGAGTAAAGTAAAAACTGTGAAAAGTATTTTTAAATGAATGCTTTAACAGTAATATATATAATCATACTGTATTGTTGCTCATTTATACAGGGATACTTTTTTAAAAATCATATTACATACGAATATGCAAAGATACATATGTCTGTTTAACACCTTTCCAATAGGCCACTTTTACCAAACATGGATTTATATACATACTTAACTTAGCGTCTGTGCGGATATGTGTGTGTGTGTGTGTGTGTGTGCGTGTGTACGCACACAGTACATGCGCAGTCAGTTCAGCACTGTGCTTCTGCAATTCCATAGAGCTTGATTAATGGCTAGAGTCAGAAGGGATGGACACCGGAGCCGAGCCGGAGCCATGCATGATCAGCCACTAATATTAGAGCACAAATAGCCTTAAACAGGAGCCAGCAGTTTTGTTTTCACATCTCATTACAGGCACTCTAGGGAAAAGGGACAACATGAAGTAGACAGGAGGCGCCCAGATTTTAGTAAACCATGTGGTGAAATTGGATTCGGCCAAGTATCACAAACAGGACTTAACATACGTTGTTGTTCTGACTACCATGTCCTCATTTTCAGTAGTTTGTGTTAAGCGCACCTATAGGAGCCAAAAAAAATAAATCATGCAGCTGTGGTGTCCTTAATGAAATATTCATAGTTAGTTACATAATTTTATTCCATAAACATTCTGTACTTTAAAAAGTGGGTGGGATGTCAATAGTATGGGATGGAATAGTATGTAGTACAAATTAGTGTAATGACATAAAAAAATGCCTTAAGGAGTTTAAAATATTTTGTCTATATGGCAATATCTATATCCAAGTAGAGCTCCCTTAAAGCACTTATTGTAGATTGGGGAATCCCAGGTCTGCCGCTGTAGTTACTCTCACTTTCATGCTGAGGCATGTTATGAGTTTAGAGGGATTTTAGATAAGTTTGGCAATCTATGCCACATAACTATAACAGAAAGGTTCTACACATCAACTAATTAACCAAAGGTAATAAAAAAGCAACTTTTATAATATGCATGTAAAAAAAATTTAAGGGTAACCAGGTTCAACTACATGTTATCAATTTTAGGGTATGAAATTTGTCTTGGTGGTGTAGCTAATTCTTAAGACTCACTGAAAACATTGGCATGGAATCATGTATTAAGTTGTTAGATGGCTTAAATTGTACAGTAAGCAAATGTGATGCAAAATGTATGTCCTATACAAATGCTATAGAAATTCTGTAAACGTGAATGTGCAGAAAATTTAAGTTTTTTTTTTTAATAGTAAACTTAAAGTTTCTTTGACTAATACATTATTATATTGTTAAATAATTAATGCTCAACTTTCAGCATGTGAGCCAAATTTAGCTTATGTAGCTGCTAAAGGAAAAGATAGTGAAGTGTAGCTAGTGATGCTACTGTTTACAACAGAAACACCAGATAAATCTAAGGGTTTTCCGATATGTGCCTGGAGAACAAAACTAGTATGCACAGTATGCACTGAGAGGCATAATATTGTGACCATTTGACCAATGAAGTGAATAACACTGATTATCTCTTCATCACAACACCTGTTGGTGTGGGGGATGTATTAGGCATGTGAACATTTTATCCTTAAAGCTGAATTAAAAGCAGGAAAAAAAAGGAAAAAAGCACGAGGATTTGAGTTTCATAAGGCCCAAATAGTGATATTTGGATAACTGGGTCAGAGGATCTTCAAAACTGCAGTATCTGGTCAAAAGTGATAAAGTGATCTATTTTGTCAACTGTTGTTGCACACAGAGAAACTCGTCCTCCACATTTAACTTACCTGTGCAGTGAAACACACACATGTCCACACACTGGTGAATTGAGCACAGGTGCCTGTACATGGCGTCTGGTAAACAATAAGGATTAGGTGCCTTGCCCATGGGCACTTCAGCTATAGTACTCGGTGGAACCAGGGAATCGAACCGGAGAGCTTAAGGCCACAGGGCTACGAATGCCCTGAGTGGTCCAAGAAAGAGATAGTGCTAAACCAATGACAGCGTTAAAATGTGTATTAATGCTGCACAAGTTTTTGTAAATGTTACTGAAATAAAAGATGTATTCATTTTTCTTTTGTAAGTTTTGAACATTAAGTTTACAATTTACTGTTTGTGCATTATTTTTATCCCGAGGCTGTTGTTTGGCATGAATACCAAAATCTCTAAATTTACACATATACGTTTATAGTGTGCATGGGTGCTTATGGTTTTTAGATGACGCTTACTGCTGTGTGACGAGAGCATTGTGCCCTTGTGCTACGCATTACACACTCACTATAAGGCACTGCAAACATGACCGATAACGATAACTACCAAAAATGTCCATCTTGCATAGAATGATCTCATGATCTCATCCTGATTATGACAGCGCTGGCTGTGGATATTAATAAACCTGTGGTTCCACTGCATGCTCTGTGCCTACATGAGAATATCTCTGACGGGGGCTATTTATAGTGCTGCAGAAAAGGAATATGCTTGGACTCAGAGCCAGCTACATTAGGGTGCATTGCTCAGAAAGAAAGGCAGTAAGAAAAAAGAAAAATATCAGTGATACAATGAAGAACAATGATACCTGACCATGCAGTTACACTATTTATAGCTCAGCAGCAGCAGTTAACAGAGCCCTTAGCTCCTTGCCACAGATGAGGCTGAGAACCTTATGCCTCCACTTTAAACTGGTTATTCATGTGCTGTCTGACATTCGGTCATTTCAAAGTCATTTAATTTGATTTATAATTTTCTCTTATCTCGTCCCTTTGAGCTGTATATATGGAATGTGGGGTTACTTTGTGAGAAATAAAAGAAAGTCTTTTTAGATGACGTCGATGGATAAATGCAAATTTTTATCTAAAATTTTCTACTTCAATGTAATATGTAATATTCAGCGGTGGACATTAAAGCACGTTATTTATTACTGCACCTTTCCGGAGTTGACTGAGCAGGAAACATAATACAAAAAAAATTAAATATGACTTTAAAGCCATAATTAATCAGAACATTTTTATGTTTGATACTTAAGTACTTAATTGTTTTTAATGGTCTTATGATTTTTATGGATTTCTAATTAACATTTAAGATCTATATTAATAATAAGGAATAAATGACATGAGGTTAATATTAGTATTTTGTTCAAATATAATAAAAGGTTTTAAATACTAGGAGACAAATACAAAATAATTTCATTTTATCATAATGCATTTTATGTTTTCTCTTTCTATTTAAACAGTTTTTAGAATTATAACTGCCTATTAGACAACGGTGTAGTTTCCCAGATCTTAAAAAGTTATATCAACCATGCACTGTTAAAAAAACAAACTTCGTAGTTTTAGCATGTACTTGTGTCTTGTTTGGTAAACTAATAACAGTATAATGCATGGCATGTTGTTTGAAAGTAGAACAGTGGTAATGGTGACCTTAGGTCTGCCTTTTATAATCATCAGTTCATCACAACATGTAGCAATAGGTTGAATTCCAAACATACCAGCCAAAATGAGCTGACCATTAAAACAAACAGAATGATAGTTAAGCAGATCTCAATCCAAGTGTGCTTCATTTCACTGTCTGAAACACACAGATGGGAAATTGCTTCTGCCAGGTAGTAGTGAGCTTAGACTCTATTGCAAGAACCTCTTATTAAAGTGTCAGCATTGATGAATGGCTCCAAATGAGCATTCTCCACACTGGGACTTTTTCTGAGGAATGAGGAGACACAGCCTGATGCTCTCTGGTTGCTGTATCTGCTGTTTACCTGCAGCTTCTGCTGTGGTAAAGGTGAAGAGGGCAGGTAGCTCAGAGGAGCAGTCCTTCATTAAAGACAGCAGTGCAGAAGAAGCACATAAAAATATGCCCAATGTCACACTTATAACTTACTGCATGTTACTGTTTTAAAAAAAACCCAAAAAACATAATTATTATTGTTGTCATTTAAATGGAGTTTCCATGTTTTTCAAATGTCCACGTGGGTTTCCTCCGGGTCCTCCGGTTTCCTCCCACAGTCCAAAAACATGGATTCCAGGTAAATTGAATGCTTTAAATTGCCCCATATAGTGTGTGAGTTTGTGTCTATGTGAGTGATAGATTGCACCCGAAACATTCTCCCCTGGATGGGCATGGGAAACACCCTCCCCCCACGACCCTAGTAGAGGATTAAGCAGAAAAGAATGAATCAATGAATGTCATGACCGCTGCTTTGTTGTTTTACATTACATTATATTTAGTCATTTAGCGGACACTTTTATCCAAAGCGACTTACAAATTAGAGAACAACACAAGTCAGTAGTTAAGGAATCGGCTGCACCATTGAATTATCAAACCTGATCGTTATCCAATCCAGCTTTTTTGGTAATTAAAAAAAAAATTGCTGTGTTTTACATTTTCAGATCAATAGTAAAATTGGTGTGACGGTCTTAAAAATATAAAATATTAACAAAAGCATAAAAACATTGATAAATCACTTAACTACATTTAGACAGATCTTTGTTTTAATAAATAATAAATGATTTTTAATTCTGGTCATATATATATATATTTTAAGTTAGGCAATTATTTTGTCAGGTTTGTATAGAAGCCATGTTTTTAAATCCCTCAGTAATAAATATGTTGAATAATTATGGATAATTGTGATATGTCTTCTGCTACCTGTTAAAGACCTTTTAATTAGCTTAAACGCTGTAATGTCTTTTGTTGCGACAGAAAATGTCCACTGGTGTGAACACATATCAGGACGAAGATGTCATGCAAGAAGGCATACACAAAGTCTCATTAAAAAGCAATTAAAAAGTGGGTTATTTGACTTTATTATATTCATTCTGGCCATTGTTTAAAAAATGTTTTTACAATGATTACAATATGTTTTCCATTTGTTGTTCCCATTTTTAAATCTTGAATTTCTGATTTTTTTTTTTTTTTTTTTTTTTTGCAGAATGTTAGATTTGACTGTTTTGGGATTTTTGCCGACGTGAATAAAGTTAATTTTTATTACTGCTAGGACACCACGGGGGATTGATGGGGCAGGGGTTATGTTTGTGCCTAAAGTCTGATTAAGCTTGGGATAATGCATGTGCTGTAGTATAAAACTTCTAATAATGGATGTTTAAAACTAATCATAGATTTGGTGTTGTATTAACATGGGGCAGATTTTTTCATGCACTTATAATGAATAGAAATTATAAAAAAACAACATGTAATTGCTAAGTTTTCATACACAGGCCCAGTCCACTTCAGATTTAACTCACTGTTGTGTGATGCACAAATTACACATTTTTTCTAGCAGTTTAGGAGTGGCAGCATGTCTTGTCATGGGTCATCCATTAAAACTGTAATTAATCTAGCCAAGTGTTATGTTTTCATTTTTGTGCATAAGTAATGTATGTTGAAGAACATATATATGCTAACATGTAGTCACTTAATCTGGCACCACCGACTTCCACATATTACGTGTCTAGAATCAAAGTGAGTAAGACATTCCTAAAATAAAAAATAATTTTGCTTGAATTTTAAAGAGTGTTCACTCACTGTGTGGCCTATTAGATACATCTGCCTTATTTACTCCACACTTAAAAGAAATACAGTATTAGACAGTGACATATTTATTATATTTGTTACACAATTTGTATCACTTATCAGTGTTTGTAATATGTTGCCAGCAGTGTATTATGTAAGTGTTTAAAAATTCCAGCAGCCTTGTGGTGTTTGATCCCCTCTTACTATTGCAATACAGTAAAATACCACCACCATCTCAGTGTCACTTCAGTACTACCACCCTAATAAGTACTGCTCTGTGTAAATCTAGATCATTAGACAACAGAGTAAAGAGGACCAAAAGATTATGCATAGAAGCAGATGGAGTCTGTAATTATATAACTACAAACTGCATCTATAGTAAATGGAACTGATTAAAAGAATAACATAGAAACAAGTGTACTTAATAAAAGTGATCCATAAGATTGTGAGACATGTTTGTTAAGATTCCAAATATTTCTAATTATTTTTTAAACAAGGAAAACGTGCCAGTACTTGCGATTTTGCCAATTGATATGCAGACACTAAAAGATCTCATGCCTGATTATTTATTTTGCTCATGCTCATGACAGCTGGGAACAACCGATGTGACAAAGGCTGTGATTGGTTAATGTGTAAAAGACAGACTGAACAGTGCATCATAATCTGATAGAAACAGCATTTCATTTCTGCATGCAGAAAGCAAAGGTCATCCCACTGTCGCAATGGCTATTCAAAGTTTCACAGAAAAGCAACCTTAATATATATATATGCATATATATGTAATTATTTGTACATTAGTGCAAAAACTAGTCACTCTATTGTTAAAAATAAATACTGTGTATTACGATAAAAGAATGTAAGTGAAATGCCTGTAATTTTAAATGTTTCCTGGCTGCTAGGTCTATTGGAAATCTAAGAAATAAACAGTTATATATTTATGGAACATAGATAATAACATTGCTTATAAAATGTAATGACCAAATTTTACATTGGACTATTGAAATAAGGTTTTTAGATACACGCATTAGCAGCAGAACAGAATTATAAATGCTAAAAATATTTTAATTTATTTAGGGTGTCTCGCTTTTGGCTGTTTTAGGAATCACCGTGGTGGGAAAGAACCGCTGGAGTTTAAGGCAACATTGGATTTCCTTGATATGTTTCTCAATTAAAAATGGTGCTACAGAATAATGAAATGAATCAGGGTTTTCATGTTACCAAACACTTTTTCATTCCTGTCTCATTGGTTAAATGTAATAGTGCAAAATGAAAATGTAATCAGTTTGGAACTTCTTTAAAGGGTTTTGTTTTCTCCTGAACTCTATATTTGTAATTTCTTTATACATGTTATTTTGCACACTTGAAAAGCAGGTATTGTCTTTCAGTTTAGTTCCTTGGAATATAATTATCCTTATTTTATCTTTGCTGCTCAGCACAGGATCACTCGGCTTCTATAAATGAGATACATTGTCAGTGCCAGCTGTATATGGTCGTGCCATTCTCCACACCCTGAATAATAACGTGGTCATCAAAAGGCCATGTTCATATCAGGACTGGACTGCAGCACCTTTTTTGTCCCACTGCTACATTAAGTTTCTAATAAAAGGAATTCTATAAATATCCCCACCAAACATACCCTGACAACTGTGTTTGCAAACATGGTCATATAAACCGGGGGCTAAAAGTAGCTGACCCCCTGATTGTTATGGCCAGTGGTACAGATCACTTCCGAATTGCATTCTAATAATGTGTACATAGCATCAGAATAGCAATGGCGATCGGCGCAATACCACGGGCACACAGCCGAGGGACTGCAAGTGGGATTTTCCTGAGCTTTAAAAACCCACATTGATACTGAGCATGGCGTTCCCCAGGGCGATGCGGCTCTGCCTGGTTCCCTTGGGTTCTTCATCTCTGTCTTGCTTTCTCTCTCTGCACTTATGCAAGCAGAAGCAAACAGAAAACTATTAATAAATAATGCAAAGCGGAGATGTGCACCTAACCCAGTCATCAATTATGAATAAATAGTCACATGTGAGTCACATGCACTATAAAATGCGACACTTCTGCTGACAAACCTGAATGATGATGGATGTTAGTGGCTCTGCAGGCAAAAGAATCTATATTTGATGTACTTGTCCTCCTTGTTTTGTTACTTTGGTGCCTTAAGAATCCTGACCCAAAGATGAACTATACATCCAAATGAAAATGTTTTCTACATTTAATTAGTTTTTCACATCACAACTCGGTTGTGAGAGAGCTAAATTCAAAGGTTTCTGTGAGCTTTTGACATTCAGTTGAAGCTTACATCGACTCATTTTACACTGGTTATTTCATTAGTTAATAAATAGCTTAGGGTTAAACTTCAGTAACAAAAGAATTTCATAAGAGCAGCCAATTCACCTTGAATCCATATTTTTGACCTGTGAGATTGAGCCAGAGAACCCGAAGAAAACCCCTGCTGCCCCTTTTTTTAATCCATTATTACATAAAATTGTAATAATAAATGTGCCATTACTTTTCTACCGGCCACATTTCCTCAACAAGTAGTTCATTTGAATTAATAACTTTTTAAATCTCTTGACCTGCAGTTTGATAGGTTAACAGAATTTTATTAGGAGGCTGAAACTCTTAATCATCAGTTACTAATTTAGCACTTTAATAATATTTGCTCTAATTAATTAATTAAAAATATATTTTTATGTAAATTGTACTAATGACAATAAAGAATATTTTTGTTTATTTAACAAATACACCATTTATAACTCTTGATCCTATTTCTCGTTTTTTCTGCAGCTCTGATGTATATTACATGATACTAGCCCCAGCGATGGCACTCTGTTTTCATTTTCAAGCAGTCTGATCATTTTTTTCTCCTCCATCTCTTGTTCATAAAGCCCACTAGCCATTAACACAAGCTATTTATCATTTTCAGTGCTGGGTATGCAGTAACACTCCTATAGGGGGCCATACACTGATTTTTCAGTTTAGAATGGCATGACACAACTCTGATATCCCTGTGATTGATGAATCATTTGAGTGGCGGATATGCACGCTGCTGTCTCGCCATAGGCACATGTTTCCGACTGTTTTTCACAGGCTGGTGGTTCACCTGGCCGTTGCCATGGGAACAGCCAGGAACCAACAGATTTGCACCAGCCTCTATTGGGCACCAAGGGAGAAGGGCATGTCTCCGAGCATCTAAAAATCAGGGACACACTCCATAAACAAGCTAAATAATTTTGTCATTATTCTAAAAGTAATTTCTTCATTTGTTTTGTACAGCTGAACGTAATGTGGTTCTAATCATAACGATTCTTACCAATTATTATTTTGGCGAATCTAGAGCTGCTGACAGGTGGAATTGTTGGCTCTTAATAGCAATTTTAAATACAAAATAACTTTAAAAAGGCAATTGCACTAAGTATTTTATTGTAAAGAGAAATAATGACAAATTATAAAACATTTTGTAAATTGCCATTGATGAAATTTCCCTGTAGCAAAGAAGTGTAATTTAGTTTTAGCTGGGATAATTAGTTAACAAATGTGCTCTTTTGCAGTTATGTGCAGCTTTCAAAAAGAGGCAGTTGCAAAAGCAGATGGAGTTTAGCTCTGGTGTGAAATTAACAGCAAACACATGGTTAGAGCAATATTTTCTATTCTAAGTTTCATTCTGGAATTGTGGAAAGTGTAGACCATATATGGATCATTTCTGCTTATTGAAACAGCCACAGCTAGTTTTGCAGGGGCTGGTCTGTTTCGACCATTTATATATAAAACTGTAAAGCAAAATAAAGCATATAAAAACATTTAAGATAATTTGATGTTACCAACTTTGTTGGAACCATTTCACTGGAGGATCTGCACCATTGAAAGGAAGACTGGCTTTTATTTTCCCATCAATGTCTGACCTCACAAATGGAACCAAATTACCACTGAAAATCTGTTTCAGCTATCAAAACTATGCCCCTGTACAAATAGTAAGGTCTATAAAGACATGGTTGGTGTGCAAGGACTCCAGAAGCCTGCACCGAGTCCCGATCTCAAGCACATTGATCTCTTCTGAGGTTTATTGTTTTGTCTGTAAGAGTCAAACTTTCTCATCCAGTCTTACTGACCTAGCTTACAAATGATTTTATAAGTTCAAATTGCAGACGTCCTCATTATTTAAACAGCTTTCTCAAAAAATGAAACGTAGCATTATGTAGAGCTCTGTAATTACATATCCATATAGTTTTGGCTTTGTGATATCATTATATTCCCGTGGGTTCATGTCCTTTGTTGTGTAGCACTGGGAGGACACAGGCAGTGGTCTGCCTTATAACCTCTGTGTTATCATTTGGGCGAAACCTTAGCAGATTGCTGTTTTAAGAACACACTCCTTCTATTGTGTGTGCATTTTAATTTTGAAAATCAGAGAATATGACAAACTACAGCAGGGAATTACACATATACACTCTAAAGTAAAAAAGCTGTTAGAATATGCCGGTTTTGCTGAGGAAATTCAGCAACTCAGTCATTAGGGTATAGTCACACTTGCTGTTTTTCCTGAAACTTGTACAACACCCAGAGGACAGCACTTGCTCGATTCTCTTCCTATGTCTGAGACACACCAGTTAATTTCTGACATGTCTGGGTTTCATCATCCTGTGTTGTTTTGTTCTTCCAGAGAACTTACTTTGATAAAAGCAGTCACATCCAATCTGCTCATAGTGTAACCTTAACCCAAAATGCATGGCGTTGTTGGCAGGAGAGTAGAAGAAAGAATTTTATAATTAGTAATTTTGATAATAATTTAACTAACATTCTGTATTTTGCATTTAAATATTTCTGATTAGTGGTTTGGCTTAGTGGTTAGCACGTTTGTGGGGTGGGGTTTCTCTGTTGTCCCCGTGTTCATGTGGGCTTTCTCCAGGTTCTCCTCCCACAGTCTGAAAACATAGATTTAATGTGCATTTATTCATTCATTTCTTCCACTTATTCATCTACTAGGGTTAGTTTTTTGTATAGGATTAAGGGAAACATAATGCGATTAGATGTTTCTGATAATAATAGTTTTTAAATCTTTGGTTACTCATATGATATAATAAATTAATTTGATGAATCTGGGGAACGATAAATAGTTACACATCATGGAGGCAGTTAGGGAAGTAGTGAAGACCTATGAGATACAATGAGAGTCGTTGTTGAAGGGGCGGGGCTTAGGAGCACATCCAGAATGATGTCACTGATATTAACAGAGTGTCGGTGAGCTGCTTTGGAACACAGAGCTAAAGAATCCTTTGCATGTGTGGAGCCCAACCCAATGTGGGTGGAGTCAACCGATACTACTGACATCTATCTAAAACTTAATGAGTTGAAGAAACCTCTTAATCAAGTGTTTTTTTAGTACTAAATCAAGTTTCAAAAAGTCACATTTTCTATGCAGTGTTCATTTCCTGCTCTTGGGTTGACATCTTCCACACCAAGTAAATATTGTTTGTTTTGCTGTTAAGAAATCTTTACCTGAGCATGGGCATCCCACTGTAAATATTTGTTGGTTTTATTTAACCTTGTACACAAAATATTTAGCTGATAACCAATCAAACAATTTTTAACACCTGTCTGTATTAAATGTATTTATACACCATGTTCTGATTGGTCAAAATAAATAATACCTATAATTTTGCTTAGTTAATTACAAATCTAACTGTATTCATGAAAATCATTCTTGTGCTGTAAAGGTAGTTGTAAAGATAAATTGGATCAAGTACAATAAATTATTTAAAACAGCCCAAATGCAAGGACATTCCAGTTTTTTTCTTATTCTTTTATTTACATACTTTTTGTAATCTATTGCAACATGTTAACCTAACTTTAATTATAACATTAACCTTGATTTTTAGCATAGTAAAGAAATAGTATCAACCTTATTTTGGTTCATTACTGAAAATCCTAATGTACAATTAATGCACGATAGTATACAATTAATAAAGTACAAATGCTACTGTCATCAATTTACACTTCACTGTTGTTTTATTGATATTTAAATAAAATATTTGTACATTAAAAAGCAATACAAATGAAATACTGACATTTCCGAATATGAAACTTTTATTTAGGTTAAATTAAAAAAAAAGAACTTGTTTACATCTTAAAATTCATTCATATCTGCCATGAAATCCAAGATTCTTGTTAATACTTTGTGAGCTGCTGTTTAAATCTTTGTGAGTATTAAAGATATATTCTAAAGAGGCCTTTATCTCACCAGTTGCACGCTTCTCTTTGTGTTTTGTCAGCTGGCCTGTAAGTCAGGGAGGATTGTAGTTTGGAAAAGAGAGACAGAGAGCGAGAGAGAGAGAGAGAGAGAGAGAGAGAGAGAGAGCCCCCCCCCCCCCCCCCCCCCCCCCCCCCCCCCCCCCCCCCCCCCCCCCCCCCCCCCCCCCCCCCCCCCCCCCCCCCCCCCCCCCCCCCCCCCCCCCCCCGGACACGGGTCTATTCTTCCGGCCTCTCTAATGCAAAGTTGCTGCTTCAGATCACCATCCACCCTTCAGCCAGCCAGCCACCACCCCTTCCCCCCCTCCACACACTCATACAAACAAGCACATTCATTTGCAGACATAAAGACGCACCACTCCCTGTCCTTGCTGCAGTTTAGAGCACCAGGGGTGAACAAGGAGCAGAAGCAGGAAGGGAGGAGGGGACAAGCATAAGAGGCGGAGGGGGTGGGGGGGGCATCCCATAGATAGCATGTTAGGTGTATGCAGACCATAACACCAGCATGTGAGTGATCCATACAGCCAACCTTTCTGCCAGACACTTACATAAGATACTCTCTCTCTCTCTCTCTCTCCCTCTCTCTCTCTCTCTCACTCTCTCTCTCTCTGGTTCTTTTTCCTCAGCCTCACACTGTCTAATTCACATGGTACTGCATGTGAGAGCCTGTGCTCTCTCTCTCTCTCTCTCTCTCTCTCTCACTCACTCACTCACTCACTCACCTACACACACACCAAGACAAGCACACACTTCCTCATTTGTCCTAACTTGCCATTTATCAAAAATAAATAATTTTTTCTTTTTGATTTTCACTGCATTCGATTGCCAACTCCTAATTCTTCTTACTCTGGTCCTGTCAGGCTTAATATGCCAGACAAGAGTTGACAGCTATGCTAATGGTTAGTTTGCTGTGTATTACACTCTATAAGCATTGCCGTTTTTTCACATGTTGTACAGCTGACATCCATTAGTAATCTAATGCTATATAGAGCTTTCTGTGTGGTGATGTGAACTCTCACTATTGACACAAGTGGTTATTAGTGATATTTCATAACAGGTCTTATGGAATTGTGCCTGCAAACTTTTACAGCCTTTCAGTTGTAAATGTGCAGGATTTTAAAGACATTACATTTACTGTGACAGCTTAATGTGCACTATATCTTTTCTTTCTTGTATAAAAAAGTAACAAAAGTACTGTAGAGTGTTTTCTCTCACCTTCATGTGTTATTTCCTTTTACCTCCTTAAAACATCCATCTATTATCCATCCATTATCTTCCGATTTATTCTCTACTAGGGTCGCGAGGGGGTTCCCAATGCCCATCCATGGGAGAACGTATCAGGCGCTGGGCAGATTCCCGGGACAGGGCGCCAATCTATCACTGGGCATACACTCACACACACACACACACACAAACACACACAAATGTTTTTGGACTGTGGGAGGAAACCGGAGAACCAGGAGGAAACCCACACGGACACGGGGAGAACATGGTAACTCCACTCAGATTGGGATTTGAACCGGGAATGAGCGCTGAGAGGTGAATGTGCTAACCACTAAGCCGCTGTTCCAACCCTCCTTAAAACATACCAGTAGTTATTCTGAGTCATTTAAAAGTTTGTGGTAGCATGCGTTGTAGTGGATTGTCTGTGACTGAAGATATTTGTTGTATTCTTTTATAAAGATGAGATGATTACAGGTTTTGATGGTACGATTATTGATTATTATGCAGGTCATTTGTTGAAAATTAAAACTAAATAGTCTTTAGAACACAAAATATGAAATTGTTATGTGAAAATCAAAGTAAAAAAAATTGTGTGACCTAAAGTAAATTAAAGTCTTTTAAAATTAAACAGACAAGGGTGCTGCAAGATTAACTTTATTTTAGTTCTGTGCGAGTTGCACCACTTGGTCTAAAGTTCAGGCTACCAGCGTAAAATGTATTTGTCTTATGAATAACATCATGATGATGTTGAATCGCTCTTATGCTAAATCAATTAAAACATGTATAATCACAATTAATTGCAAAAACAATACATTGTCTATTGTATTATTCTTCTGGTCCTGTATAATGTGATTATGTTTAAATCAAAATAAAAACCTTGTTAAAAATGTATATTAAATAAATATTTGATAAATTAAACCCTTTACCTAAACCCTTGTACTTAAGTAGATTTAAACAAAATGTAACTAGGTAAATTCATTATTAAAAAATTTAAGTGTAAGCTTATTTAAATATTATTTTAGGGCTTGTCGTGTCTTCAGAAGCCTTTCTGTGTTATATGTTATATAAAAATATAATTTTAGAGTTTAAAAAATAAATTCACAAATGAATTTTCTTTAGCAACTTGCAATATAAATTTGTTTATTTAGTCATGATTCATCAGGTAGATTGGCCTACATGGCTCTGTGATTCAAGCAATTTTAATATCATGGCAAGACGTAATGATTGAGGGCTTAACATTGTGTGTTATGAACTGGTGAGAGATTATAGAAGGAGAAATGTTCATTTTGCTATGTATTTTTTCAGGCACGTTGTCTTGTTCATTTTATAATGACATACATGTTGAGTCAGAGACCAAATTCTGTGTGACTCATGATTGAAAGGAAATTTGATATGGAAATATAATTGATCATTTTAAAATGGATTGAATGCCGCAAAGTCATTTATTACTTTGAAAATGCCTGGTTTAAATAATTGTTAAAACTTGATTTATGTCTGTTTCTCCTCCCTACTAGTGAGTTTGTGACTGTGGAATGAATTAGTCATCTTTCTTGACAATTTAGATTTTTGTACAACCTTTATGAAACACTTCAGTCTCCATTATACAATTAATCACCAGCTATTGAACAGCAGGGCTAAAATACAAAAAATATCCGCATCTTCACTTTGTTACTTTAGGGTAACTTTTTAAAATCCTATGAAACCTTATATTAAATAGAGTTATACATGTTAAACTATTAAAACACAACATGTTTTGCATCACTGGGGATTTTTTTAAATAACTCTTGAATATTCCAATCACTTTGTTCTTTCCTTTTTATGTTTTCCAAATGCATTGTCACTGTGGCTGTGTTTTCTGTCACTACTTTGTCACTTGTGATGAACACCTGCCAAATACATAAACAGATCTTTTGTTTATGGTGTTAGCCAAGGCTTTTGCAAGGTTTATGTGTATTTTTCCCAAATAAAAGTACATTTAACTTTTTTGCAGTATCCTTTGGTTTACATTATGATTTGCAACCCACGTGCAAACCCTGATTTGTGTTAAATACAGTAAAGAAACAGTATTAACCTTAATATGGTTACCAAGAACTAAGCTAAGTTTAACTTTAGTCTGACGGAACTTTGTTTGCCACAACAGGGAACCCAACCTAGGACCTTCTTATAGATTACTTCTGTACACTGATTAAAGAACATCAAACCTTTGTGAGGCCTTTGGCAAAATTTGATTTGCTGCCCCTCCAATACCTTGATGCCAGTAATACGATTCCTTGTTATCAAAGCAATGATGTATGTCAGTTGATAGGCTTGTTTAAGTTGGAAATAAAAAGGTATTTCTTTAGTCCCCTTGTGCCTTATGGGGTCTCATTTAAAATTAAATGTAGATATGTTAATAATAATTTTACTTATATTGTGTAATTACCATTGTAGTGATAATAACAATAACATGGGCATTTTGGTGGACATTTTAAGCCTTTTAGAGGACCCTTTACTGTCCATGTGGCACTAAGCAGCAGCTGAAGTTGCTAAACATCAGAAAGCCCTTGCATAAATGCCATTCATGCTTGTTAAATTCATGCGCATTACATCATGTAGCAGTTACCAGTAAATAAGAATGATATTCAAGCAAAATGCTTAATCTTTATAAATAAATGTTCCAATGTTGTTTTTTGATTTATTCACACAGTATTTTATTAAATGCCTATTTTAAATTGGTCATTAAAGAAACAAATATGCAGTTATGCTGTAAGTTGCAAGATTCAACTACAAATAAATTTTTAATGAATTAAACAAAAGTCTGTTAGGTGATAAACTTTAATTATATTATTGACATTAAGTGGGGCCCACAGGTTTTAAATATTTTGAAAATTAAGTGTTCCAATATTTTCTTAAGTGATTATATTAAATAGTATAATATTTATATCATATTAAATTAAAGTAAATTCAGCATAAATAAAAATAGTGCTACCATCCATCTGTGCCTTTTTGTTGCTAGTACCTAAACCTTCTTGTTACATGTTGACTTCATCAGATGTCCAACTAGTGTCAGTTAATCGAGAGTTTATAGGATTTACTCAATATCTTTATCTTCACAAAACTTTGAAAATTCAAAATATGGTTGTATTTTTTATATATATTCTTTTTTAGGGATTTATATTTGAACCAAGACATCTAGTTTCAGGCTGTAAGCCACAATGTGAGAGCGCTACAGGCCAGAGTAAATCTCTTTCTACAGTGTTTACTATACAAACATTTACAAATAATCAGCTTAAAAGCTGCCCTATGCTTTTAGGTCTCGCACGTTAAGGTCAAACTGAGCTTATGTGTTCAGCACTAAATGATTGTGAGAAAATCTACATAAGAGAGAAAGAAAAAAAAGAAACAACAGCTTTTTTGCAAATTTGATAAATTCATCCCATCTGCCAAAGCACTCAATATTCAGCTATTAATTTCATCACTGGCATTATGCTTCTGTTCATATTGCATTGCATGGAGAGCTCAAAGTGCTGCCACCGCTGCTGTTGCTGATGATGTTTAAATGGATTGTTTTGACATGTAGCTGGCGGTGCCTACCGTTTGGCAACATTCCCCCAGCAGTTGCCAGTCAGTCTCTGTACTCCAGTCACAATGGTCAAAATGCTTTTACAACATGTCATACATCAAGTCACTCAAAAAGAAAATTCCAAAACGGCCCTAAAAACACACAGCAGCACTTTTTGTTGTGATTTTTTCCTTCACAATTTGCAAGTGCTATGTGGGTTTAGTATTACATTAAATATTCACACAATAAGTGTAGCGTAACATAGCGCAGTGAAAGAGCTTTATGTCTGTTCATGAAAACGAGCAGACAGTCAATTAATCACTTAGGATTGTGGAGTGAAAAGATGCAACATGATAGAACAGATCTGAAAATGACATCAGCCAACCAGGACGAATGAGGCAGCATGAGCGTTTTAAAATGAGAGTCTGAACCAAAGTGACATCTGTCATTTTATAGCTCACATTTTCTGTGGCATAAAAATTTATTGGAATGATCATCAGTAAACAGCTATAAACAAATACTAAGTCTGTAAGGATGCGTGTTTCATTGTTTGTCTAGGAAATGTCTGTAGTTAAAGTGTGTAGGTTATGGATGCCAACTTAGTTTTGTGTCAGCAGAAGGAAGAAGTCTATACAGACCCCCGAGGAGATGTTAAAAATACGTACGCTGTAAAAGTGGCTATGTGCAAGCAAAACTACTATACACAACAATGATTTATTATGTTGTTCAGTTCATTACATTATGCCCATGGTTCCA
>JAFMOD010001319.1:557874-605374 GCA_019802435.1 Corydoras maculifer | reverse complement strand
TCATGCCTTGATTCACATAGATGCACCAGTTTCCAGGCTGTATCAGTGTACAGACGGACTGACTCAGAAGCAGGTCATTCGCTCTCCCACTGCTTAGTGGAGCACTGCTTGCGTGATTCAGATCTGGCAGTGGCGTTATGAATGAGCCTCCTCTCTGTATCATCACCACTACTCAGAGGGATACGTCCCACTCGCAGCTAATCGTGACACACTCTCCACCTTACAATGCCAGACACACACGATGAACGGAACAAAGCCACAAAATTCGGCACAGAGTGTACTGTACGTTACGATGCTGTAGTGTGAGATTTTATTGCACTTGGAATACATGGTCCTGCGTGCTTTGTGTTCTTGATTCTGAATGTTCACATTAGTTTTTCTTTCTCTGTCTCCTCACTTAATCCTGAAAAAAAAAACACGTGTTGATGAAAAAACGGATTAGAACAGTGTGTTCTCTCTCTGCCTTCTGTACAAAAAAATGCTTATATCATCACTGTCTTCCTATGCCAACTATTAATAGATGCTGAGTTATTTATGTCCATGCTTACAACAGAGACTGTGTTTGCACACAGATAGGGAGCATGCCTTTCCTGCCTTTTTAGCTCATTCTGCATTTTTTTTCTGCACAATCATCTATTTGATGGCAGAGAATGGAACACTGTGCCTTTACAAGCTGACCTTGTATTGGAGGTTTAAGGTGAAAGGACCTTAAGTGACAGCTATAATCATTTATTTTCCCACTGTTTGTAATAATGTGCATGTCCCATATGTCAGTACTCCCTCTTTTGCCCTTTGAATCACTGTGCACTTCTTCCACCACATTCTGAGCTACATAGTGGTGTTGAGGACAAACCTGTTTGCTTTCATTAGTAAGCTGACATAAAAAGACGAAAAGACTTCAGTACATAGTCCTGTAATGTATGGGACTAATGTACGAGCTACATTAGTAATTAATTAAGTAATTAATGTACGAGCTAGCCATTGAGCTAGCCATTGACAATATTTTTAAATTAAGTGGGGCAGCACAGTGGCTTAGTGGTTAGCATGTTCGCTTCCCATCGCTGGGGAGTCAGGTTTAAATCCCGACATGGATGGAGTTTCATTGTTTTTTTTGGTGGTTTTCTTCAGGTTCTCTGGTTTTCTCCCAGTCCAAAAACTGCTGTCTGCTCTAAATTGCCCCATCTAAATTGCCCTAATATAGTAGGTGTATTTGTGTGTGTTTCTGTTTGTGTGAGTGAGTGTGTGCCCAGCTATGGATTGGCACCCTGGCTGTCCTAGGTGTGTCTGCTCAGCACCTGAAATGCTGTCCCCTGGATGGGCATGGGGAACGTGAACCTAGTCCCTAGTATAGAGTTAAGTGGAAGATAATGAGATTAAATAAAATAAAAATTTTTTAATGAATATCATGAATACTTATTTCATTTACTTTTAACCATAATGCTTAATAAATATATACTAAATTGTGAGTTTTGCATAGAGGTTGCTTTCTTAAATACATCTTTGCATACACAAAACAGTGGTCTTTTAAATTTTACATAACTTACCAATTCTGATCATACCTTTTAAAAACAAGTATAATAAAATGAAGTCTAACTATTATGTTCCTTTTTTGCCTTCAGTGAAGAAAAGGACCTTTGTAACAAGTGGATGATTTAAGAATGATGCCCCAAATTAAACGACTTTTCATGAAAAGTTCATTTTAAAATAGGCTTTAAAAATAAACACAGCCTTGTCCTCCTCATTTGCAGTGAAGTTATTCATGGATCTCATTGTGAACCAACATTGGTGTACGGGACAGAATTTAGGACTTGGCATTTAGAGGGTGAATATGATTGGTTAATTCGTCCCGTCATTTGAAATTAGTCTCTTATTGAATTGCAGCTGCTCAGCTTGCTGTAAATGTATAACTGAACCATCAATCCTCTGTGCCTTTTCCTGCGACTGCAGAGAAGGTCCAACAAAGATGTTTTTATTAAACTAAACTGTCAGTTTTAAAGGATTTTTTTGCTTAGATTTAAATATTTCTAAATGTTGATGATCAAATGATGAATAACTGATATAAAAGTAGAACTAATAACTAACTATTATTAGTAGAACTAACATCTAACACTTAAATAGATCATTTTTAGCAATTTATAAAGTGTCTAGAGGGTCAAAGTAGTTCCCCATTTTACTTTGTCTTATTTGTATGAAGAACATTCTCACAGTGGCTTGTGGCTTTTGTAGTGTTTACCATTGAGGGGTACAAAACATTTCCATAACAATAACACAGATTAGATATTTATTTCTGATTAACATGTGTTAGATAAAGTGCCAAAAGACAAAGCAAGGCATATTCATTGAGGACCCTCTTGTGATATGCACTTGCCACACAATGAGCAAACTGAAAGTGTATTAGAAAACATATTGATTAGCTCCTGATATCAGGATAAAACCTGTTCACTTAACCCTCAACTCAGTCTTATAGAAATGGTCTAATCAGGAAATGGACGTCACCTGACTGACTAATCCTCCTGAAGGAATTTCAGCTTCTTAGGTATCGCATTGCCATGTCAATAACAGAAATTGGATTCGATAGGACATTACATGGCGTCAAGTTAAAAGTAAATAGAGAAAACCTATTATATCACACAATGTACTTTAGTTTAGTAATTCACTCTGGATTTAAAATCGTTTTTAAACCTTTATCCCAGGTGCCACCACTTCTGGATAAGGTTATCTTAATTTGAAGATCTCTACAGGTTTTAAGACAGACACACACACACACACACACACACATAAACACACACACACTTTAACCTGCCTACTTGTTCCCACAAGCTGTAGATACAAACAGAAACAAATTACACAAAGTCGTTCTTGGCTAAGAGGGTGGGTTGTGATTCATCTCACACTGAATGTACATGCAGCTGAAGGGCTGAGCTGCTCTCCATCCTGCTGAGCTGTTCCCATTTATCCAGCAAAAGGAAAAAAACAAGGTTGGAGTTTACTGACTGGTCTGAAAGCTGAGCCTGTTCTGTGTGTGTAAGGTCAGAAACCTGGAGTGGTTGAGAGATTCCTTTTACTTCTAGGATTCCTCTAGCTTCTAGAATATCTGCATTTAGCTGTTTATGATGTGCTGTGTAACACAGGTGTGTTCATGTAGCAGATACGAGGTCTGGGTTTTCATCCTTTCATTCATTCATTCATTATCTTCCACTTTATCCTATATTAGGGTCACGGGGGGGGGTTCCCCATGCCCATCCAGGGGAGAACGTTTCGGGCGCTGGACAGACACACCCAGGACAGGGCGCCAATCCATCGCTGGGCACACACTCACACACAAACACGCACACAAACACACTCTATGGGGCAATTTGGAGAATTCAATTGACTTGATCCCTGTTTTTGGACTGTGGGAGTGGAGTTGATTAGAGTCACACCAGTTTAGAACAACTTAAAGCATCATGCTATATGTTTAACATGTTTGTTTTACAACATAACAGTGCTCATCTGAATGAAATTAAAAATTCTTTTTTGTATTTTGAAGTGTAATTAATAACCAGTGCAAAAACAGAAGGACAGGTCTATAAAGTAATAAAACTTTTTTTTTTTTTTTCTGGATAAGTGTTAAGGTTGCCATTACTTACCTCCACAATGTTCTGCCGTCAGTGTTCCACATTCAGGATGATTAAAAAGCACGTGCAATGAAAAGAGATTACATCATTCAAACAGCAGCATATGACCTCTACACACACTCACTACTTAATGTACTTACGGAACTATAATAGCATTAAGTGCACTTTATAGCCAAGTGATTGACTTTTTTTATGGGGCCTCTGCAATGAAGGAAGTACACTACACAGTATGTTACTTAAAAGCGTAAAAGTGTAGTTTTTGGTAAATAATAACTTGCGTTTGAAAAGTACAAATCCAAAACCACTCAGCCAAGTATTTTTTTTTATAAATGGTAAACCAGTAAATGTGATACCCTCCCCGTATTGGTACTGGATTACTGTAGTTATTATGATGTTTATCATCTGTCTTTCTGCAGGCTTATGTTGGGTGTTATGTGCTTGCCTGTTGTGGCTGCCAGTTTTTTTTAAATCACATTTTGATATGACTTAATTACACTAAAACATTTCAGCTTAATGCAATAAAACAGCTTTTTAATAAAAGTCTTTGAAAAAGTGTTTGAAAGTCTGACATAAAACCTCACCATATTCTTAAAAAAGCCCTAAATGTAAATGAAAAACACACTTAATCAAACAAACAAAATAAAGTTATAAGACTTTATAAGGTAAACCTTTGATCTTAGTGCCTGGTGTCACATCCAACTGCAGCTATGACTTCAACTGAATGTTTTCAGTAATTGTTATTAGTCTTGCACATCGGCCTGAAAGGTTTTAGCCAATCTGTTATGATTGTAGGTTTCCACATTTGAACCGATTTCTTCAGTTCCTTACACAACATTTCTATTGAAATAATGTCAGAACTCTGATCATTCCAAAAGATTAACTTTATTCTTTTTAACTGATCTTTGGTAGAAAGACTTGATGCGTTTAGAGTTATTGTTTTGTTGCACAACATTCTCTTGAGATGCAGTTCAAAAAGTTGGGCCTTGATATTTTTTTTTTGAATTTGCAGATGATTATTCAGAATTCATTAGTCCATCGGTAATGGCAAGCTGCTTGGCCCAGAGCATTAAAACAGGCCCTAACGTTGATCATGTTTCACTGATTTGAGGTATTTTTTATGCCAGAATTCACGTTTAGTTTTTGCTTCAAACTAAATCATTACTTATTTAAACTAAAATAATTTATTCCAGTCTGAACCATCCACAAAACCTGGTTGCAATTAAATTCTGGCTTGTCTGTGTGATCTTATGTTGGTTGCAGATCGACAGCAGTGTTACTTTTTCAAGAACAGCAGCGTTTTTAACCTTTGTCTAAGCTGGACAAAGGTACGGAAGTCAGAGTGTCAGCAAAAACTCCATTTAAGGCTTGTGAATGGGGATGGTCACTAATAATGGGAAGAGAATCAACCATGTAAGAATTCTTCAGCAACCCACTGCTGACAGTTTGAGAACAAAGCAATACTTCCAGCAATTCAAATGGGTGGGAGGGGCTCTGAGAGCTGAGACAAAAAGCACAGTCAACAAACAGCCAACAGTAAAGCAACAAGTTAATGAAACACCTGCATAAAACAAAGCAAGAACACCATGCAATAAACCATGAAGACGTGGAAAAGAGAACAAAACCAAAACAAGTGCATTTGGCTCAAGTACAAACAAAAACACGGTGGCAGCAGATGAGGAACTATGGAATACTGATACAACATGTATAGTGGGTCGCTTTGCCTGACGTATGCAAAATATGCATGGTTACAAATTGCTTGATGTCATTAACCATAATAGAGATATCTAAGAAAGTCAATTCAAGGATCAAAGTCTAGGATTTTGGGTGGGGCTTTTTTTTTCCCCCGCCCTCAATATTTTTACATGAGCATTAAGTGATCCACTTGACCTGAACTGGCAAAATCCTTTTTGCATCCTGATTTGCACATTTGCACGTTTATGTCAGCTCGCACTAAGTGACGCTCCACAAAAACTCAGTATGACTTGACAGGTTTACAAACCACACCACTCATTATACAGAAGTGCTGTAAGTTCTGGTTTTAACTTCATAAACAGAAGCACAGTACGTTTTCTCGCCTCAGCTGTACATCCCCTCCCACTCCAAGTGAGTCATTCCATGTGTAGTGGTGTGTGTGGGGAGACCTGCTGCTGATGTGACTCAGCTGTTACATGAACGCTCTGTGGGCAGTGTGCAACCACTGCTTTGGTCTCTAGGCACGAGGATGTCATCAGCTGTAGCAAGAGGGCTTTGGATTACTTGTACAGAGCATCAGTCATGATTCAGCCCCTAATAATTCACTCTGCTGGTGGTGGGCGTGACATGGCCTGACTCATTTTGTTATTGGGTAAAAAGCTTAGCAACTTGCAAAACAATCTGATTCCTTTTTATGTTCGAAGTTGCAGGTCTGACAAGACGTATTATGCTACTGTTATGGTTACATGACTGTGTTTAAGTTTGTTAAAAGGAGTGAGACAGTTTGGGAAAAACAAACCTGGTTCAGCTTTATATATGAGATTTGGATACAAAACAATGTGTGCTGGAGTCTGATCAATTATAAGGCATATAAACAGTTCAGTAAAGAAAATAGGGTGATGTAATCAGTTAATGTGTGAAGTAATCATTGTAAATGGAGAATAATATAATTAATGGAAGTGTGAAAGTGTATGAGGTAACTGTGTCAGAGAGCCCACTGCAATAATGAATTGTGCAATGCGTTAGAGTAAACGGTATTTAAACGTATTATATTTTAAAAATATGACTATACAGAAAAGCATTGGGACCCCCATCTTAATTATATATTTCTGAACCACATATGATCATATAATAATATTCCAAATTAAGCACATGCCTTTACCAACATGATGTGGTTCATGGGTCAGATATGGTTTTTTTTTTATGAACCACACACTGAACAGGGGTCAGATCCAGTAACTACTCTATTTAAACAAATGTTGTGTGTGGGAGAAATGCAAGCACCTCATTTAGCTTCGTCATCATTGTCATAATCACAATTCTTGAATATATCTAATAAACATCAAGACATATGTCTATATTCATTTATTTGGATTACTGTTTACTTTCTTTGGTAGTAATATTCTAACATAACTGTCCTATTCATCATTTGCCAGGGATTTTTTTTAACTGGTACTAAATTATGACACTCCACCCACCTGTCTGTGGTTGTGTGGGGACACCTGCTACACACTGCTGTTATTATATGAGCTAAACAGATGTTGTTTGAACAACGAAGAGTTCACCTTACCTGTATGTTTGTGTGTGTGTGTGTGTGTGTGTGTGTGTGTGTGTGTGTGTGTGTGTGTGTGTGTGTGTGTGTGTGTGTGTGTGTTTGTTTCTTTGAAAAAAAGAGTAGAAGAAGGTTTGGCTTGCCATATTGTCAGTGAGATTCTCTAATCCAATATGGATTTGTAAGTGAGCCATTACATGTAACCTTGACTGCAATCTCTCTTCTTCAGCTTATACTACATGCAACTTTCATACTCCAGAAAGCAATGTTTAAGCATTCTGTGATAAGTACATAGTTTTTAAGGGTCGTACTTCATCGCCATGTGGCGGTCCATGCAAACTGAGATCCAAGGCTGAGCTCTTTATAAGTATTTTACCAACTGCTCAGACAAAACTTGAAAAAAGCTTTATAATGTACCATACCAAGAAATTCCAAAGCAAAACAAAGCATTCAAATCGACAGCTGGGGATTGGCACAGACATTTCACTAGACCTGATTACCATTACCTGGTAAAGGTAAGCCTTAAAATTGTCATCTCCACTAACTTCAAATCATAAGGCACAGCTGTCAAGGCATGTGGTTGGAGAAACACACAGAAATTTCCCCACACATCAT
The DNA here is from genome assembly GCA_019802435.1 of Corydoras maculifer. Lineage (NCBI taxonomy): Eukaryota > Metazoa > Chordata > Actinopteri > Siluriformes > Callichthyidae > Corydoras > Corydoras maculifer. Next base: position 597,898 of record JAFMOD010001319.1, on the reverse strand, counting down.
TTCATGGAATATTTGCATACTCCTATGATATGACTGACACACCTGACAGGCAGCAGCACTTGTGGTCCTCGCACCTGTGAAGTATAACATTGACATTTTAGCACTCAGTGAGACTAGGATATATAGAAAGGACTGCTTGATAGAAGCTGGTGAAAAATACACTTTCTTGTGGAAAAAGCTCCCAATAGACACATAAATCTGCTTCTTTAAGGCATCCCTTAATACTTTACTGATCCTAACATAAAGCTGATAGCATTTTTAACGTTTGGGATTTAGAGAATATAGGAGGCTTTTTAGAGTTTTAAGACCAAGTCCTAAACCCAATTACTCTGCTATCAAAACATAAAGCTCGAAAATTTTCCTGTCCAATTTTGGAGACTTTAGTCTAAAAGCCATTTTACTTGTGTCAAGAGCTACAACTACACACGGCTCTCTTTTTGTCAAAAGAAATCCTAAACTTTTTGGACTAGAACTTTTTGTGATACCATTAAAAAACTTACATACTTACTGTCACACGACTTTCACTCGTCACTGTTGCACTGCATTCATTTGCACATACAGACGCACAGTGTGCATTTTGATTAGACTTGAATTACACTGCTCTTTCCACTGTTTCTTTTTCCATTGTTACATGGTACAGTTGTTTGTCTTTGCTTCTTATTGTAATATATTTAACTAACTTTATAGCCTTATTTTATTGCAATCTTATCTTAATACTATTTCTTTGTTAATGTGTGGTGTGATTTTTCATTGCTTTTTATTGCAATTTGTTCTGTGTATAACTGTGTATGTCACAAAAAAAAACTTTGATTTGATTTGATTTTACACCCTATAGCACGCTATTGTTCCTGTCTGATAAGCAAATGGAAGCATTCCCCTCAAGGTCAGTCATTAGATCCTTGGCTTCTGAATGTCTCATATAAGATCTTCCTCAACCTCACCAGCACTGTTGACTGTGGGAACATAGTTTCTTTTTATTACAGTAAAAGGGCTATTTAATATCATACTCAACAGACTTGTAAATCACATTTAAAAAAGAAATATTTTTCAAACAGTCTTGATTAGTACTGACATGAGCTATGTCTTATAATCTTATAGTCTTCTACTAAAGAAAAGCAGAGAGTAGATCAAGGATGTGTATTTATTCTTTAACTTTAGCAAAGCCTTTGATACCATAAACCACAAGATGCTCAGGAAACAGCTTTTTAATCTTGGGTTACCACTGCAGTAAGAGTATGATTGGATATGAGTTAGAGTCCACACAAGAGGACTCCAGTCCAGTCCTTTAAGGCTTATGTCAGGTTGAAGCAAGGCAGTGTTTTGGCACTAGTCTTGTTTAGTCTTTTTCTCTTAGCCATTACCCTTTTCTTACACCATGCCCTGGGACATAAAGATGGAATTCTTTTGGCGTAATAACTTACCAAAAGTCAACATTTGAATTCTTCAGCTCACACAAAGACTTGACAAATCTCTAAGGAATGACTGCACTGACTTGGCACATTGCCTGGAGTCCATGCAGCAGGCAGTGGACATATTCTCTGGCCTATAATTTCTTTGGTCTTTAGCTTTGCATTCAAATAACTGCAATCATAACACAACTAATTTATTATACCTTCTTTGCCCCCAGCTTTAAAATTAATGATGCTCCACTTAAAGCTGTGGACTATTTTATCTGTTTTGACTTCACAAATTTTCTAGCTTGCTCTCCTGACACAGAAATAATTTTCAGTCCATATTGCATCACAGACTAGATTTTGTGAAGGTCAATAACAAGGGTGCAATACACAGTAATGAAGTGCCCTCATTCTGATAAACAGGGCATGATGTACCCTATACACTATTAATTGATGTAATAGTTGTTTAGTTATTTGGCTTATTAAAGATATGTGTATTTGTGAGAACTATAAGTTGGACAAATTCCAATCTATAAGCTAAATCTAAAACCATGGTCACATTACACTACTAAAGCAATAAGTTATGAGAGTGTTTGCATTATTGTGACTAAATCACGGGAAAGAGGCATTGTTAGTCATGATGAGAAGCGGAGTACAGTTACACCTCTTTACTGTGATTTATTCACAATAATACACAACCTCGAGTGCCTTATTGCTTTTATAAAACTGTTTAAACACTTTAATGAAAAATCAAGGTTTAATTCATAAATGCGTTTTTTGAATGCAAAATCGTTCATAAACTGGTCTTCCAAAACGTGATCAGGTCTGGTTTTTAAAATGAACGTAGACCGCTGAGTAACGGGAATCAGCTCTGTGTTCATTTTAATCTGTATTTCTATTTATGGTACATGATTTAAAACAATGTGTTATATATAATGATAGAAATCATGAAGCAGTCAGAGATGTGCATTATTGTCAACCACTGGAGAAAACGCACAGTCAATCGGATTTAAGGATCTGAACTATGCGGTTTATGAACATACGAGCACAAGTTTAAATGGAATAGTTCTGATCAAACCTACCAATGTTGACCTGTGACTAAGGAAGCTTGTTGTTGCTTCTATTCTTAACATTTAAATCAATAATTACTGTATACCATATGTTTAATTCTCCTGAATGTAGATTTCAAGCATTCTAAAATAAAAGTTTTAAATCATGGATTGCATCAGATTTTGCTGTAAATAGTAACAAATGAAAAGATTCACTCTGGTAAATCTTAGCTTCATGTAAAAGAACCAAGATGAATGTCATTTTATCACTCTGTCTGTCTGTGTGGATTTCATACAGCTTGTGCAGGGACTAGGCTGCAGGCTCATCACACACTATTATGCCCCTCTTTTCCAGTCAGCTCTTTGAGCCTATAATTAGCCTCTCTGGGGAAAAAAATGCTCACTTCTTAAAACAATGCAGCGTTAATTGCAGAGGATCCGTTGCAGCATTTATTACAGTATTAAATCAGATCACTCTCACCATGCAAGGGTAATATTTGTGCACCATTAACTAAATGTTGGCGCTGAGACACACTGCAGAAGCATTGCACTCCTCTGCAGGCCGTCTCCTTACTCACCAAAAAACAATTACAGGCTATTTGCCTTTGTGGAAAATATGCTTGGCGTTAAACAGCTTTATGTGTTATCTTTTGTGTGAGTGTTGCTCTATGAATATTTCATGAATTGGCCTGCAACAGAGGGAAAAGAGTTTTTACTTAAAGCCAGAAATGAGCATATGTATACTGGCTGCTGTTGCAGAGACATCAAAAACTTCTTCTGTTTGTCCGTTGCACATATGCTGCAGGTAGATAACACTGCATTGATAACCCTTTAATGACTGGCATTACAGAGCTTTATGTCATTGCTACTTGTGGTGTGCTGCAGTGTTGCATAAAGGCATTGCTCATTCCTCACCCCAGTGATCACATTCAGCAAAGGTTACTTAACCAGATAAGTGGCAGAAACAAAATACATTATATACCTAATGTGCCTGGCTAACGAGAGACTTGATAAAGGCGAAAGAGACTTGACCCAATTGCAAAACTATAAACTATAAAAAATATTATGTATTATCCCACCCTCTTTGTATTTTTACATCCTGTTTTTTTCTGTGAGGACTTTCTGCAGGATTTTGTAGTCTGGCTACACAGTAAATCTGACGCTGTGTAGTTTAAATAGGATTTTTAAGATCAGACTTACATTTGATGTGTATTTTTTAAACAATCTTACTGAGGTTTATTTGAAATAATAATAAAATAAATAAAATAAAATATTTTTCACAAACTGTTGCTGTATTGGTGCAAAGGTGTATTAGTATATTTGTTTTGTTTATAAATAATTACAATAATACTTTTATGATTGGGGTGGCTTGGTGGTTAGCATGTTCGTCTCTTAGGTTTGAATTCCAATCTGGATGGAGTTCCATGTTCTCCCTGTGTCATCATGGGCTTCCGCCGGGTTTTCCGGTTTCCTCCATAGTCCAGAAACATGGTTTTAAGGTAAATTGGCTGCTCTAAATTGCCTCCTTATAATGTGTGTTTGTGTGTGAGTCAGTGTGAGTGTGTGTGCCCAGCGATAGATTGGCACTCTGTCCTGGGTGTATCTGCCATGTGAAGGAAATGTTCTTCCCTGGATAGGCATAGGGAACAATAGGATTAAGAAAAAAATTATGAGATGAGATGAGAACATTTACAATTGGTTAATAGATTAAGTGAGAGGGTCTATAGACAATTATTTGATGACCGTATTTATGCATATAAATAGTGTACAAAGCCACAACAGACAAACCATGTTCAGACAAACCATGACACCATGTAATAACACTAGCATTGGCCATGCTTCTTTTTCAGTTAAAGTCTTGTCTATATTTGCCTAGTCAAGTATACTTGATGGCTGTAAAGCTAAGAGCACTATGAAGTTCAGTCTTCTTATAACTGACAACATTACTGATGAGGCCTGTCAAGATTGATGTAAAGTGGAGAAAACATTGAATAATGTGATCTTCTTAATTCTGCATTCTGAACATTCTATCTACTAACATAAATTGAAAATGATGTTCTAATAAGCAGCTGTTAGTTCTACTTATTTGAGCTTGGTAGTTTTAATTGGTCTACATACTGCAAATAGTTTCAAAAGTGAAAGTTCCGATTTTCATCAAAGGATAAAAATGAGTAATTTCATTTATCTTCTCTGAAAGTAAGCAGTTATTGAACACACACTCAACTCACCAGTTGTGCAGATTGTCACTGATACCATCAATTGACTTCGAAACAGAAAACTGACAGTAATAATAGTAATCTACAATAATAACTGTAATAGATCATTGTGTGTAATTATATGTATGGAACCAGGGTCATAAATCCCTTGAAGATGTGGCATGTTGAAGAAACAGGCCAAAACAAATAAAACGCCATAAAGCAAAATAGCTGGCATTTTATGTTTAAACGTTCAATTAAAAGCTAAAGATTCAAAGATAACTGTAGTATCCATTAGAAAGCATAATGAAAATGTCAGTTTTGTATAAAAGTCTACATATTTAAACAGTTTTCTTATTGATTTAGTTTAATTTGGTTAATGCACACATATCCAGTTCTTTCTGTGGCTGCGGTTACACATTAAAAAATTTCCATTTCACTTTTTGTCTGAAGGACAGGAAATGTATTCAGTGTAGCCTTTTACTGACATTGAGTACAGGGATTTTTTTTATCAATAATTAAAACTTTTTTTAAGAATACACAACTTAATTAAACCTTAAACACAATTATATTCCAAGCAGTCGGGTTCTAGACCATTCAAACTGAAGGGTGGGTTAGGCTGGGGCCACTGGTTATGTTATGTTTTGTAATTGTGCATTGTGGACAATAAGAGGCAAAAATACAGTTTTAATAACAACTTGCTGTGTGTTTGCAAAAGTGAGGTGACTCACACCTTATTGGGTCAACGGGGGAAACATTTTTCACAGCAACAACTCCCACCAGAACTGCCTCCTTAATATGTTCTGCTGGGATCATTTGAGTGGGTTTTTAAATCATCATTCATGGCAGAATTTTCGTTTTAGGTTCAAATGCCTCCCTGTTGGCTGAGTATATTAAAAGATTAATACAACAGGATGAAACACAGATCATAACTGTATAGGTATAACAAAATACATCTTGGTACATTGATACATCTTAGTGTGTGTGTGTGTGTGTGTGTGTGTGTGTGTGTGTGTGTGTGTGTGTGTGTGTGTGTGTGTGTGTGTGTGTGTGTGTGTGTGTGTGTGTGTTTGTGTGTGTGTGTGTGTGTGTGTGTGTGTGTGTGTGTTTGTGTGTGTGTGTGTGTGTGTGTGTGTGTGTGTGTGTGTGTGTGTGTGTGTGTTTGTGTGTGTGTGTGTGTGTGTGTGTGTGTGTGTGTGTGTGTTTGTGTGTGTGTGTGTGTGTCCCCCCCCCCCCCCCCCCCCCCCCCCCCCCCCCCCCCCCCCCCCCCCCCCCCCCCCCCCCCCCCCCCCCCCCCCCCCCCCCCCCCCCCCCCCCCCCCCCCGAGGTCAGATATGCAGAATGTCATCCACCCCCCCAGTTCTATCGCTTTGTGTGTGTGTGTGTGTGTGTGTGTGTTTGTGTGTGTGTCTCTCCATGCTCCCAGTTCGCAAGAAGTTGGAACTTCATAGTAACTGCTCCTCCTGTTGAATTATTGAATATCAAAACGCACAGTGCGATACAGGAACAGCAGGACACGAGCAGCGAGGTAAAAATAGAACCATGTCATAATAAGTGCTAAAGGCAGAGCTGCTCTGCAACACTGAAAATGAGAAGGTACAGAACAATACGAATGTCAGAGCCTGTAGTATTGTTTTAGAAATGTTCATACAATCATTTTGTTCTGTTTTGGAAAGTTAGCTAACTGTTTTGTTATTGGAGAAAAAAATAACATAACATATTTATAAATGGTGATTAATTGTGATTTCAATACTTTTTTCAGCATTAAGAAAAACAATGCATGATGGGTTTATTTTAAATCCAGCTGTTAGTAAAGTGTAATAGCTGTGAAGCAAAAAAAAGGCAGGTATGTAGGTAGGTTTTATTTGTATTACCAATACGTTTCTACTGACCTGTACCTTGGTGGAGGGACGGATAAATTGGTGTGAGTAGAATTTCAGTGTGGGTGTATAGTTGGATTTAAGTGGATGGATAAATGAATAGATGGAGGAATAGTAGATTTAGAAAATAATTTATGGATAAATGGATGAAAGAAGAGTATTTTAGACAAATGCATATGTAGAATGGATATTTGTATTAAAAGGTGGACAGTCATGTGGAAGGTCATCATATAAGCTGTACAAAAGTAAATTGCATTATGGCAAAATTAAGAACAGCCATAAAAGCTTAAGTGTATATATACCTTTCACTGTGATGGTTATTTAATGTGACATGTCTTTTTATAGCCATTTACAATGATGAATAACATTGTTCAGAAAAATACAAATATAGATGTAATTACAGATCAGTTAGATCTCTTCCAAGATAGTTAACTTATATAATAGATAACACTAATCACAGTCATCTATGATAATAACAAAATTTTTATAATGTGTACATTTGATTGCACAAGTGGACTTTTCCGCGTGGGTCTATGTGGTTAATTAGTATTAATTAACTCACTTTCTGTTCCATTCATTTCAGCTGCCGTTGAATGTTATGTCATTGTTGGAACATTAGTTTAGTTATGGTTTTGGCATGCTATGTCTGTTTTCCAGAGTCTTCTACCTTGAATACTACATTTCATCCACATTATCCACCCTGGACTCAGTTCTTTCACACCGTGCAGGTGGCAGGTTGTAACAGGGTGACGATGATGTCATTATTGTGGAAACCTGTGTTTTTTAGCAAGCTGATATGATATAAACAAAGTTTTGCTTTTTAATGCAAGATGCAAATTTGTATGTAAAACAAATTTTTACATTTATATCTTAAGGCCCCCCCCGCAACCTTAAGATATAGGATAAAGCGGAAGATAATGAATGAAAGAAATTAACTACTGAAAATTATTCTCACAAGAAGTTGTACTTACAACAGATTTCATTGTATGTAATGCAATATTGTGGGTAAAAATGTGTACATGGCTTGTTACATAGTAAAGCACAGCATAAATTTTGCTTATTAATGAGGCCACTTTACAAACTACTGAAACTTTTATGTATTTAATGATTTAATTATTAAAATATAGTTAGGGAAAACTGGATAAACTCTCAGTAGTAGTCTCTAAAAGTGTCTGAAAAACACACTGGATAGTCTTTTCTTAAGTAATCTACATAATCATCTTCGAATCCTATTGTTTGGCCTAGGATTAAACAAACCAACATCCCGAGTTGGCGGCTGTAATTAAATGTTTAAAGAGCTCAATTATGTGAAGAGGCTCTGTTTGAGGTCAAAGGTCATCTTGAGAGCCTGTGTAGCCACAGATGGAGACCACCAGGCTCTGATGTTCTTCCAAAGCCCACTCAAGCTGTTCCAATGCTCCACACTGAGGGCTCAATTATTTAACAAGTCCCAGCTTGCTTTAGGAATCACAGTGAGAATCTGCTCACTCTGGGTTCACACACACACACACACACCTCATGGGTTTTAGTACATTAATAATAATGTATTAAAATAGTATTATTTATTACAATATTATCCAAATCATAAGCAAAAAGTTTGTACATAAATCATATGCTAAAAAGTATTTGATTTTCTTAAAATTAAGGATTTTCAAATGCTGTCACAAATTGTGTGTGTGTGTGTGTGTGTGTGTGTGTGTGTGTGTGTGTGTGTGTGTGTATACAATTCCTGTGCAGCAGAAAAGTCTGACTTGAATCACATGCATTAACTACTGAAAAAGGTATTCAGTATACCAGTGTGACTTTCCATTCTACTGACACATGACACATGAGTAAATAAATACTGCAGGTGTGTGTGGGCTAAAGACAGCTGGACACACTACCACACACAATCACACACATACAATACACATTAAGTATGCAGAATTTTATGACCGGTGAAAATGTCAGGCGCTTTGTCCCTTGACCTTTAAATTAAATGGGCAACAAATTCACACATTCTGTAAACTGACTGGTCCTCCACACTGGTCAAAATCACTAGTTACAAAAACACATTTTCTCAGTTTTCGTCTTTCATGCACATTATGCTTAAAACAGAAACATTCAGGGACTGTACATATTTTTACGTGGATCTCTAATACATGGAGGTGTTATTGCCAAGTCCTTTTTCATTCCTTATTTTTCCCTAAGTTTTATTTTGGACTCATGGGACAATTAGTCATACAAAAACATTTAAGTTTAATGTTAATCTTTTAATATTAATTTGAATCTTTTTTTTACATACAACACATTCAACAACACAACAACTTTTCTAATTGCTGACTTGTAATTAACTTTTTTTGTAATTTATTGTGAGTCAGATCATCAGAGACGGCACTTCAGGCATATTCATATTGGTGATGAAAAAGAGGAAATTTTTGGCATCGCTTATTGAAGCTGCACATTCCAGCACGTACAAGGAAAGGATTAATAAAGTTGGGTGCATTAAACATTTTCAGATTTCCAACTTAACATCCATCCATCCATCCATCCATTATCTTCCACTTTATCATCTACTAGGGTCGCTACAAAGGTAGCTACAAACTGGCTCTATGTTACCATTTACAAATATCAAGCTACTTACAAAACACTAGCAATAATCTTAAAACATAAAAATTAAGTTATTTGTTTTGGTTTTGATTTTTTTTTATTTATGGCACCAACCCTAGAAACTACACAACTGCATTTTCAACTTTGCTTTTTATTTTTTGTACATTTTGCACTTTAGTTAAGTATAAAATATATTACATTTCACAATCAGTAATGTGGGCAACACGCTGGCTTAGTGGTTAGCACATCCGCTCAGCGCTGGGGATTCAGGTTTGAGTCCCGACCCGGGTGGAGTATGTTTCCGTGTTCTCATCCTTCCTCCGGGCTTTCCCGCTTCCTCCCACATTCAAAGAAATGGATTTAAGGTAAATTGGTTGCTCAATTGCTCAAAATGTGTCTGTGTGAGTGAGTGTGTGAATTGGTGCCCTATATTGGCTGTATCTGCCCAGCACCTGAAACCTCCTCCCTTTGATGGGCATGAAGATCCCCCCTAACCCCAACAAAGGATTAAGTGGAAGATAATAAATGAATCACTAATTAACTTTTTTTTTATTTGAAATTTATGCCAGCATGGTTAGTGCATCTGCTTGAGTCCAAACACAATGCACAGACGCTTAATAATTTAGATACCAGGTAGGAATATGTAGAGTTCATGGTGTATAAGCACATACAATCTTAAATAATTTATTTTTAAGCTACTTAATTTGGAGGGTTTTTTTTTTTTGACGTTAAGACACAGTCACTGGTACAAAAAGAAATCCTGACTGTAAATATTTCTTATGACAGTGCAGACATGAAAATGTTTTATTTAAAAACATGAATATAGACTAAAATGTGTCAGTTTCAAAACTCAATTTATCTAAATCAATATGAATGAAACTGAAAATATAAATCTCATTGTGGGGACAACCCTAAATAAAAGGCTAAAAACCCTAAAATGGCACCAGGTCTAAAACAGACACTTGGTTCAGAATCGAAGAATTACACAATTAACTCAAAAGCACTCTTTTTTCTAAGGAAAACATATTTTTAAGGGCAAAAATTATGATAAAGATGTGAACATTTAATATATATTTCTTTCTTTTTGTCTCTGAAGCCACAATGGAGCATTCAGAGCCATGCACTCGCTGCTAATTTCCCTGCAGGCATAAATGTGCTCTGTTGCTAGCGAGCAGCCACCACTGTTTCATCCCTTTTGCCGCCTTCTTATTCTTCCTCTGCTAAAATGCTGATACATGTAAAACTACTTGCTTATTCCTCCCACCCCACCCTGCAGCATTATGGGATTAATTACAGTGCGAGTCCTGCAAATGCCCAGCCAGTTCTTCTATACTTCAAATGAGCTTAATCACCATGCGGTCTGTAATCTCCTTCTCGTTTAAAGAATTCCCTCTAAACACTGATCAGTAGACTTCAATTTCCCAAATTTTTTTTTCTTTTTTTTGCTTCTAAGCAGCAGAAGTGCTGCCATTAGCAAACCATAGAGCTTATTTCTCAGCAGATAAAATAGTCTTCTGCATGTTTGTTAGAACGAGACGCTGACACAATGCATAAAGACACTTTGTAGTCCTGTAATTCATACTGTGCATAAAGATATTACAGTGTTCAGGGAGAGATAGTGTCTTCGTCTTGTAATGCTCTTTGTTGCCCACTTGTCATTCCGGATTTGGTCAGTGAGCGTGTCTGACTCCAGAGCTTCCAGCACCCCTGCAAGAATCAAGGGCAAGTTGGTGCTCATTTCAGGCTTTATGCAGCTGCACTCATTCGTTTTTGTGAAGACATACTGCAGAAGTCAATCAGATGCAGCACAATTACTAATGTCAGCTAATGAGTTTCTATTAATCACTTTATTCTGGCTTCTGTCTGCCATGATTAAATATGCTAATCAGCATGTTTTCATTAAAGCAAAGAGCTGAAATAATTGTGTTTGCCACAATGCTAATATGACCTGAATCCTTTGAGATAATTACACTAGTGGTAGATGTAAAGAGGTCATTTTGAAAGTAAATTAATTTCTTCAATAACCTCAATATCATTTACATGGGATCTACTGAATGTGCAGCGAGTTGTGATTTGTACAATACAGATTTTTAATTGATTTGCACTGAATGTTTATTGACCTTGTTTTCTGGTTAAGCGAATGCATGTTTGGACAACACGATGTTCAGTTTTCGGTCTGACACCTGAATTCTATAAGCAGCTGTTGCAACGTCAGCTAAACGTCACCATCCTTTACACTGATGTATGATACTTCCTTTGTTTGCATTCCTGACACACTTAAATTTATAACCCAATTCCCCTGTGTGCTGATCAAATGACTGAAAGTGCTCTTAAACACACTCTATCGATCGCATCTCGAGCCAAGTCAGAGTGCACCAAATTACTCTCAACTGATGGCTAAAATCCGGGGAAATGCTGTTGGCTTTCCACATGGACGACTGTATCCTGGCCTGAGGGAAACAGAAGAGGTCACAGTGTATTGAGGCTGCTCTAAAGTCACTCCCTGAAAAAGCAGTGACATCCCCGCTGCTTCCCCTGGTACTGAGCCAATACTTCAACTCCATCTGCTACTTTTGCACAGAATCACTCAGCCAAGCTGAGAAGGTGTGATGTGCAGGTACTTCCAAGAAATTAGTCTCTCAGTCGTGTAGCTCACGTTGAAAAGTCTTGCTTAGAGACTTTGACTGACCTTGTTTAGGAGTCCTGATGGTGATACAAAATAGTGGGCTGTAATGTAACTTCTTTTTACTTTTTCTCTTTTATAACTATATTTATAACTACTTTTTTACTTATTACATACGTATTACATAATCATTTCAGAACTTTTAAGTAGTGTGTTTCAAGTTTGAATTTAACTGGTGCACTAAATTAAAATATGAGACAAGACAACACTCATTTCTCATTTCACAAATAAAACAAGCATCCAATTTACACTTAAATATTTGGCTTAGACATTATGATTATTTGGAACTTAGATTAATTAAACAGATTTTTACTCTTAGATTTGGTTGATTCTTGGTGATATCAGTATTTGTAATATATTATAGACATTGATTGTTGTTTTTTGGATAGATTCCATGTTGTGCATTCCATAGGTAAAGATGTGTAGACACTTTTATTTTTCAGAAATGTAAAGACTTTTGTAGCAGCTAAAGTGGAAAACTCTTAATAGTTAATAAGTTTAGAATTAGTTGTTATAATCAGGTGTCCATGTATTTTGGCCTAACACAAGATAATGTTTATTTTAAAAAGATTTGATAATTTTTAGTATTTTAGTATTTAGTATTTAGTATTTATTTCTATATTCATTATATATTAAATATAGGTCACATTATTTATTTTATTATTTATTTATGATTTATTCATTCATTCATTCATTATCTTCCGCTTTTATCCTATATTAGGGTCGCCCATGCCCATCCAGGGGAGAACGTTTCGGGCGCTGGGCAGATACACCCAGGACAGGGCAAAGAAATAAGTATATACAAAGTAAAATAAAATAAACAGCAAAAGATAATGAGAGGATATATTATGTAACAATTCAGCCTTTTTAAACAAGTAAGAATGCTGACTGTCTGGAAAAAAACTTATTTGAAAAAAAGTTCATATCTAATCAGTCCTGCAATAACTGTAAATGTATTCAAGCTGTCTTAAGTTGTAATGTATCACGCAGACGTTCAAGTCAGAATCAGTTAAACTGCATCATAAATTTAAATACATTTAAATGCTTGTGTTTATTTCTTCAATATGGCTGTCTACAAAACGACTTTATACCCAGACAGAATGCAATAAAACTGCTGGACTGATCAAGATGGTTGGTAAATTTTTTTTTTTCCTCGGTAGGGTTGCAGTCCTTGCTGATGGTATTGCGCAGTAAGCTATGCAACCAAAAAATGTAATCCTGCATTCACATATCTGTCAGGAGCCACACAATACGCATCAGGGCGTCCCTGGTGGTTGTTCATTAGCAAACTCAGTGGGAGTTCACATTCACAGAAGCTCATCTGGGACCGTCAAAACCGTTTTAGACAAAGTGGGCTGTTTTAAATTTATGGCATATTTCATTGAAACATTCTTTCACTGGCCTGGTTAACAATGTCATAAACTGATTATATATAGTTTTTTAATTGTTAGAATTTTAGTTCAGGATGGAATAAACAGGTAGTTTTTTCTGTGTTGTGTTCTTATTGTGTGGGTATAGTGTGTGTGTGTGTGTGTGTGTGTGTGTGTGTGTGTGTGTGTGTGTGTGTGTGTGTGTGTATGGAGTACTTGTTGTTGATGTGCCCATAGCAAAAATTATGCTGTTTTGAATTAAAGAGTCTGTGCATCTTGCAATATTCCCACTGAAGCTTTATATATAGGAATGAGACGATGGCGCACTGCAGAGCTACTGATATGGTGGTAGTGTGTTAGCATATGTTGCATTAGTACAATTATATCAGATACAGCATCCCAGCTTTTTTTTACACTTATGTATACCCAGTAGCTCAACTGTTGCTGCATTGTTTGTGTTAGTCATCCTCTCATCCTTCATTAGTGCTCACCGAATGGTAGTGGATGCATTTTATGGTAGATTGAACGTTTTTAGAAACGTAGTACATAGTACGATTTATAAAAAAAAAAAAAAACTCCAGCTGTAATGCTGTGGCTAATTCACTCATACCATCACTACACATATGCACACACACAACCACATATGTGTCACAGCACAGCAGTACTGAGAATCAACCACCAGCCAAAAAAAACACTGGTATCCTTTGGGGGCTGATGAGTGTTTATTAAATATATATTGATTCTGTGCGTACAGCTGGCTGATTATCTTTGTGCATTTTTAGATCTGTTTTTCTTGATTGTCAGTTGATTATCATTAAATTTGACATAATCTCTATTATAAAAAGTGGAGTTCCGGGCCTTAAATATGATTGGCTGAGCAATTTGTACAATCATGCCATTATTGACAGTACTGCACACCTCTGACAGCTTCACTTTTGTTCCAAAGCGTAACATAAAATTGATTATTTTAAATCATGTAACATAAATGGAAATTAATATACAGTAGTTGCAATCCAATTAGCGAAAAGCACATATCTCGATACTTTGTGATCAATGTTCACTTTAAATACCAGACTAGGTAATGTCACGGATGACCATTTCTTTCATTATAGTGTGTTCATAACCAGTTTATAAAAGCAATAAGGAACTTGAGGTTGTACATTATTGTGCCTTACAAAAACCCTTTTCTGTAATTTATTGACAACAATGCATGTCCTCTCATACCTCACTGCTTCACTATATAATTACTACATTTTTTTGGGTCAACTGTTATTTTACCTACTATAATTTATTATTGTGCATTTGTCAACAAAAACCTTTATCTGATGTGAAACCATTGTGGTCATCTCCTTATTCTAAGATAAATCAAATGTAAATCTAAGTTATTAAACTGTGTTTGCACATTGGCTGATAAAAAGATGCTTTAAACTGATATGTGTATAGTATGTGTTTGTGTATACTTTCACCAGACATTGGGGCAAAGGTTCATTGCTGACTGCTTGAGTTATAATTCATCAGATCTTCTACAGTCCTACTTTAACCTCAGATGTGTTATAATATGAGGCATAGCTGTGACTCAGCAATCAGGTGAAACCAGGACAGGAGGCCCTGATCTGATGGCTGTACCTAAACTGAAATGCAGACACTCTGTTCCAGTTGTGAGAGAACATAAAGCAGTCCGGATGTGTGAAGTTCACTCTAGGTTATACCACACACACACACACACACACACACACACACACACACACACACACACACACAGGTCTAGAGAAACCATGTAAGCTGATTTACTACTTAATAGTTGAAAACTTATGTCTTTCAGATGCATAGAATGAAGTTCTATCCACTTCATTTAGTTTCAAAAGCATGCAGTTCATTTCTTTTATCCTTCTGGGTTAAAATAATTTGTAGTAGTTTTTGGATACAAACCTGGAACTTGATGATATAACATCTGTGCAGGAAGTAATTATATAATAGTGTAAATACCAGTCGTTGTACATTTATATCCAGATTTAAATTTCTGATGTTCAAAATGCCTTTATGATTGTAAAATCTATTTCATAGCAAAAGTATAAGAGCATCTGACCATTATTTTTATTAATATAACTAACATATATTCCATCCATCCATTATCTATCCTATTTTAGGATCGCGGGGGGTTTCCCCATGCCCATCCAGGGGAGAACGTTTCGGGCACTGGGCAGATACACCCAGGACCGGGTGCCAATCTATCACTGGGCACACACTCACACTGATATACACACTCTATATGGGGTAATTTGGATAACTCAATTGACTTGATCCATGTTTTTGGACTGTGGGAGGAAAATGGAGAATCCGGAGGAAACCCACGCAGACACGGAAAGAACATGGAAACTCCACCCAGATGGGGATTCGAACCGGGAATCCCTAGTGCTGAGAGGTGAACGTGCTAATCACTAAGCCACCGTGCCGCCCACTAACATATATTATAATATATAATATTATCCAGATCTGTTTGGTGTTTTCATGTTCTTCTTGTGTCTGTGTGTGTGTCTGTGTGTGTGTGTGTGTGTGTCTGTCTGTCTGTCTGTCTGTCTGTCTGTGTGAGTGCTCAGAGATGGGTGCACCAACATACTCCCTTGGGTATGGGAACCATCACAATTGTACTAGAGGATTAATCCATGATAATGAAACAAAATGAGAAGAGTATGTCTAAAAAAAAATTGTCTAAAATGCATTTTTCTTATGTTTAGTCCTGGTAATTCGTCCATCAGGGAACTTAGACTTTCATAAGAGACAAAATAATTAAAATATACACTAGAAACCGTAGCTTGTGAGCTGCTTTTTTTGCCACTGGCAGGCTAATAATACATGTGTGACAGTATAATAAAGATCATATATAACCATTGGCATGTTTAGAAAGTGGTTAAGTAACCATTTGCATGTTTAGTAATTAATTTACTACAGTAAATTAATCAAATTACTCTTCTTTCTGTCTCAGTAGCAGCAAGCAGCTTATTCAGATAATGTTAGTCAATTACTGATGACGAGCTGTTTTTTGATGTGCAGTTCCATGTCTATAAAAAAGGGGTTCCATGTTGTTAGACACAATAACACCATGATAATATTAATTGTAAAATAAGCAGATTTTTTAAAATACTTGTCCTATAAGAAAATACTGTATAGCCATTTTGCAGTTGTTGTTTTTTTCTAAATCACTGTATCAATTTTTATAATTTGTTGTCCAAAAAAGATAGAGAAATTAGCCCAGATTAAAAATACTTTTTTCCTTTAAATTCAGTAAAACATTGTAATAATAAAATATATAGATATCTGTTCGCTGAAGAGGATGTGTTACAAACGCATTAAACATTACAATTTGACCAGGGGAATTAAAATGTTAGCATATGACTGTAAGTGGAGCCTACATGGAGTCTTGAAGATTTCCCATAATAAGATTACTTAAAACCATGTAAATGCACTTATCCTATTAACACTAATATGTTCTACACTCACAGTAACTTTCCCTGATTCTTGTCTGCATTATTTTAAAGAAACCAGTTAATTATTATCAAAATGAACGCAATGAATGTCGATGACCCTGTCTACCTAACACGTTTATGAATGGTGTGTGGTTAAGAAAACCACTCTGCCTACCTTAAGCATTTGGATTCCAAAGTAATAGGTCAAAGGTTAAGAATTGTACAAGCGTTTGACAGAACGGCTCTGTCCTTAGCTATTGGAGCTTCTCCGGAGGACATGTGAGAAAACAGCCATCCCCCCAGTCAGTTGCATTTCAATAGTCTTCCTTGTTGGCAGTGCTCAGTTTTGTTTTTGCAGGTCACGACCCCTTCCACATTCCCTTTAGTCACTAATCACGTGAACTTGTCAACTAATCTTGTAATTATGCAGCACTGTCCTGGTCAAGTCTCTTGT
Source organism: Corydoras maculifer (assembly GCA_019802435.1). Classification (NCBI taxonomy): domain Eukaryota; kingdom Metazoa; phylum Chordata; class Actinopteri; order Siluriformes; family Callichthyidae; genus Corydoras; species Corydoras maculifer. The sequence continues at coordinate 580,820 of JAFMOD010001319.1, read as the reverse complement.
GATTTTCCACAGAATCTCGTGATTGGCGTGAGTAATGTCCGATTTTAGTCATTTATATTTGTGTGTTATGTGTGTTGTTTTGTTATATTGAGTGTTTTTCATACACTGCTAAAAATCTTTCATAAACAAAAACCTGGCCTATTAGTCTATATTTAGCAATTTATGATCTCTATAGTATTGTTTTATATATTTGAGAACCATGTATTAGGTCTGTATGTCATTACAGCATAACATAGCGCAATAACATGAACAATATTTGGAGCAACACTAGATTATGAAATAGTCTGCACACATAGTGTTACGGGAAGCCAAGGTCCAACAACATTTTTAATCTACGAAGATGACAAAACTCAACTACTGTCAGGCAACTACTCAGTTTGACAAGTACATTAAAGTGTGTCTCATCTCATCTCATTATCTTCTGCTTAATCCTCTTTTAGGGTCGGGGAGAGTTTTCCCATACCCATCCAGGGAAGAATGTTCATCTGCTGGGCAGGTACACACAGAACAGGGCACCAATCCATTGCTGGACACACACTCATTCAAATAAGGTGTGTGTGTGCATTTGCACCTAAGGTCCAGATGGTTCGGATGTTTTTTACTTTAATTTTAGGTGTGTTACATTCTGTTGTCATCACTATGACCAGCTAAAGTCACTTGTTCCTACAAGTATAAACAAATACCGACTGTTATGTTTACTGATCACAATAGATCTCTAGTGGAGAAGTGTAGAGGAGCACCACTGCACATCCTATAGTTCTTAGTATAGTGTCTAGGCCATAAATAGAAAAGGTTGCTGAAGTTTCCACAACTTGGCTTTTCTGTTTTTTTTAAAAAAAAGTTGTGCCTGTAGAGTGCTGGGCCACATTGGGGGTAATGAACTTCTTCTAGTACTCAAGTTATAGTGAACTTGCTGCTTATTGCTTACATATTAACTTATTGCTTGGTTATTAATTGTCAATAAAATTAGACCTTGATTGATTGATCAAGTTGATTAATTGGAGGTTTTTCCTTTTCTTTGGTGTCTGTACAGATGTAATGCATTACCACTGGCTAACATGCAACGGAAGCGTGGGTTGCTGGGCTAGAACTACCACATGTTTCATATAACGGTGGTATCCATTGCAGTCTTTTTCAAACTTTATTTTGTTAATGTTTTCTAAAGTATTTTTTTCAGAAAACCCTATAGCTGTTCTAATTCACTGTAGCATTGCTATCACTGGCAGTGGGGCACCGCTGCGAGTACTCCGAGGATCCCTTCACTTAAGTGATTCAGACCTTTAATCCTTGGAACATAATTTAATGGAGAACATGCATATAGTGTAATTCAATCCTAAAAGCAGTCGTTTAGGTTTATTCATTACCCATTACCCATGTGCTCAGTATTTAAGGATCCTAGCCCATAAATCACACAGCTATTAAAACCATAACTTTATAATTAGCATTATTATTAAAGGCCATTTGTGGGGAAGATTTGCTGTAATGGACATATAATAAGACACTGTTGCTCAGCACTTTGTGACTTGCAGAAGATGGACGGCTGTAAAAGCTGACAAGAGACAAATCCATGTCAATAGAACATCTGTTTTTTAATAGGTATCAATATATATATATTACCTGCCAAAAATGAAATGATAATAATAATCTACACAGAAATAAAATGTAACATGTATATACAGTTATAGAGTTTATACATGTCTATAAAACTTTTTTGATGTTTTATAAATAATAACATTTTTAAATGAAAGATAATACTGATGGTAGAAAGATAAGTTCTGATAAAACTTTTTAGGATGTTGAATTTGTTCTTATTCCTTGTACATATAGCAATGATAAAAAAAAACAACAACGACAACAATAATAATAATTATTGTTGTGGTATAATAATAACAATAATAACAACAACAATTATTATTATTATTATTATTATTATTAGTAGTAGTAGTAGTATTGTTATTATTGTTATTATTATTATAACAACAGGTGGTGGGTCTGTGCTAATTAATGCTTTTTTGGGCTTGCAGGGCTGAAATGATGACATAGCACACTTTCACATTCAGAACATAAATCTAAGAGACCAAAGTCAGAAGAGTTTGGACTCAGGAGATTTAGGATTATACCAGTAGCTTAGTTATTTGTCAGCTGCTGTAAAGATTAGCTTCCTAATGTGATGGGTTCCTTTGTAATAAGCCATGATCTGTGTAATAAGCAGGTTCTATCCAACTATAGTCGAGCTTTTGACGTCTTATTGGCATTCATTCCTCAATTCTGAAACCCCCTCCATCACTTCAAATGTCCTGCAGAGCAATGCTGCTCCCTGCCCCCTCTGCCTGCTTCAAACGTTGCTTAATCATTTTAATATGAAAGCTGTTAAGTGCCTGCAATAATTACTTTGATGAAAATAGGGGGTGTTTAAAAAGGCCTTCCTCCCATGCAGCATTTTACCCATTCTTTTCATCATCATGTTTGATGATTTCCTCTGCCCTCATGGTTGCTTGGAGTTTTTGACTATTATTGTTCCTGTCCTGTTCTTCATCTTTGTTTCTCTGACATGAGCACTTGCATTACCGAGTTTACTTTTCTGCTTCTTTTGTCTTGTAATATTTTAAACAGTAATAATTTGAAATAAGAATGAAGAAAAATGACCATGAAGCCGTAACTGTGGTGCAGACTGTAGAAAATACCAACATTTACAACAGAGGATTTGTTTCCCCTTATTCAATTTATTTTACATCAGTCTACTATACAGACTCTGTTAGAGTTTTTTTTCTTCTTTTCTGTCTGTATTAGTGATGCCTTTATAATGACTTGCTGATTTTATTATAAACTGAATAACCTTCATTTTCAAAACAATTCTAAAGGGTTTTTTTCAGACTAATCCAGGCTTAAACAATTTTCAGGGACAGAAAATGTACCTGGAATAAACTAAGCAAAGTTCTTCAAGAGCAGTAACACAATAACAATTTTTATGTCTATATTTTTTCACATTATTAATTTAAAATAAAACAGGTACTAAAAATTTGATTATCTGGATAATGGTATAAACCACAGTATACATCCACTTAAGACCACCTCAGTACTTCTGAATTCCATAGTAATCCATTATCAATTATAAATGTTGATGTAACTGTTTAAAGACCTTGTATGCAGTAAGAAAGTGACTGTTGTTTGCTGTCACTAAAATAGAACCACATTCTTTTTGAAAAATGGGAAAATCACATATTTTAATTTCCTGGTAGAATGGTGGATTCAATTTAGTAAACTGATACATTTGAATCTTTGATAAAATGAAAGAGGTTTCTAGTTTGATTATTTTAAACGTCTATTACTTTTTCTTGTTTGTGTCTTTTTCAGCTCATGACCCTACCTGGAATGTGAACAGAATGACAGTTGGGCTGATAAATTTGTCAATGGATATTTCACTTAAATCAAAGTCATTAAACAGTTGCAATGATAGTGCATCATAGTTTTACACATTCTCTCATGGCTGTTAATGCCTTAGAACTTTCAGTTCAGTGTTATATCACAAACAAAAGTGAACAATGGTTAACAGAAGAAATATAAATGGGTTTAATGGCAGAAGATGGCCCAGAAAAAATACCAGATTAGCAGTTGGTTTATGTTTCAGCCATAAACTTTATGCAATTTTTTGATTTTCGGTGTCCGCTTTTACCTACTAAGTTCTCTAATGTGAATGTTGAAACAATGTCTTTTTTTTTAAGCTTGGATGGTTTTCTTATGGTTTCTAGTCAAGTCCCTGATCACAGCTGCTTGTTTTACATATATTGTATGTTCATATAAGATATAACTGAATGTGATACTGGGCATCTAGCAGAATAGTATTTCAGTACAACTATGCTGAAATTTGTGTTCAGTCAACACTCAGTAAAGTTCAGAATTACACTACATATATAAGTGACATGTATGTATGTATGTATGTATGTTATGCATGCATGCATTACATACATACATACCAAACATACCATACATAAATACTTTTGGATAGAAGCGTCTTCTAAATGTAATGCAAATGTACATATTGTATTTATCCTCAGTTAAATTTTTGAATTGGTTTTATGATTAAAAAAATATTATTTGCAACCTATACTTTATATATTATCTTTGAACTATATCTCAGTTAAACCTTACTCTTATAATAATAATAAAAGTGCTAATAGACACGCAACACAGATTGTGTTCTCGCAGCCTGTTTCTGCACTTAATGCTTTGTTTCATTCTTGGTATTATTTTGGTCACCTTATAATTCAATTAATCTGTTTTTACTCAGAAAATCACATTCACTAAGGCATGCAATACAGATAAGTCTCTAATGTGCAGAAGCAGAATCGGGAGGAATGAGGTTATCATCATTTTGACAATTTGAATAAACTCACTCATAATTATGACAACAGGAATGTAGGGCAGGCTAAGTGGCCTGACTGCAGGGCAGGAAAACTTGAGTATGAGAAGGTCAATGTCATTTTACATAACCTGGTCAGGAGTTTAAAAAACAGCCCAAAGGAGACACATTTAACCTCAATATCTGCAAGATTTTAAGTACTCAAATTCAAAAAGTATGAAATCAGTGGTGTGCTGCTGTTCGGATGTTTTCCTGAACCTTAACTCCTGTCACTTATGGTGCTTTGCTGATGGATCACCCAGTCTCAGCAATACAGGAGAAACTAAGAATAGAGCGACTCACTCTGAGCATGATGCATCTCCAGTCTGCTCTGGAAAGGTCACTTTTGTTTTCCTCTACTGTAGTGGCACATCACACTGCATTATCTGGTAGCTTATTAGAATATTTCCTGTTTCATTTGTTATAGAGCTAAATCTGTGGTGTTACTTATGAGGCGCATTGCCCTATTCCCCCATAATTATAGTTTTATGAATGTCATAGTGCTCACTTTGAAACTGGATATTGTAATTGGCAGATTTTAAAATAAAAATAAAATTAGAAGGTGTAAAGTAAATATGTAGCGTGGTGGCCAAGATTAGAAACAGTGCTGAGTTTTATTTAAACAAGCTTCAACATCTACCAGTTGATTGTATAAATTTAATGTTACTTTAAGTAACATTATTCCATAAAACGGTTCTTTAATTGTTGGCAAGAAATATGCAGAGTTTATTGATAAAAGTTAAATCAATACTTCACAACACTGCTGTCCTGGTGTCAGGAGTGCATTTCTGTCACGTGTTTTTGTAATTTCGCATTGAGTTTCATTCTTATCATTATCAGTTATCAATCTCCACCCTATGTCTAGTTAATTAACTATTAGTCCTTGTTGATCATTGCTCGTGTGTTTTTTGTCCATGTGTCGCTTTGTTATTTAAGCCCGCCTCGTATCTCTCTTCCCGAGAGATTGTTAGTCCAGTTAAGTTTGCTTTACTCTGTTATGTTCTGTTGTGCCTTGCATTTGGCTCTCTTTACTTTACATTCACTACAAGATTAATTATATGATCAATAGTAGAATTCCTACAAAAAAAGCATCTGAATCTGAATTCAACCTGAAATCCAGCAGGTAAAAACAAGTCGCTGTTCACTTATTTATCGCTCATTCTGAATGGGTAACCTTGATACAGTACAGGCCTTCGGCGGGAGCCTAGCCTTTTGTGTTATTTATAACTTCTGCCTCATCATTTATTAAAAACTCAGTCAGTGGGGCAGGAGCGAGCGCAACCGAGCCGACAGACTGCCACGTTTCATCCTCACCGTGCCAAGCAGGGCTCCCCTGCACCCTGGGAGGCAGGAGCACGAGGGAGGGGGTAGTTAAGGGAGTGCCAGGGAGTGCAAGGCTTCAAAGAGTACTTCCCCAAAAATATCATAGACTGGTGCAGATACTTCACAAGATTTTTGTTATCCATAAAACCGATGAACGAATGCACAGGAATTTATTTTTTTTTTTTAAATCATATGAATTCACAAGTATTTGGATAATACAGGTAATAAAACACAAAGCTCACAAAGAGTCATTAAAGCTACTTAATTATCTTAAATCTGTAGGTTTTGAAAACTTTAAAGAGTCTTTAAACTTTAAAGAGTCTTTAAACTTTAAAGATATGTTATTTTGTTCTGTGGTTTGTGCTGATGTGTTCTGTTCCAATATATTGGGCTGTAGTTTAGTAATCTTTAGTAAGCCATCAACCATGTACTTATTGCACACTTCTGAAGAGCGAAAAAAAGGCATGCACTGATTGTCTTAATTATTCATAAGTGTGTTTTGTACATAAAATGCAATAAACCAATAAGGTTGTCACTGGGTATTCACTTTAGGAGTATGACTTTGGTTGATTGCTATTTCACCAGTACAGCTATTTAATACATTGGCAATTTTACTGCAAAATAAAACTACATGGAATAGTGTAGACTGTATATGCATTTTTTTAATAAAGATTAATGGCTATTTATTATTCAGTGGCATCGGAAATGCGTCTGTCTTGACAAATCACTGCTAAGATAGCAATGAACTTCTCACTGTTGACGTCTGTCTGACGTTGAGTTGTTTTCCATCATAGGCGCACCTATGTTTTCTGTTGTCAGGATAGCAATATGCCTGAAATTGACCTAAACACACCTCATTTTGAGACCACTACGCCCATCAATGTAGATATTTTCATATTAATGCATGGTTGCTATTTTAACGACACTGGTGAAAGGCATGAAATTAGACTGCTGGGTATAAGATGGCAATGAGCATAGCTGTATTTTATCAACTATGATGCACACCTACATGAAGTTTGAGATAAGAACCCTTTGTAAGGGTTTTGTAAGACTTTCTGCAGTTGTTTTTGATTTTGTTTGTGTAATTAGTTTATTTTAGTTGAACTATTAATGGTAAAATTCTATTTTAGACTTATTGATTTGACAAGTAAATAAAACAAAGATTCAAGAGCCTTTAAATGGGGACCAATAACAGGTCAAAATCGGTCCCAAAATGAGCAGTTAATGCCTAAAAGCATTATACTTTTAGAGTACATACATCAGACTTAAGCTGTTCTTAGTAAATAGTATAATTCACAGTGTTCCCTGGACACCTGTGAGTATAATAGTATCTGCTAACACTGCTGGCGCTCAGGAATGTCACTACAATGTGACAATGGAATAGAAGCCCTGAGGACCACCTAGTACCGGCCCAGCCACTGTGACTGCATGTTCTGTGTCTCTGTGAGAGACCTGCCAAGAGTAATATGCATGTCTAATTGGACACAATAGTACACGTCATATTGGAATTGTTTGGGGCCAGACAGAGCCTTACTTAATGCAAATGTTTCACCCACAACTGCTAACGCATACTTTCTTTAAAAGCTTAAAACTTAGTCACATCAGGTAAAAACAAAAGGCTCAACCGTAGTTATATAATCTTAAGTCCACGCAGTGACGTTACTGTTTTTTTTCTGATAACCCTTACGTAAGCAGCGGCAGATTGTGTAATTTAGAAACTTCGACCTTTGTCTTTCTTTAGACTTGGAACATTCTGCACACAAGCTGATGGATCATTTTCCAATAGTGGTAATTAGCAAAGACATAGTCTGAAGTGTTTCAGAGAAAATCCAAGACTTGCTCCATATTCTTAATTAGAGCACAGCATGGGTTCTAACAACCTACTGTTGGTAAATGTGTCAAACAAGAACAGTCTTTTTAAAATGTCATTTTTTAAAGTGTGTGACATACTTTTTCCGGGATACAGAAAAAGTTTATTGGTTCGTTAATTTTAGTGTTTATTTTCAGTTTTGTATTATTTTGTGTTATTTTGTGCAATAATTTAGTCTTTTGATATTTTCCTTCATCCAAAGTTAGTTATTACCTATTTATGTCTTTTAAACATGCATATGCATTATTTCTATAAATGTATAAACGTCAGGTTTCAACATACTTTTAATCATATAGTCTTGGTGTTTTTCTTATCAGGGATGTCAGTCTTGCCTATTAGGTCTAACAAATTCCGTTATTAACACCTGTAATCACTGTATTAATCCGTTCTTATCTCTGCATTGTATATAATTAATATAGAAAATGCTGCTGATTGCAGCATTTGTTCTTTGAACCTATATAACTGATAAGCAGCAACAGAAACACTATTGTTGCTGTCTGTAGGCTAATATAAGCTAACTAGCTGTGTTCTCTAAATTTAATTTGAATCCTAAATGACTTTGATATGCTCATACAAGGACACCACAGGGGGGTTCAGAACCTCTCCGTCAGACTAGCAGAGTTAATATGCATGTCTGAAACAAAGTGTACAGGCTGTGGAATGGAATGTTCAATTCTATATAGAATGATATCATTTAAAAAAATGATGAATTCTCCTTATTATCATTTAAATTGATAAATAACTGAATAAATATATACTAGTTTCATAAACACAATTTGGAAACAGTACCTTGTTAGGACGAAGATTTACAGATACCAGTTTTAATTACACACACAGTCGCGCACACAATTACATGTATGTAATAGTTTTCCTACCTTAATTATGCTGACAGCTCTGAACATTCCACATGCTGTTGATGTAACACCCCGAATGCAGTGCAACAAAGAGTTTTTCAAATCAGCAATTAGGTTTAACATCTGAGAAAATTCTGCTAGAATATAATGGCATGTGTGACCTTTGCAGTGCAGTATGTTTGAACTCAACGATATGTGAACAGATTTGTTTGCAAATATATACATTCAGCAGCGTCTTTATTAGATATGAATCCTTGTTTCTACAATCATTCTTCATTTTATCATTTCCACTTACCCTACAGATGCACTTTTTAGTTCTGCAGTTACAGACTGTTGTCCATCTGATTCTCTACATTCTTTGTAAGTCCGCTTTAACTTGTTCTCTGATGATCAGAACCCCCACAAGACTACCACAGAGCAGGTACTGTTTGAGTGGTAGATGATTCTCAATGAGACAGACATGGTGTAGCTCTAGGTTGAATTGTTACAAGTGGATCAAAAACAGTAGTGTCCACAATGGCCTGTTGAAACAGGGCAAGCAAACCAACCAGTTTCCTAGGGCCTGGCATGGGACCCTCCGATAACAACTGGTTATAAATTGAATGCAACTGTGTGAGCACCCCTTTTAATTCTGTGACCATCAATGAAGTACAATGACGCTTTTATCAGATTCTCCTCCCACTAATTGCTTAAAATTACCACACAACTCTTTATAATGTTTACATTTAAATATTACTTTTATTAACTTAAGTAAGTAATATTTGGTTGGTGCGGCATTTTTTCTTGGGGCCACCAAATGCCTTGAAACGGCCCTGTTACCACACACTGCAGACTCGATTACAAACCTCTGTCTTTATACTGTGAATGTAAAATCAGAAAGGAATCTGGTGAGGACTATCCTCAGTCCAGCTGGGTATAAGTCACTCATACCAGGGCAACACACTAAAACACACCAGCATCACATAAATATCACTGCAGTGCTGAGAATCATCCACCACCCATATAAACCCAGTGAATGCTGAAACATGAGATGTTCTGACCAAAGTGAAGCAGGTTAACTAGTATTTAAAGAAACATCTGGTCTATAGAAGTATAAATGCACCTGTACATTAATGAACTTATTGTTGCGACTATCATCATAAAGCTTTTTAAACATTGTGTTTAATGGATCCCCTCCTTGAAAATTATTTTATGAGTGTTTATAACTGCTAATGAAAACTTCTACTGCCATTTATTGCCTTTATAAAGAAGAGTGCATCAAAATAAGTACTTAATGACTTATAAAACAGGCATTAAAAAACAAAAAAAAAACAAAGCATCCAAAGTTTATAAAATTTATGGTTTAAATCCATGTCATATTGTTATAACATTTTATCACTGTGATTATGAATATCTATATGTACATTAATAGAGGATTATTACAAATGTTATCAAGCATAATGAATGCACTTATAATGTGTTATGAATACCAGATTCAAAGAAAGTGCTACCAAAAAAATGTTTAAATAAAAATCAAACTGATCATACCAACATATTTTTCAGATTACAGGTGTGAGGCTGGTTTTTAGGTGTTTTTTATTTTACAGATTTAACATAGAAGCACTTTATAAAATGATCTAAGCCTACTTGACGATTCAGTCATGTTTGGAATAGGGCAATCACCGCACAGAGAGTGTACAGACTAATATGTGCTGAAAGGCGGAATGCCTTAAGAGGATGGAGCTGTGCTCTTCCTTTGATCAGGTGAAAAGCTAAGCATCAAAGGTGGTAGACGGTGGGATCTTTGCTTAAGAACAAGGTTTTGAATACATTACTATTAATTCCGGCTGTTTACCCAAAATAAGTGTGAATGCCTTCTAAGTGTGAAACGTAAGGTGATTTGTTGTAGTTGTTTCCACACATTTGATTACCTATTACATGTTCTTGCATGACACTATTTATTTAGATGAATTTTGCATATTAGGAAGTGGAGCAGTCCTTTTTTACATGCACTTTCCATGACCGGAATTTTATCTGCTCTGTTGGTCCACTGCTCCTCTTTGTTGTGTTATATCAGGATTATAAGGTGGGATTTCCTTTCTGCTGTGGTACTTATTTCCTGTTGCACCACATAAACTGGAAAGCTATTTGTTTTACAGATTTATAATAATTTTAGTCACTATAAAGTTTCAAATCTGTCATAGACAACACCATAAATCCCTCTGTAACTATGGAATAATGAAGGGGATTAGTTATTTTGCTGACTGCACTTTGGACTCCAGGATTTGGCAGGAAAACAAAATCCCCCCACCCGTGTTGTTTTTGCAGTTCAGAGTCTGTGACATGCTGCCAAGAGGCTCTGCCAGAGTTTCAAGTTCTCTGTTCAAATACAGTGGAGAGGAAAACACTCTTTGCCAGGTGACAGGTTTTTCTCCTCTTTCTGTGCCTGTGATATATGACAGTGATAATCCCCTCGGTCTTGCAGCTGTTAGCGAATAAGCTTATCTCGGTCCTGACTTGGCTCTGTGTCATACAGAGTGGCATCAGCACAGGTGAGGAAGCACAACTTCACCAAACATAAAGAATCTGCTCAGCGTACAAGTGACTCCTTGGCCTTTAGCCAGTCTAACCAAAAGCAAGAGGTAATGACGGAAGAAACATTTAATTTCTGTTTTCTCCATTCATGGATTTCTTTGAAGTTTCCAGCATCAGCAGCAGTAAAAGCATGTGAATATTCCCGGGGCAACCCCGCCTTCCACTTTTATGTTCTTTTCTACACTCAAAATTTCCATTTCTTGATGCTTGCTGTGTTTACTCATCTCTGTGGTCTTCCGTGGGCAAATATTAAACACCTCCCTCCAAAAAAAAACCTTGCTTCACTAATGACAGATCACATTTACAGTGAATTTCTACCAATTCCTATTGTGGAACTCAGAAACTCTTTAAAGAGCCTTTGGTAATGTGCCTCAGAGGTTTACTCTAGTTATCCATAGGCATAAGACCTAATTTGCTGGACATTGTGCAAAAAAAATTCAACATTCAATATAAGCAATATTTTCCATGTTCCCATTTCACTTAAGCCATGGTGAGTAATCTAGTATTTACAATTCAAGTCATTGCTTTCAATTATGTTCAAGATAAATTTGCAAAGATCCTGTTTTTTGAACTGGAACAAAATGGTTGTGAACTTCCATAAAAAGTTTTAACACAAAACATTTTAGGAAGCAGAGATAACTTTTTAAACATGACACGTGAAATAATAGAGGGTGTGGTAGCTCAGTGGTTTGGGTTTTGGGCTATCAATATAAAGGTTGTGGGATCAAATCCCAGTTTCACTGAAGTAACCAATGTGACTCCATAAGAAAGACACTTAACCCTCATTACTCCAGGGGTGACGCATTCTGACCCCAAACAAGTTAAGTGTCCGTTAAATTACCTGTTGTAATGTAGAGAGCCAAAAATATGTGGACACCTGACACTTTTTCTGCAAATTCTGTTGGCCATCCAAAAGTTTAATATGTATCAATGCAATGCAAAAAATGTTGTGCTGTAACTTTAACATTATACATTCATTTATACATCAATTATGTGTAGAATAAAAGTATGTTAACACAAACATTTTAACACAAATAGAAAGCTGGTAGTACAGTAGTACAGTTAATTTTCCCAATGTGTAACTTAAAGGGAAATATGACTTCATGAAATCACTTAATATACAAAGAATGCCAGAATAAAAAAAGAAAAAGACAGGAATGTTTATGCAGGTATGTGGAAATATAATATATGCTGTATGATTCTACATTATACACAAGATGTTCAGCAGCATGATTACTGCTAAGGTTATTGTAAGAGAGTCTGTTTAAACAGTATATTTAAGGCTGTAGGGTTGTGCATGATGATGCATGGTGGGTAGTTGGGAGGAGGGTTTGGAACTCTGATACAGGTTGCAACCTTCAGTTTGATGAAAGAAATCCCTCGCTGGACAGCACATGTCGATCCCTTGACCTCAGACCAACTGGAATATGATTGGGGTTCTAATTGTCATCATGTTGGCACACTTCCCTTTAACATATTGCATGTGTTAACATTGTAGTGAGGAGGAAATCAGTAAGTAAATAATCAAATTGGTGTGGTCAAATGGGAAAACTAACTGCAAAGCTGGAAGTGGTTTGTGGTTGGAGTCTAGTTTGATTTTGATAAAATAATCTTTGATCACATTAGTAGGGACTTTCTAAAGAAACCTGGGAACATTGTGTGTGTAGAATATAATCCACCAGCTGTAAAGATATAATCAGTAAATACTACAGAGGACTGAGGTTTTGTTTTTTATCGTAAATGTATTTTCCCTCAGTGACATATGAAAGTATGGCAGTTCCTGAAAGGGAAATCCAAAAAAAATAAATAAAACAGGACTGTTGTTTTAAACAAGCTTCTTGTTTCTCAGAAATGAACCACTCTATGTGGATATCCAACATATCCATGTATGTGGATAGCATTATTATTGGGCAAATAATAATAATAATAATAATAATAATAATAATAATAATAATAAAAAAAATAATAATAATAATTATTATTATTATTATTACATCCATCCATCCATTATCTTCCACTTAATCCTATATTAGGGTCGCGGTGGGGTTCCCCATGCCCATCCAGGGGAGAACGTTTCGGGCGCTGGGCAGATATACCCAGGACAGGACGCCAATCTATCACTGGGCACACACTCACTTACTTACTCACACAGACATACACACTCTATATGGAGCAATTTGGAGAACTCAATTGACTTGATCCATGTTTTTGAGCTGTGGGAGGAAACTGGAGAACCCGGAGGAAACCCACGCGGACACGGGGAGAACATGGAAACTCCACCCAGATGGGGATTCGAACAGTGAATCCCTATCGCTGAGAGGCGAACGTGCTAACCACTAAGCCACCCTATTATTATTATTATTATTATTATTATTATTATTATTATTGTTATTATTCATTCATTCATTATCTCCCGCTATCCTCTATTAGGGTCGCGGTGGGGTTTCCCCATGCCCATCCAGGGGAGAACGTCTCGGGCACTGGGCAGATAGACCCAGGACAGGACGCCAATCCGTCGCTGGGCACACACTCACTCACACAGACACACTCTATATGAGGCAATCTTGAGAATTCAATTGACTTGATCCATGTTTTTAGACTGTGGGAGGAAACCGGAGAACCCGGAGGAAACCCACGCAGACACGGGGAGAACATGGAAACTCCACCCAGATGAGGATTCGAACCGGAAATCCCTAGCGCTGAGAGGCGAACGTGCTAACCACTAAGCCACCGTGCCGCCTGTTGTTATTATTATTATTATTATTAATAATAATAATGTATGTTTTATGCAACTCCTTACAAACCAGAAAAGTGATGCTTAAAAATGTCTATATACTTTTGGCCATGTAAAATATGACACTGACAAATTAGCTTCGTTCTGGTGCAAAAAGGCGTGATGCTTGGTTTAGTAGTTAACTAAGTCAAAATAGATCAAGTAAAGCAGTGCAATGTACCCTGGGTTCATTTTGTCCAGAAGCTGACTGTAATCATACACATTAGGTAGTAATAGGACTAGCAATTAGAGAGGTCTGACAGGTTCTTTTGACAGATGTGGCTGGTTCCAGGGGAGTATAAGGTGCAAGCTTGACACTCCTACCGCTGAGGGGGGTCTGAAAAGGCTTTGCTATTACTGTCAGCACTCCCTGAGGAGTCCTTCCTAAAGAATACACCTACACAGCACCTTAATCACATGGCAAGGCTGCACTCCTGCTCTATTGTTCGCTTTTAGAGAAGCAGAGCTCTTCGTTCAAAGAGATTAAATATAAATGCAGATGGGATTGAATGAATATGGTAGATTCAGCTCTAACCAAGCAAAAAACATATGCAAAGATTCCTAACCGAGTCCTCTCCTCACATCAGTTTGCCATTGTATTGTTCTAGTAAGTTATCTATGAGGGAAAGACCTGCCATAATTGTCATTATGCCATTTTTACATGTTTAATAGCATGCAAAACTAAACGTGCCAATTAAAAGTGCATGCCCACTCATCACCATGTGCTAAATATGTCACACTAATCACCAGTCTGCGAACATAAGGCTCTCCCCCACTCTCTGTCTCTATCTCTCTCTAAGATGACTGACACTCTGTCATGCCTTCTTTTTACCTTTGAAGCTTGAAGAATGACTCCTGTCATATCTATTATAATTCCACTATATTAGTCTTTCAGCACATTTCTAATTATAACTTATTAACTTATAGCAAACATGTGAAGGACTTTAGGAAAGGATTTGTGCTGACTCCATGCAGGGAGCGCACTGACTATTGATTGAACCTGCTTGTTTATCCTATGGGATGTCTGTTAGCATCTGAAAGCTTGTGCTTAATCCCCAAATGATGCCATTTTCCAACAAAGACTTCACTGTTACTTGTGGAAATGTGTAGTGTGAATTGAATATGTACCCGGTGACACTTTTTTTTACTCAGTCTCCCCATGCTGGTTTAATCAAATGCAGGGCAGCATTCCTTTGTTCCAAACCTTCTAATTCTGATTGGAGCTTCGCAGCTCCATCCTGCTATTGGTTCACCTAAGACCAATAGCACAGTGTAGCCAGCTCTGGTTGCTACTTCTCTGCCCGGATTTAAAGCACTTTGTTGTTGTGTGATATTCTTCCTGAATTATCTTTCACCTCATATTCTCTGCTCCTGATGCTGCCATGTAGTGAAAGAGTTTGAATTGAATGGCTTGACATGGGTGGTCTGGTCATTTGCATAGACTACAGACAGACCTGCTCTTTCTCCCGCCAGCTCTCAAAGCTTGTTCGTTCCAGTTTTGTCTGCCTGTTGCATCACTATGGTGCTGCTGATTGAGGTTTTATCATCAATTCATAGCCTTGGATCATAGTTGTGACCCAGAAAATAACAAGTTATGTGAATGGGGTCTTGTCTGACCTGTGATGTTTGACTTTTGAACATATATAACAACTGTATACAGCTAATGTTATAATAAACACAAATTAATGTTAAAATAAACATTAATTTAAAAAATACATTAACCCAGTCATCAGTGATTTTACATGTGATTGTTTTTACTTGATTATTTCTATATTATCTGTATTCATACTTTATGTATTATTACAGAGGATTTTTAAACAGTATTTAATAGCTTTTGTTAACCAATACTTAATTATGTGAAATGTTAATTAATTAATTAATCACCCACCAACTACATTCTTCAATATATATATATATATATATATATATATATATATATATATATATATATATATATATATATATATATATATATATATATATATAATATGTTAATCTTTACAAACCCTCATAAATTAGATCCTGTTAAACTGTACAAGACAACTTCACACTGCTTTTAAACCTCATAGTGCCAAAATATATTTGAGTAATGCTTTTAATTTCAGTAATATGTTTTATATAGTACTCTTATTCAAATAATAATTTATGTCTGAAAACCTCACACTACAGCAAATACCTTTGAGTCATTGGCCTTGCAGACCCTGGATCAGTCTAATTTTAACACCCAGCGTTATTATTTCTGATATACAGCATATACTCCTTTTTTAACAAGTCCAAGTTTATTTAGCAGTCTTTGTTTAAATAGGCATAACTAAATCCCTTATTTTACCTTATTTTTGGAAATATCTAAGGATAATTCTGTTTGATTTCTTCAGACTGGATTTGTGACAGTAGGGTGTTGCATAAACTGAGCACCATTGACCCACTTATTAGGAGAACATTGGCTAAGCAGCGCGTCGATCAATACAGCCGACTGACCGTGAACCGTGTCCTTAGTCTTTCTCTGTTTAAGTACAGAGGATTTCTGCAGATTGAACATCCCACTCTCCCCATATCCCCCACCCCAGTGCTCTGCCCCTCAGTGGAATTAGGAGAAGGTTATGCCATGATTCTGTTTCCAACCTGCCAGCTGTGTATCTGGGCAACTTGTGGATTGTTTCCCAGCAACCTAAATTTCCAAGTATTACAAACTTGACCACAAGAGGCATTGGGAAAAATTATTGAGAGAAAAATAAGCTTGAAGAAACATCACTTTTGGCAGCATTTTAGTGCTGTAGCACAATAAAAGTAGTATATTTCAATACTCCAGTAACTGTATTTTTTTTTCACAAGACTGTTCTCAATTTTTTGTGTTGATGTTATTTCTTTTTCATTTTTTGATTTTTTTTTTACCTCTGTTTAAAATTTTTATGATAATTTATTTCTCGGGCGGCACGGTGGCTTAGTGGTTAGCACATTCGCCTCTCAGCGCTAGGGATTCCCGGTTCGAATCCCCATCTGTGTGGAGTTTCCATGTTCTCCCCGTGTCTGCGTGGGTTTACTCCGGGTTCTCCGGTTTCCTCCCACAGTCCAAAAACATGGATCAAGTTAATTAAATTCTCAAAATTGCCCCATTTAGAGTGTGTGTGTGAGTGAGTTTGTGCCCAGCGATGGATTGGCGCCCTGTCCTGGGTCTATCTGCCCAGCGCCCGAGACGTTCTCCCCTGGATGGGCATGGGGAACCCCACCGCGACCCTAATAGAGGATAAGCGGGAGATAATGAATGAATGAATGAATTTATTTCTCTCTAATTGACACTGTTAAGCAATAAAAACTGGCTTTAGCAATGTGCACTTGGAATAAAATATAAGTTGAATAGTATTTAGATGGTTTACAGTGTCTGTATAACCTTTAGAGTTATATATATATATATATATATATATATATATATATATATATGCATTTAAATATTCTGCATTATTTTAATCAGATTTGCATTTCATCTTTAGGTTGCTATTTGGATTGTGTTCAGGGTTTTGTTCAGATCTCTGTCATCTTAACTTACAAACCATGTCTTTATGGACCTCGCATTGTGCTGAGTGTAGTCTTGTTAGAATATAAAATGACCTAACCCACATTGTTGCTGCAAATTTATAAGCATATAAAAATAAATAGTGCGCCAAAATGGCTGGCAGTATTAATATTCCTCAGTGAAAGCATTATTACTATGATTTGTAGGGTTGTTCACATCATTACAACTAAATAGCATAGAACTTGATGCCATGTTGGCTTCTTAGTAAACAAGCGAAGACTCAGTAAAATTCATCTTTGTTATCTTCAAGGAATTATGTATTATTATTCATATTGTTGTATTATAATCATTGGCTGTGATCAATGGTTTGTTAAGCTGACATTATGTCTTTCTGAGTAGCCTTAAGTCAAAGGCTAGCTCTGTTCCTTTTGTCTGGCATCAGACCAGTTTGAAAAAGCTAATTTGTTCATTTAGAGAGAATTGTCAGAAGAAAGCCCCCTTGCTCCGACAGTGCCGAGGGAGTTGAACTGGATGACACTCTTCCTGGCGCTCTCTGTTTTAAAGCGCTACTTCAGTTGCCTGGGGATGGTTAGATAATGGGTCGTTTATGCTCCTGTTTGTTTCAGAGGTAATTACCAGCCTGAGTTCATCCTCACATCTCCTGATGAGCCCAGTTGTGGCTGATGCTGGCTGCATTTTGACATTTGATTCAGATTTGATGAGACCTTAATGCGATTTTTAGTGCTGCGCTGTGTGTGTTCCTCTCTTGTCTTAAAATAAAAACATACCCTTGTTACCTTAATCTCATTAATGATGGCAGGAGTGATAGCATTTAAAATGACCATATATTTTTAAGATCAGGGTTAACAGATGTCTTAGCCAGTGCAACGTTTAATAAAGAAAGAAAATTCTTTGCCGGATACAAGTATTCTTACAGTAGAAAATATCAACAGAACAGTTCTTTTTTTTGATCTGCCTGTTAATGAAAATATTTTTAATGAGCTCTTGGTGCAAAAACTTTTTAACTGATCTATATAAAAAGTGACTAAACCTGAATCCAAACTATCAATGTTTTAATTCATTTTCATGATATTGATAATACAAGTTGCATACTCTAAAATATGATGCGTACCTGTGAATGAAAAAAAACAGTGGTAGTTTAAAAGTAATTCAGAAAAAACATGTAATTACAGAAAGTACTTGGGGAGTCTTATCCATATGGCTGTCTAATCCAATCACCATAATTAGTTTAATATCGATGGTGAATATAACAAAGTATGGATCCATAGGTCATTTATTGTCGCAGCTTCCCAAAAACTGTTATTACAATAGAGTTTGTTGCCAAACTATATTAGGAGCTTTATAAACATGTCAAATACAGTATATTGGTGTGTAGGTGTGGGTTTCCTCCAGTTTCTCTGGTTTCCTTGCACAGTCCAAAAACATGGATTCTGGATGGGCATGGGAAACCCCTTCTGTGACCCTAGTAGAGAATTAAGCAAAATATAATGAATTAATGAATAAATCAGAATAAAACTCAAAAGCAATAATTTCTAAATGGTATACAGTAAATGATTGGGTTTTTAACAGTAATATTTATGTCCTGTTTTAGTTTACTTCTACTAAGTTGCATTGATCTTTTAAATTCTGACATATGCTTTTTCAAAGGTTCATAAGCTACCTGCCTCCATTTTTATGAGAATGGCGGTAACAGGCTTAGAAAAATCTTTTCTGTCCACTTCTTCCCTTGATCAATTATGGCCACTTTGATTGATTAAAGATGTGCCTACATGGCACCCTCCCCCTTCAGGATAGAATAGTTAATTTGCTCTTCATGGGCTCCAATAAAGCTGTAGCATTAAGATTCGAACCACCAATCTCAGGATTTACCAGTGAATGCTTTCTGTTGCGCCACTCAGAGCCCTTAGTTCTTGTTATTGTATTAGCTTATTTCCTCCTTTAGGCTCTGTACTCAGGAGGAAATATTTACAGCATGGATTCAATTGATCATGACGGATTCACTTCCTCTAGCAGACAGGCTTAGTTTCTTGTCTAATGCTTCTCAGGCTGGGATTGATTTACAACTTCCTTCTGCCTGCAAATAAGTGTAAACCAGGTGGAGGCTCATCTCCCGTTTTTCACTCCCTGGAGAGGATTCGGTTACAAGCGTCCAGTGAATAGTGCATCTGTGCAAAGCTTCTGTAGTTGAAAGTAATATTGTTCAAGGTTCCACTCTTGTCCAGTTTACTTTTTGTTTAACTGCAGCTTTTGACAATTTGGTATTGACTGAGTGTAAGTGTTAATGAACATCATTTGGAAAGAGAATAATCAGCGAAATGAGCTTGTTATCATTCTACGAGTATTTTTTACAGAATTTTTAACTTGCTTTGGCTTTTTATAATAGTTGTTGCCTGATATTTATAATATGATTTACTTTTAGTTTGCAAGTATTGCTTTGGTAGTGCAGTAAGCTCTTAACCTGTTGGAAAATTTGAATTTTTCATTTTAATTGTATTTAATTTTAATATTAGTCCAATTTTCCTAAAATATTTTCTTTGTTTAGTTTAAATGTTCGATGTAAGTTTCATTGTGTTATTTTTATTTTATTTTTAGCACCTCTTTATTAGCTTCATCAGTTTGTGTGTCTGGTAAAAAAGTTTACCCACTTCCCGTTATCCGATTAAGCAGAAACTTTGCACAATTGTTGACAACACATGAATCAATTTTAAAAAATACCAGTTAAGTATCTAATTTGTGGAAATTAAATAATGTGGTTTTCTATGCATAAATTGCCCAATTTCTACAACATTTTATACTTCACAAGCAGAATTAATTTAGGATAAAGTAATTTAAGAGAATATAGGGGTGGTTGTTAAAAAAATATTTTTTTATATTTTGCTTTTGTTGTTAATTAACTGCTTAGGTTTAGTGCATTGTTTTATCACATCTCATTACCTTATGCTTAATTCTATACTATGGCCCATGGTCGCAGGATGCCTATCCAAGGAAGAACGTTTCGGCTGCAGGACAAGGGCGCCAATCCATCACTGTGCACACACTCACTAACACAAACAGACAAACATACACTACCTAAGGGCAATTTAGAGCAGCCAATTTACCTTAAATCCATGTTTTTGGACTGTTGGAAAAAACACATGTGGGCATGGGGATTTAAATCTGTGTTGCCCTTAGTGCATTGTGTTGAATTTAAACGACTTCTTCCTATTTTGCCTGATTTCGTGTGTATATCTTATAATGTATGGTTTTTCATTTAAATTTCTCCAGGTATTAAAATTTATGGAGCGAGACAGCAGCTTTCCAAAGATTAGTTTGAATTTTGTTGGAAGAGTTTTGTTTTAAGGGTATTTATATAAAGTGTGTTGAGCAGACCATAATTACAATCTTAAGTAATGAGCTTTAAAATGGCATTCTTGTCTAGCTCAAGCAGTGGATGGTTCATAAAAAAGATTGAGGATTTAATTTTCGGCAGAGCTAAGTGAGCCCTACTGGGCTTTTAAGCCTCACATGGTCAGGCTGCATCATGCCTCCGCTGAACTATAAATCACCAGATGTCTTTATCTCCTAAATGCTGTAAGTGTAAGTTATAAAGCTTCATTGGCATGTATACAGTAGGTGTGGTACTAATAATTTTTTTTGTTTTTTTGCAGTTCACCTGCTAACTGCCAGAGCCAAGACCTATAATGCACCTATATTTAAATTAGGATCTGGGTGCAAGTGCACTCTAGTTTGGGAAAGTTACCTGGTAAATACATCCTCAGGCAAAATAGTCATAGAAAAAGGAAGTGCGAAAGGCAATTTTGGTAAACAGGTTTTTCTGACAGACTGTTTTCTCATGTCATGTCAATTTCAAACAATGTCATGCATGTTTGACAATAATACTAAATTATAAAAGGTATTTATTTATTTATATCTTCCGCTTGATGCTCTACTATGGTTGCGGGGTACACTCCCTCACACAGACATACACTATATGGGGCAATTTAGAGCACTCAATTTACCTTGATTTCAGGTTTCTAGATTGTGGGAGAAAACCAGAGAACCTGGAGGAAACCAACATTGACACGTGGATAACAGAAAAACTCCACCCAGATTGGGATTCAAACCTGGATCACAAGCAATGACATTCAAACATGCTAACCACTAAGCCTCCGTGCTGCTCTGTAATAGGTATCATAATAGCGAATGAAGTAATAAACCTGTAACCTTTTAAAACCTATGAACACAATCAAGTGAAGGTAAATCAACTGGTATCATTCTAAAAATAAAATGCAAGCATGCTTTAAGCCACATCTGCAAAAAATGCTCTATTTATTACTTTAAATGGTAATATTAGCATGACGGTTCTATGTTGGATAACAGAAACTGATTCACACATGCACTGTGTCCCTGAACTTCATCTTGTGGAGCTCTATGTGTGAACGCAAATGTCCAAATCAGTTGTAACAGAACTCTTTCCTGCCAATTGCCCAGTATAAAGTCTAAATTTTGATTTTTCTCACATGCAAATAAATCTGCTAATTGTCTGGAAAACTAGCTGTACATGAGTGGGTGTGTTGATAATATGTCTGTCACATGGTTGGATCAAAACTGGAAGACTACCGCTTGTGACCAGCTGTGTGACCTTGATATTCTACTTTTCTACAGTATATCCTGTTCCACACAGGAGTCACCCCTCTGTAATACAAAAGAATGTAATTGAATGTTCTTTCCTACATGTGTGCAGTGGAAAGGCCAGAAAAAAATATCTTTTTTATTTTGTCGTGAAAACTATATGAGCCTGCTCATGAACAGTCAGCTAATGTGAGCCAGAGTGTGTTTGAATTGTACATACTTAAATGTATACTAACAAATTTATGGACCAGTTGAACACAAATACAGAGTTTAAGATGAAGTAGTAGTTCTACAGGTGCTAAAAACCAGTTACATCTTTTTCAACCCCCATGTTTTTATACACGTCTCCCGCTTTGTTCTTCAGTTCCTTTCAACACCTGATAAGATCTTTATTTTAACAGTGTTTGATGGAGTGTTTGTAAGATTTTTAGATGTTCTTACAGAATGGCCTTTGTGCATTTGCAATTCACTAAAGTTTATTTAAACTAGGTATTCGCAGTATGTCATCAAGGTTTAGTTAGTACATTTAAATGAATTTTAATATTTATTCATTCATTATCTCCCACTTTATCCTCTATTAGTGTCGCGGTGGGGTTCCCCATGCCCATCCAGGGGAGAGCGTCTCGGGCTCTGGGCAGATACACCCAGGACAGGGCGCCAATCCATCACTGGGCCCACACTCACTCACACAGACACACTCTATATGGGGCAATTTTGAGAATTTAATTGACTTGATCCATGTTTTTGGACTATGGGAGGAAACCAGAGAACTGTTATTCCAACCTCATTAATATATATATATATATATATATATATATATATATATATATATATATATATATATATATTCATTCATTCATTATCTTCCGCTTATCCTCTATTAGGGTCGCGGTGGGGTTCCCCATGCCCATCCAGGGGAGAACGTCTCGGGCGCTGGGCAGATAGACCCAGGACAGGGCGCCAATCCATCGCTGTATATATATATATATATATATATATATATATATATA
>JAFMOD010001319.1:445689-557267 GCA_019802435.1 Corydoras maculifer | reverse complement strand
TATATATATATATATATATATATATATATATATATATTCATTCATTCATTATCTTCCGCTTATCCTCTATTAGGGTCGCGGTGGGGTTCCCCATGCCCATCCAGGGGAGAACGTCTCGGGCGCTGGGCAGATAGACCCAGGACAGGGCGCCAATCCATCGCTGTATATATATATATATATATATATATATATATATATATATATATATATATATATATATATATATATATATATATATATATATATATATATATATATATATATATATATATATATATATATTGGGGGGGTCCCAAGCCCATCCTGGGGAGAATGTTTTGTGCGCTGGGCAGATACCCCCAGGACAGGGTGTCAGACCATCACTGGGCACACACTCACTCACACACACACACACACACACACACACGTAGGTTCACATGCATTAATGACTTACAGTTTGAATTATTTCATTTATACAAAGTACTCAAACCTTTTTGAAATTAGATATCATCTAACTGATACTGAAAGTAAAACAATTGTAAGCATTATTCTTTCCTCCGTAGGAGAGTACATAGACTGTTGTTCGGGCAACACTAGCTTTGCCTTGTGCATGTCTGTGAATTTAAGTACGTAACAAAATAGTGATCTGTGTGTGCTGTGAACTGATATTTAAGAGTTTTGTAATAAAACAGTCTACATTTGTACATTACAACTGAACAGGTATATGATTAACTTGTTACTTTGGGACCATGTACATACAGGAGTGTGAATGTTTATATCTGGGTAAACTATTCTAATACCTGATTACAACATATTTTCCTTATTCTATTGTATTTAGTGATGATGTATCGGTGTTTAGTCATGTTCAAATATTGTACTATATGCATATTCATCGACCACACATGCACTTTAGCATTTTTCATGTGATTTCTATCGCTGTAATGCTATTTTATCATGAAGCTCTTAAGTGTGCTGATAGTTTACTCCTGAAATATGCAGGAAATAATCACTAGCATTTTGTGAATGAGAGGAAATAACCTTCTCAATGACCTACTGGTTTGGATCTAAGACAGGAAGCAGCTACAGTGCTGTGAGTAGAAAGTAAGGTGTGGATGTAGAGAGGGAATTTTTTAGAAAAAAGCAGGTCGATAATGATTGGTACTGTTTTATCCAAAAACATTTTTAATCCCACATGATAATGGAATACGTTGTGACATTCTGTGCTGGAAGTAAAGGAGATGGTCAGGGAAGCCTAAGAGCTGGGTTTAATCAGACTAGGCAGACTGCCACACATAATCAGGGAATTAATTCAGTCCAGCTTTCTTTTCTAAAATGTTTCTGAAAAGGATGCAAGAGATTAGTGGAAGTAAAACTTCAGTTGCGTCAATGGCATGAAGACCGAGGTTTAAAATGGAATGGGAATGTCTCTCAAATCAAAATATTTTGTTTAGTTTTATGTTCTGGTGATGGATAACTGCCATTCAATAAAAAAAAATCCAGGTTAAATTTTAATATTTACCTATGTCATCATTTTTAAATTCAAAATGCTTACACTGTACAAACACTCAACACACAGCATGGCACATTATAATATATTAATTATTAATTGAAATGTATTTTTAATTAATGTAATTTCTGAAAAGGTTCTTAATATAACATAAAGTACAGTCTCAGTCAAAAGTTTGGACACATCTCTTTCTTGGTTTATGATATAGATGGACTTTGTAGTTTTACAATTACAGACTGTAGTACATCTGTTTTCTTTTCTTTTTTGTTGTTAGTCTCCAGTGGTTCTCTGTTCTCTGTTCTCTGTTCTCTATTGGTAATGAGCATCACAGTACAGGTATAATTTAGGTGGTGGATTGTTCATTGTCGTTTCTGCAGTGACACTGATGCGGTGAGGGAGTTTTAGTACAGCAGTGCTGCTGATGTTTTATTTAAACACCTCAGTGACACTGCTGGGATAGGAATAATGCACCAACTAAATAATACCTGCTCTGTGGTGGTACTATTGGGGTCCTGACCATTAGAGAACAGAATAAAGGGGACATACAAAGTATGTACTGTAGTCCACAAACAGATGGACTACACACAGTAATTGTAAAATTACAAAGTCCAGCTTTACAGTAAGTGGAACTAATAACATTAACAAGATAAAGTGTGTCCAAACTTTTAGCTGGTAATGAATATGGCAAACAAATGTAAACAATCAACAGCATATTTATATTATTATTATTATATATATATATATATTGGGCTTTGACCTTACTGTTTTATGAGTATTTTCACATAACAGATGTAGCAGAAGGCTGCATTTTACATCCTCACTTCTGCTACCACTTTTTTCACCCATCTGCCTAATGTCCAAATGAGAGCCACACGTTTGCATTCAAAGGCCCTGATCAAAGCTAAGGAGCAAGATCAAAGAGCGACTCATATCTCATCTGACAGAACAGCATAACTGTCTTAAACAGCCCCAATGCTCTAGATAAACTAATGTGAGTGCAAAGCTTGGTTTCCTCAACCATGAGTGGCCTTTTCATTCCTGATCACAACCTTTTTATGAGCCTTTGAACCTGAAGAGGTTCCACCTCTGGCTATGTTTGATGGAAAAAGATACTGTGCTGCTTTTGCATATTTAATAAGAGGTGGAACAGTGAGTCAGCAAGCACTCTTATTTTGACACCTTGAATAATGGCTTTGTCTTGATTATTTGTTTCCACTTGTGATAAAGGAAAAAAAACTAAGACGTTATGAGAAAAACCTTAGACAGATGAAAAAACAGGCCAGTCTACAGTGCTGCTGTTGGAATGCAGCAACATTGCAGAGACGGTGACTAATGCAAACAGTTCCAAGACAGTCTCTTTCCAAAAAACATGTGTCTCTTATTAGCAGGGTAACAGATAACTCTTATCCTATTACACCCAGTGCTATTGCTGTAAGAAAGTCATTACACTTCAGGTTCTTGCTTCTTTTTTTCTTATCTTTTTTAATACATTTTACCTGACAGTATTAGTTATCAATATTAGATAACAGGGTCATGTTGGAAATCACATATTTGAATTCTCATTTCTGTTGGAAATTATAGCCCTTAGTCTGTTTAATTGTATTCTAACAGCTTTGTAAATGTATATATTTTATAGTCTTTATAGACTTATAGAAGATGTATATATAGTATTTTTTTTTCTAACCTGTGTCTTTAACTGAGAATAAGAAACGTTAATGCAGGATTAGCTTGATGCTTTAATCAGAACAGTGATGACTGTAATTAATGTAAACTAAGGTTCTACCAAAGTCTAAATCATCAGACCTTTCTTATCCAGTTTTTCAGATTTTATATATTATATATAATTGATTTTTTTTATTCTAAATAATGTAATATGACTGACATGATTAATATTCATAAATTTAGTACTTGGTATTTTATTACAATATTAATCATTTTTATAAATTTGTGCTGCTATTTTTATTTGATTTTAACATTTGATAGCATGCTGATTATTGCAATTTGGATTTTGACATGTGACTGACAAATTTTAAACTCAGTTTAAAATCTAAAAGGTTATATCATGAAAAGGTAAAATTTTAAGACAGTTTTGTTAAATTTAGCTGTTTTAGAAATGATCGATATGAATAATTGGTTATGTGGTTGCAAGTCTGGTGCAGGCGCTGGGAAAGCTTTGGAGTGCCCTGGCTTTGCATGGCCTTTTCATCCTCATCAATGTTGTGTAAAGAAAGAGAGTCTAATCCCCAGAGGCCCACAAATCTTCATCAGGGGCCTCTTCTCACCAGAGCATAGGGCAATGCCTCTCAGGAACTGACGCCAAGTACAGCCATGGCAGAGTGCCAGCCCTGCTTTGGTTGCAGGTGAGGACGACAGTTCACTGGAAACAAAGCCAGGGTTTGTCTTGAACACTGGCTGTCCTTGTGACACCAGTGTAATATATTGTATAATGACTGAATACATAAAGGAACTTTCTGTGTATGGGGGAGGATGCAAAGAAATGTATATCTGTGAGCATCTTTGAAGCCCACTGATGAAATGACTAGATTCTGCGATTAGCTTGTTGCCTTTTGAGGAAAGTCGTTTAATACCTCACTGCCCTCAGTTTAACCTCCTGCTCCGATAAGATGGAAACCTAGATTTGGAAAAGGGCTAAAGCTAAAATGAACTATTCAAAATAACCATAGTATATGGAATTATTTTAATATGTCTAATAAAGGGCAGAACGGTGGCTTAGTGGTTAGTGTGTTAGCCTCTCTGCGTTTGGGGATTCCAGTTCGCATTCCAATCTGGGTGGAGTTTCCATGTTCTCCCTGTGGCTGCGTGGGTTTTCTCTGGGTTCTCCGGTTTCCGCCCACAGTCCAAAAACATGAATTCAAGGCAAAATGAATGATCTAACTTGCCCCAGACATAGAGTGTTTTTTTGCGTGTGTGTGTCTGTGTGAATGAGTGTGCCCAGTGATAGACTTGCACCCTGACCTGGTGTATCTGCCAGACCCCTAAAACATTTTTCATCTGTCTAAGGTAGTGGGGAACACCTTTCGTGACTTGATCGGAGGATTAAGTGGAACAGAATAAATACATGAATGCATGTCCAAGAAATGTATGAAATGTAACATATTTGTTGCATTACTTTGATCTTTACCAAAAGAAAAAAAATTGCTCATCAGACAGTTATGTAATGTATCTAATAATGTTTAAATGCAAATAGTAAAAGGTTATGTGTAATGAAATCACTTGTTTTAAGGCTAAATTTATTGATGTAAATTTAACAGGATGTAGACAACATGTTATAAGGCCTGACCTTTGTTTCAGGAAATGATGCTATTAATTCCTACAGCAATTATTTTTACACAGTTATATGCTATTATTTTTTTAGAAACTCTTGCAGCATGTCTGTATCCAAATATAAATAACTTTAAGAAACTGTACCTGACCGCTGACATATTTACAAAGCCATCAAATGCAATTCTCCTCTTTTGTGCTGCTCTGCTTATTGGAATTGAAAGTTAATTTCCATCCCAGACAGGGTGTTTTTTTAATGATAAGAATATCATCCTTTATGTAAACAGATGCAAAGAAGTCTCACATTCACAGAGCCAGTGAGATCTGTGTTTTTCCTTCTGCTAATAATGATGCAGTCTGCTTTCTTCCCTAAACTCTGATGCAACAGATTGTACACAGTCAGGAGTAAGTTTACAGACAGTAACGCTGGCATGCTGTAACATGAAAAAAAAAGCATTTTCATCCTAAAATAGTTTGCTGCCATAATCCATCAACTCCCTTCTGAGTGCTGCAGAGATGAATGTTATAAAGAACAGTTCATGAGTAAGCATATACATTGTGCCCGAATATTTGTGAACCATTTAGAATTCCCTATTGTTCTGCACACAAATTAAACTAAAATTTAATAGTTTTTTTTTTTAAACCAGTCAATAAAATAAATGAATAAAACAAATAAGACCAAGTGATCCAACACAGCAAACTTAATTGGGGTGGGGGTGTGAGGTGATAGGAGTGAAAGGTATTAAACCAGCAATTACAAGATATTAATTTAAGAAAACATATGCATTTCATCTCCTGAAAAGAAACCCCCTGAAATAAAACCATGTAAGAATATAACAAAGAAAGCAACCATCAATCTGATGATTTTAGGCAAGCAATGTAATTATTGCAAGCAAGGACAAATAAATGTAAATTAAACATTTTATTCATTTCAAGATATTTAATTGATTTACTCCTACACATAGTTCTAGTATCCTCTGATACTAGTTGTTTACCATTATTAACATTGACATAGCATGACATACATTCCATGGTATAGCCTGATTTAATTTGTAATTATTGATGTATTTAAACACACACTGTTCACATTGTTAGAAATTAAAATCCCATTGATGCAGGTTCTATCCGCACTGTTAAAATTCATTTTTATTGGATGCACAATTGAGCTTGTTATCCTGTAATAAAACATCAGCTTAACCTAAGCTATTGACCACAGCTTGCAGATTATTAGGAGTTTGATATCTGTAGGAACTACTAGTAGGTGTTTTAATATTCTTAATATAATAAAGTTAGTCTGTAGTGCCACTGGTGTATGTGCAGATAAAACAGAGAACAGAGGTCCATAAAATAAAGCCGAATGGGTCAAGTGAGAAGCAGAGCAGTCTACATGCTGATATCTGATCTGTTTCAACTTTCGCACTCTGAGACTGAGTAAATGATGAAATCCTGCACCGTTTCAACACACAGTTCTGTCAAACGCACACAAAGCACCATTTCAGTCACTTCCATTTACCACACTGCCTTTCTGTGCCAGACTGTGTTTATTAGGTAACCTTGATTGCAGCAGTCAGTACCTGTTCTTAAAAAAAACATTGTGTGTCAATTTTGCATCACATTCTGATGATTTTATGATGCTGATTTCACATTTTATAAGTTAAATATCAAAGCAATACATTATACTTCATAACAACTTGCAGACACCTGTCTTTAAAGATGATCCACCACTTAACTACAAACAATAGCTGTTCGTAGATGGCCTGAGCATTAAAGGCATAGGTATAAAGAAGACAAAAAAAACTATAATCCTGGGCTGGATCTGTAATTGTTCAATTACAAAAAACTCCACCCGGAAAATTGTTCAACCAGGACAGGTGGATGTGTGGGCGGGTATATATATTATATTAGTGGTGTCAAATAAAACATGCAGTTCTGAACAATCACCAGAAAAAATATTGTGAAAATTATGATAAATTAATTTATTAAAAATGATAACAATACAGGGTGGCACGGTGGCTTAGTGGTTAGCACGTTCGCCTCTCAGCGCTAGGGATTACCGGTTCGTATCCCCATCTGGGTGGAGTTTCCATGTTCTCCCCGTGTCTGCGTGGGTTTCCTCCGGGTTCTCCGGTTTCCTCCCACAGTCTAAAAACATGGATCAAGTTAATTGAATTCTCGGAATTGCCCCATATAGTGTATGTCTGTGTGAGTAAGTGTGTGCCCAGCGATGAATTGGCGCCCTGTCCTGGGTGTGTCTGCCCAGCGCCCGAGACGTTCTCCCCTGGATGGGCATGGGGAACCCCACCGCGACCCTAATAGAGGATAAGCGGGAGATAATGAATGAATGAATAACAATACATTTTGATTTAAAATGCTTTACATCTACTGATGTCATAAATTAAAAAAATAAAATAAAAAAAAAACACTTTTAAATTTTAATTTGTGCATTTTCTAAATTACTTATCCCAATTATCTTTGTGGTGGCAGTAAAACCACGGAGGTCAGCAGAAAAGGGCCGTTGACAAATATGATTATAATTAGGGAAATTTGTTTTTATATTGTTTATGGGACTGGCAATTAACATTCTATGTCTCATTTATCTTTATGTTGTCTTATTATGATTGTTATTTTATTAATTAATTTATTATTTTGTTTTTATTTTGCACTTAATGGCTGTCTCGTGCACAAAGACGGCTTACTCTGTGCTTAGGCTGTCAGTTAAATTTCAGTGTAATGATTTGCCTCATGTTTACATACTTGGCTAAAAATCCCTTAATCCTGCCCAACTGAAGGGGGGGGGGGGGGGGGGGGGGGGGGGGGGGGGGGGGGGGGGGGGGGGGGGGGGGGGGGGGGGGGGGGGGGGGGGGGGGGGGGGGGGGGGGGGGGGGGGGTATATATATATATATATATATATATATATATATATATATATATATATATATATATATATATATATATATATATATATATATATATATATACACACACACACACACACACACACACACAGACACACACACACACACACATTGAAAGCTACTACTCTCTCATAAGGTCCTAATAATTACCTAAAAGGTTTTAGCATAAACGTCTTAAAGCCTCTTGAACTGTGCTCTGCAGTAAAAACTAAGAGCAATGTGTCCGTTATTATAAACAAATTTATTATTTATAACGCACAGCTTTAAGTGCACATTCATTTTTTTTCTAAAGGCATGGCCTTTTGAGCCTGCAGAACATAAAAGCAAAGCAGAAACATTATGTTCCTTCTGAAGGACTAAACATTTCATAACAAATATAACATCAGTGCAGTTAAAACCATGAGTGATCTTACTCATCCACAAAGTCAGCACACTCAATACTTAAAATAAGGGAATTAGATCAGGCAAAAGCACAGCAGGATGGTTCAATTTCTCCAATTTTAAGATCGAAATAACACTTTTTGTACATTATACTGAATGCTGTAGATCAATAAGGTAGTTTGTGGGAATTAATCACAGTTCTCTGCCCTTATTTTCTTTTATTTAACAAATCAATAAATGAACAAAAAACTAGACTCTATTGCTACTTATTATATTTGTATAATGTTATTTTATTACGGCAATGATTAATTAGGTTTCATTTTAGTTTATTAACCATTTAATATGCCAATGTCCTATCCTAGAGACTATAATTATCCAAATTAACCTGATCGATCGCAATACTACAGTGTTGCTACTGTTTTTTGTCATCTGTGTCATGTTTCATTTTGTGAGACTTTTATACACAAGTAAATATTCAAGAACCAAACAAGAACATAGGAGGCTCGATAAATTTAGTCTCAGGCTGGTGGAATAATTATTGTCTAATGAAAACAGACAGATTTATTGTGTGCTGCCAAGATGGTTGCTCATCCAGCAAGTTCTCTCTTTCTAATGGCTTTCGGGGGCTTTGTTTGGGTGACCACTGGGATCTAGTCCTCCCCTTGATCAAGATAATTTTTGACTTGTTTATGAGTTTGACCCCATCCCAAACTTTTACAATTTTAAAGAGCGGTGTACTACTAGAAACTTTCAGGGTTTATAAAATGAGTTGTTCTGGTACTTAAATCTGATTGGTTGTGCTGTATGTCCAGCCATGACATTATTAAAAAATAATGCACATCTCGGACTGCATAACATTCATATCAATGCATAATATACAATATATTATTTTAAATCATGTACAATAGATACATATACAGACTAATATATACAGCAAACCGATTCATGATTAGCACTAAGTTAGTATCCCGTTACTCAGCACTCTGTGTTCACTGGACAAGATTGCTCCCAGAATACACCCAGAAGAGGGTGCCAATCCATCACTGGGCACACATGCACAGACACACAATTTAGAGCTGCCAATTTATCTGTAATCCAAGCTTTTGGACTGTGTGAGAAAACTAGAAAACCCAGAGCAAACCCATGCAGACATGGGAAGAGCATGGAATCTCTAACTAGACCGGGATTTGAACTTGGATCCCCAGGGCTAAGAGGTAAACGTGCAAACCTCTAAGCCTATATGCCGCCCCCCAACATCAATAAATACATGATTGTCTCTGCCACTTCTAATATCAGTTAGATATATGTATATATTTTATTAATTGATCTAAATTAGCCTAAATCGACAAAGGAAGGCTGAATCTTATTTTAATGCCACTTAAAACATTGTGAGTTAAAGACCGGAAAAGGTGTTGTGGTGTGAGGAAGCAAAGTTTTAATCTGCTGCTGTTATCTATTTTCCCTGGTAGCTCACATCTGTTAGAGCATGTGGTTTCCAAATACTGGCTTAAACTGGCAGTTATAAGGTATGAAGACACACACTAGCGAATGTTGCTGACCACACAGACCAAATTAGACCGAATCTCGCATCTACAGTAGAAAAAAAAATAAAGCTTATGCTTTTCCAGACTTATCACTTCATCTTTAAAAAGAGAAGTTAGGTTTTTAGTAGTTTTCCATTCTTCTCCCTTCTATTTTGAGAAAAGAGTAAGTCCGCCCCCATACACACGGTTCACAGTGGAGTCAGGGTTAGAATAGGCTGGGGCTATTATAAGAGGAAGTGTATATGAGACACTTTATTTAACTCATATGTAGTCGAGATGTTCCAACTTATATGATGATATTAGTAAGTAATGACGTTTAAGCTTTTTTTATCTAATCTTAAACCTTTCCTGTAAATACATGTCCAAGGCAAGATTTCATTTATTGCAATTTGTGGTTTAAGTGTGGTTAACTTACTACCATTTGTGGTGCAGAGAGCTAAAAAAGATCCCTAATCTGACAAAGTCAAGTCCTATACAATATAAAAGACACGTGCAACAAGTATTTAAATACTGTCTGACTGTACAGTGTGCTTCATAGGATAGACCCTGAGCTTCTAAAGCTTGAACATTTGAATATTACCAAAATTATGGAGTAGCATTAAGTATCAACAGAAAAAACCATAACATAAAACCAGGATTGTTTATGATGCCAAAATGTTTAATGGCTGAAATATAACATACAATTAGCTATTGTATGAGTTTTCTCCCACAGTGAAACTGAAAGTTCAGTTAATTCTGGTGAAGTCTTTTCTGATCATATTTATAATGGCAGAAGTGGCAGAAGTTTACATACTAAAAAAACTATTTAATCATATAAATGATTTAACATTTTTTTCTTGTACATGCTTTAAATTCATACACTTTATTAGGTGTTTTGTCTCTGTTGCCTGTTATCAGATTTACTTAATATGGAAGTATCCAATTACTAACCACAGCCCATCTGCTGCTATGAACATGTTTTAGCCTCCTGTAAACTGTGCATCAGGTGCAGCATCATTATTTTATTTATTTATTTATTTTTCGAAATAGTGCCTGTTTAATTGTCAATCAATTGTTTTTTATTTTTATTTTAAGCGCTGGGCAGATACACCCAGAACAGGGCACCAATCCATCGCCGGGCAGACATGCTCGGCACACACTCACCAACACAGACACACTCTATAATTACAATTTAGAGCAGTAAATTCATCTTAAATCCATGTTTTTGGATTGTGGGAGGACACTAGAGAACCCGGACAAAACTTATGCAGACATGGGGAGAGCATGGAAACTCCTCCCAGATCTGGAATTGCAATATGCAATATTGCATATTGCAAAACTGGCAATATGTTGTGTTGATTTTTTAGATGATTCTCATCCCTCAGCTCTGTGAATTTCCATTTCAATGAGCTGTTTTTTTTAGAGTGGGTCGTAAACCAACAACCTACTCATTGATTAACATGAGACATTATACACAAAAAATAGTAACAATTCTGCTGCCATCAATCACTCACTGTTAATAAAACATCTCAAAACACTCGTGTGGTGCCATTTGCTTAAGTTGTTATTAATTTAGAAATGTAATTAGACTGGCTCTGCTAAAGCTTAAAAAGATGAAAACAAAACTGATTCCACTGAGTGATGATCGAGCCAATCACAAAAGCCAGAGGCGGACCTGGTGTGGTTTGGCACAATTTGGTTGTGTTTAGCAGAGACTTCATAATGAATGTGACACAGCAATTCACCTCGTAATGGAAATGCAAATTTGCACCTCCACCCTCTCTGCTTTATTGGTGTCACATTCTGGATCAGTCCACTGTACAGTGGTCGCTCATTAACTATTGAGTGCCGATTGTTTGCGTAGCATGCAACTTCTCAAGATTCTCCCTTCTTTTATGTGAGTTTGTACAAATCATAAATGACACTAATTGGAATATGATTTGAAAGCCTCTTGGCTCATGCAGAATGCAGCTGACAATCAAGAAGATAGCAATTCATTTGTTTTAAAAGCAGCCACCTTTAATGCCTGGAATTTTTATAAATAAGTAATTGTGCTAAATCATGTTTATATTAAAGTATTGTATTAAAATTTATTCAAACTATGGCTTCTGTTAGCTACTGTAGATACTAATTAGTTTGCTGTTGCAAAGTACTGTATGACATGAATTGAGTTAATTGAGCCTTCAGATCATTTTGATTTCTAAAAGCGACAGTGTTGAATGTGGTTGTACTTCAACATGTTTTATGAGGACAGATGGACGTGTGGGTCAGCGCTGGATCACAGCCAATGTGGTGATAACTGATGGAGGCTAATTACTGAAATGAAAATCCAGCTTCATCATTATGGGAGATTTTCTTTCCAGCCAGGGCTTGAGTGTAAATAATTTATAACCTGATGTATTTCCACCCCGAAACAAACTCAACCTTGATCTTAATCCTAATGATATAATTGCCATTTTACTGTAATGGAATGGATGTGTTTGTCAGACTAAGTGGTACATGGGAAACATGATGTCAAAATCTTGTAGCTTCTGATTGTTTTCGTGGCTCTGTGGGTTATTAAATATGCTGGATTGCTTGAAAGGACTGGCACAAGTGGAGGAAAATAGAGACAGAAGAAAGGACACTAAGCTAGCCCTAATCCGCCCGGCATCTGTCAGTGATGCATTAATCAGATGAAAAGGAAACATGTTATTTGCTTACAGCTCACTTCAGGCCTGGCTTTTGAGATTCCTGTTCAATAGTGAAAAACAGTGTATGTGTAATTATTTTGCATGTTGGTCTGGTGGATGGGTTTTTTTGTTTTCCATATCGTTAGTAATGTAACCTATCAAAACGAACACGGTTAGTTTTATTTAAACCATATTTACACAGAATTTAAAACAAAACGGTTGCATCACTAATGAATTATTAATTGCTGTAATGATAATTAATGCTGGTGGCACAGTGGCTTAGTAGTTAACATATTCACATCTTCTAGGTTCTCATTTCTATGTTCTTCCCATGGAACATGGTAGAATAACATAATAATTATCTGAAGGATTTAAAAAATATTTTTCAATATATTTTCATTCATTCATTCATTCATTCATTATGTTCTGCTTTATCATCTTACTAGGGTCGCGGGGGGTTCCCCATGCCCATCCAGGGAACAACGTTTTGGGCTCTGGGCAAATACACCCAGGACAGGGTATACTTACTCACATAGACACATAACACACACTATATGGGGCAATTTTAAGCATTCAATTTACCTTGAATCTATGTTTATGCACTGTGGGAGAAAAATGAAGGATTCGAACCAGCGCTGAGGCGAACGTGCTAACACTAAGCCCCCTGTGCCTCCTTTATATATATATATGGGATTCCTTCATGTTCTCCGGTTTCCTCCCACAGTCCAAAAACATGGATTCAAGGTGACTTGGCTGCTCTAAATTGCCTTTAGATGAATTGCCCCTACAAAGTGTGTGTGTGTGTATGTGTGTGTGTGTGTGTGTGTGCGTGTCTGTGTGAGTATGTGCCTAGCGATGTATCGGCGCCCGACATGCCTACTTTTTGGCCTAATTATTTATTTATCTATGGATTGATTGCTTAATTTCATTTAGTTTTTTTAATTGATTTTGCTTCAGTAGTTTATTTGAGAATTGGTCTCATCACAGGATTTTATGAGGGTCATAAAATTTATCTAAAGTCTGTTTCAGACAGCTCATGATCGGCATGTTGGTGAGTTGTTGGGATGATTAACACTCTCAGCGAAATAAATTAATCACCACTGATGGACCGGGAGCATTCACTGACAACCCGCTGACGGCACAATACAATCACCTGCCATTCATTCATCTCATGTTCTCTCTCTCCCTCTCTCTCTCTTCCTATATTGCAAATATACACACACACAGACATCCACACACATGGACTCATCATAGCACAGGCTAATGCAACCTGCTTCTAAATCCTTAAGCTCTGTGTCAGCTGACTGTTTTTGTTTCATGTATTTTGGAGTAATGAAGAGTTTTCTAAAAGCATAATAGTCTACTATTAGTCGTCTATTATGGAATTACTGCTTACACTGTTGGCGTTCACAAAACATACTGTATTTTGCAGGATTTAAGGCAAAATGACTGTCCATTGCAGCTTCCTAGTCCACAGTGAATTCAGGACTAATAAACTTCAGGTACTACTTTACTATTTTAATGCACCTGAAAATCTTTAGCAGGCCTTTCTTACCACACCATTTAAATAATCCCCGAACCACAGAGGGCTACAGAGGACAGCAAACAGTGCTGTACCTAAACCACCATCACTAAGCATACCTATGGCTAAAAACTAAATCATGTCTGACAAACTGAGAAATTAGTTACTGGGACTAATTTTATATTACACTCCATTTGGTTTCATCCCAGATAACATTTAAGCTCCAAAAATGTTCCAACACACTGACATTTCATTAACCAATCTGCTTTTAAATGTATTAAGTATAGTAATTTGCCAACAATACTATGAGTGTAGTAAAAAAGAAGTAAAAAACAGGAAGTCACACAAAGGAAAATGTCCAAGTAGTTCTGCAAAGAGTCATTTTGTACATTTCCTTCATAATGTTAAGGGTTTCTTCCCACAGTCCAAACACATGGATTTAAGGTAAATTGGCTAAGTGAATGTGTGCCCAACAGTAAATTGGCGCCCTGTCCTGGGTGTATCTGCCTGATGGGCATAAGAAACACCTCGTGACCCTTGTCCCTAGTATAGAATGAAGCAGAAGATAATGAGATTAGATTTTTAAATCTAATCACATCTTTTTCTATCATTACCATAAGAATCTACATTTACATTCACCTTTAATTATTTAGCAGATGCTTTTATCTGAAACGACTTACAGGTGAGAGATCAACAATCATCTTTACTCAATGTCCTATATGTCTGTATAGTCATGAGTTTCCACTCTTTTTTATCTTATACAAACTTATTTTAATACTTGAACAGTATGCTGCATTTAGCTCCAATAAGATCAAGGTGCAGCTTAAATAAACAAGCATCCTAAGCAACTTCTAATGATGATTAATGCAACAATAACATTAATTATCACATGAATCTTCACTGCCTGATATACAAATCGCTTCTTCTTTTATTTAGAGTTCATCATTTTTTGCTACTGTTTACCCAAATATGGAATTAAATCGTGAAAGTAAGGAAAAAATCACTTCTACACATATAGTGTGGAATCTGAATCATCAAGCGTCACAGTCTTAGTAACTGACGTCTGTGACCACTAGGACAAAAGACTCATGATGAGTGAAGTTCCTCCTTTGCCAGTTCCTTCTGTTCTTCTGCATTTTATCTGTATCTATATCTGTGGGTTTTCTATACACTGTTCTCTGGCAGCTTGCAGTTTTCATATTGATTATCCCTCTCTGTATTGAGTGGGTCACATGTGAGAGGCCATAGTAATAAGAGTCTCTTGTCTTATTATAGAAAACGACCTCAACAGTGTCCTCTCCTATAGACAGCCTGTCTGTACACATGCACTCTGACTTAAGGCAGCTGATGGAAATAGAATGGCTGTAGGGATTTCTCTACCAGATGACCTGGAAAACATTGCTCTGCTCATGCTGTTTGTTTTCACTGTGCAGCTACTGATTAAAATGCTCCTGCGGAATATTTTGAAGGCTGATTAGCTTGATATACCATACTTCAATCTGCCATATATCCATATAGGGGATCATATGCAGCATTTATATACCCCTAAATACTGTTTCCTGCATTAAGGAATCAGAATATCTTTGCAAGTACACCACAAGTGTCAGTTTGGTACCCCTCAGGTATCTGTTCCTGGATATAGACTATGCAATCTGTTCACCAGAGTTCATTTATTCATTCATTTTCTAAGTCACTTACGCAGATAAGTCCATTCCTGCACATACAGAGCAGAAAGATGGGTACCCTGACTTCTCTTATTTTAAGTAAAATCACAGTTTTCTTTTTGTTATCATTTTTGAGTTGTTCAAACAAAAGCTGCACCTATGCAAATATTTGGGCACTTTAAATCATTTAGGATAAGATAGGTAAGATAAGATAAGATCAGATAAGCCTTTATTAGTCCCACCGTGAGTAAATTTACTTTTTTAAGCTCTTGATTAACTCTCATCCTGGTCTAGTTTTTCTCACAGTCTTAAAACATGGATTCAAGATAAATTGGCTGCTGTAAATTGCCCTTACATGGTGTGTGTGTGTGTGTGTGTATGTGTGTGTGTGTGTAAAAGTGTAAGTGTGTGTGTGTAAGCGTGTGTGTGTGTGTGTAAGTGTGTGTTAGTGTGTGTGCCCAGCAATGGAATGGCACCTTATCCCGGGTGTATCTGCCCAGCACTTGAACGTTCTCCCCTGGATGAGCATGGGCAACCCCGAGCCTAGTTCATAGTATAGGATAGTATAGAAGTGGAAGATGATGAGATGAGAACTAATTACAGATTCTTGTTTAAATTTGTTAAATACTCTCTGAATAAGATCATTCTAAATGAGACTTGTGGGTTAACACTGCATAGTTGTAAGATAGATACACTTATACATAATATATTTCGATTGATGAGCGTTTAGTCTGGCTATTTTTAGGTCTGAAATTTAATTATGATGATTTTGGGAGCCTGTAAAGGCTGCATTTGTCTTGAGGTGCTCTTTGTGTGCTTATAGGAAATAATTTTTGTGTACTTAATCATTCATGTTATTACATCTTCGGTCTACATGAGGAAACATATTATAATTTCCAGGTTTAGTTAAAGCTGGTTAGGTGAACTCCTCATACCCTGATATGCCAGTAACTTGCACACTCTTGCCAGGTGGGGTTGGCAGCATTTAGAATGTTTCCACCTCATTGCTCAGGGATTAAGAGCACATTACTGCGCTTCCCAGCTAACAGTATTTACAGAAAGTTTGACTTTTATTGCATTCATGGCATGCTTCTGCACCACACTTGGCCTCCCAACTTCTGTAAATAAATAGCTGTGTGAGGAAGACTGAATTTTTGGTGGTATTTGTGCTTGTTGAACAAGTGACTGATGTCAGAATATGATGTGCAGAAGACGCTGTGTGTGTTTTCCTGCAAGCAGAGACACTGGTCTGAGAAGTATGTGTGTGTGTGTGTGTGTGTGTGTGTGTGTGTGTGTGTGTGTGTGTGTGTATGTGTCTGTGTGTGTGTGTCTGTGTGTCTAGGAGAGGGAGAGGCAGTAAAAGAGAGGGTCAGTAAGAAAGAGAGACCTGCTGCGGTGATTAATGGCACTCCTGTGGGAGATGCAGGCAGGCGCCGAGCACAATCACGGCCCCAGACTCTGTCCTTCACACGGGAAAGAGACAAGGCCCACTCCTCCCTCCCCACTAAACACCCAGCCCAGCCACTTCCTCTGCCACGACTCCCCTCACATTGTTCGCCAGGAAAGGAGCAAAAGAGAAAAAAAAAAAGTGAGAGAAAAAAAAGTGAGTGTCAGCAGAGCACGGCGTGTGTAAAATGTGTGTATGTGGAGGCTGGCAGGAAAGCGGGCAGCGCGAGGCTTAGTGGCTCCTCTCTTCAGTGCCTCCTTTTCTGTGTCCTTAAACAACGTTTTTAAACAGGTTTGAACCTGGCTGCTCTCTCAATGGAGCCTTTGTGGGAACGGATGTGTGAACATTGCTCTTCAGCAAACAGGACAGCTCAGTCCTTTTCTCATGCTCATAGAGACAAACTAGTGCTAATACTGGCTTATGTTTGCTTTGCTGTCCTTGGCGAAAATTTACTAAATCATTTGTCCTAAAAATGTTTTGGAGATGTCCTAATAAAGTTTATTTATTTTAGTCTTAGTGGTGAAGTGAGTATCGTCCAGTACCAAGGCTGATCTGAACATTTATTTTGATAAACAGCTCCTGCCTAGCACTTGAAATGTTCTCTCCTGGATCGTCATGGGGGGATTAAGAAGAAAATATTAAATGAAAGAATAAATTATTAAATGAATGTCACAATAATGCAAGTTTCCCCTTTAACTGCATCTGTTTGTATGAAGTGCTGATCTGCTCCAAGTGTGAAAAAACAACACAACACTGTCCATTTTAAGAAGTTCTGTTATTAAGCTCCATTGATTTAATAGATTTCACATTCTCAGATGCTTAACACCATAAGAACACCGTCCTGTCAAATAAGTCTGGTAATCTGCACAATTATTTTGGGTGTTTATCACCAAGGATTTGAAATCTGATAAACGCTACAATAAAGCTATTGCGCAACCAAATACCTCAATTTAAAAACAGAGTAAAAATCTCAAATGTCTGATTTGGAATTGATGGCAAAATGTAAAAAATTGTCCTTTTCTAATCTTACTCATCTGTGTTTAAGCAATTTTACAAAAAAGTATTTTGCAAAGATATCAGCCTGCAGATGTGTGAAGCTGATTCACATCCTAAAACACCCACAACTGTGACTGCAGCCAAAAATGTTTAGATCAAGAGGCTGACAATCTTTCATTCAAATAGCTTGTATTACAACAGATAACCATAAACATATTTTAATTCTATTCAATTTTATGTTATGATCTTTTATCTGTTCCATAGTTGTTCACATGGTTTTGTGTCATATACAATAGACATTAAGCCAAATCAGTGTGTTTTTTTATTTCTCTCCAGGGACCAGCAATCATTCTATCCAGTACACCAATGAGTAGGAACAGGCATGGGGGTCTGCATGTGGTAAGCACCTCTTTTGCGGGCTCTTCGGACGCCTCCTAAGCAGGCCTTTTGTTAGCACTAAATGACTGTGGATCCATTTAGTTAACCCAGTGCTGCCCGAGGGCAGATTTCATTATCTACCCTCTCTTAGGGGTTCTAATTGGGAAACACTGTTGTTGCACAGCACCTGCAGTTGATCTGCAGCATTGTAGCCTTGGAAACAGCAGTATTCTGAAATGTGGGTTCCACTTTCTTTCACCCCTCTCACACTCACACATGAAGCCAGAAACATGGAGTTGGTTAAAAGTTATAAGAGATGCAAACTACAATTTAAATAATCTCATAATATTGCACACAGAGCTTTCAGAAGGTAGGTAGATTTGGAATTACCAGAGCTGTTACTGGAATTGAGTTTTTTATGTTTCAGTTTCTCTTTTAGAGCCAAATTCATTAAATCGTTATACATGATGCGTGTAAATATGAAGGTAAATCAACGCTACTTAAAATATTTTAAGGAAAACAATAATAAATAAAGTAAAAAACATAAGAAAATAAAAATAGAAAATTAGATTACAATATAAAAATCATTAACCTTTACAAAATTTAATAGCAGAGCAATGAAAATTTGTAGGTTGCATATTTTAAGTTTACGCAGTAAACTGCGTAACTGTATATCTTTAGTTAATTTGACCAGTTCTGTTGAGAGAATATGTAACATTAACTTGAAGCTGCTTAACAACTGATGTGGTTCACCCCAGCCAGAAACCAATGAATATGTGAACTGGTTTTCATGGTTGTCTGACACTTTGGGGTCCATAGTGTCCACAGAGTACAGGTCTGAAAAAGCTCTAAAGCAAAACTATGCATCCAAGCCTAAAGAGAATCCCTCATACTTTGTATCTGTGGTATATATATATATATATATATATATATATATATATATATATATATATATATATATATATATATATATATATATATATATATATATATATATATATAGTAATTGTGCGTTAAATATATGTTATTTGAGTAAATCAATTTCAATCAGTTAAGCATGGAATTTGATTGTCCAGATTTTGCATAAGACATTAAACATTGCAAATGAGTCACTGATGCTCATTTGATAGATGTGCAGCTGTTATTAATATTACGTTGTTTCCAATTATCTAAGATTAAAATTGCAGTCATTGTTTATAATCCATTCGATTGGTTATGATCTTATTACCTATTCTTATATAATAAATTATATATGTGCTGTCATCTAATTTAATCTGTTTGTTCATGCATACTGTTGGTATTTTCTATTGTTTGTCTTAATCAGTTATATAATTATTTTTAGCTTTTTTCCTTAAATGTCAGTCTGTTCTGATGGTTGTTTCCAGCGTTTATTAAGTTTTTATTTAAATTCTTATGCAGGGCTTGTTGTTCAGCTTCTATTTAAAGTGATAAGGACTTGAGTGTAGCACGCTAGAAACAAGGAAGTGGCTTTGCTTTGACTGGAAACTGTTTGGTTTCCCTTTCTCACTGTCTGTAAATTTGTTCAGCTTCAGTGGAAATTGATGCAGTAATTTAAGTGGGAAACTTATTTGGAAATATACCCACATATAGTCAAAAATCTGAGTTCATTAGAACGAGAAGTGATCATGTAGTTCCTCATAGGACACTGGCATTTAACTCTTATCATTTTTAATAACTATTTCATAAAATGTGTTGCAGTATTTATTTCAATGCTTTGAAGATACCATTTGTTTTTAAATGAGAGATGTGTTTTGTTATATTAAACTGTCATATTTACAAATAATTTCAAACATGGTCATATTTAGTGTAAACTTTTCACTTTCTTTTTAATCAGCATTCTTTTAGTGCATGTCCTTGTTGAGTTTATTGAGTTCACAGTCTGATCCTCACATTTTCCTTGTTCTGAGAGTTTACATATACAAACAGCACATACTGCAGGTGCACGTGCAGTTATCAGATGTGTTAAACGGCCTCTGTGGGCAACAAAAGTGAGGAGGAGTCTCCAGGAACACGTGTACAGCATGTAAACACTGCAGAGAGGAAGTGGTGTAGGCTCACTCAGATGAACTGACGTACACTCTGAGTATTGACTTCTCCTGTCGTCATCAAGCCTAATCAGGGCTCGCTGAGAACACACACACACACACACACACACACACACACACACACACACACACACAGAGTGCATGTTATTTGTTGAGAATTTTTTTCATGACGATATGCATGTGTAGTTTTTGTATGAGAATGTGGGCAATTTAAGTGAAGTGAAATGTGCAATATAGCACAATTTAGACATCTATACAATTTTGACAGGAAGCCATGCTCCACTATGATCTAATTATTCAGTGAGAACTCAGCCTTTGTTCTGTAATTGGCAAATAGAGTTTAAACAATAATGAATGATTGGTGAGACCATGCACTTCTCAGAGATTTGGGGAAAGGGAGGGTCATGGGTCTAGGGTAAAAAAGCACAGGCTGTACTGCTATGTTAATCCTCTTGTCTCTCATCATTAACTTGCAGCTCTAAATTCATGTCCATTCAGTTCACTTTTTGTGCTTAGTGCTTCAGTAAGTCTGTTTGTTTTTGTTTTTGCTGATTTGCAAATTGTCATATTGTGGGATATTTGAACCCTATGTTAGACAAAATAATACATTGATCATATCATGCATTTTTACTCTCAGCAGTAGCTTTAAATAATAATAATAATAATGATAATAATAATAATAATAATAATAATAATAAT
Source organism: Corydoras maculifer (assembly GCA_019802435.1). Lineage (NCBI taxonomy): Eukaryota > Metazoa > Chordata > Actinopteri > Siluriformes > Callichthyidae > Corydoras > Corydoras maculifer. The sequence continues at coordinate 536,236 of JAFMOD010001319.1, read as the reverse complement.
GACCTCTTTATTCCAAACATATTCTGTTTTATTAAGAAGCAACTTAGTACAAGTTAGCAGATATGTGGAGGGTAAGGTTTATTGCTTGACCAGTTTGCAATGTGGCGGCACGGTGGCTTAGTGGTTAGCACGTTCGCCTCTCAGCACTAGGGATTCCCGTTTCGAATCCAAATCTGGGTCAAGTTTCAATGTTCTCCCCGTGTCCACGTGGGTTTCCTCTGAAAACATGGATCAAGTCAATTGAGTTCTCCAAAATTGCCCCATGTAGAGTGTGTTTGTGTGCGTGCCCAGTGATAGATTGGCGCCCTGTCCCTGGTGTATCTGCCCAGCGCCTGGATGGGCATGGGGAACCCCCCAGCGACCCTAATATAAGATAAAGCGGAAGATAATGAATGAATGAATGAGTTTGCAATGTTCAGTTCAGATAATTGTTGTTTAAAAGTTTACTAACAAGATAAAAATCAAAATCAGGTGCCGAAAAAAGTGAATAAAATATATAATAAAATAATATATTTAACTTTAAACATGAAGCCATTACCTGATACATAAAGCAGTTAGTTCTACAATTTTTTTAGTTAAATTAATACCATTAGCATAAATCTAATTTCACTGCACTGTACTCTAACATGAATTACACTGATTAAAATATCTTTAAAATGTGTGGCTAATTAAAAACACTAATTAATTAAGGAAGGCTAATAGAATTTTTTTTTTCCATTATAAAGATACGATCACGGCGGCACGGTGGTATAGTGGTTAACACGTTTACTTCTCAGCGCTGTGCATCCAGGTTCTAATCCCAATTTGGGTGGAGTTTCCATGTTCTCCCCATGAGTTCTCTGGTTTTCTCCCACAGTCCAAAAACATGGATTAAAGGTGAATAGGCTGCTTTAAAATCACCTATATAGTCTGTGTGAGTGATTGTGTGCCCAGCAATAGATCTACCTAGGGCCCAAAATGTTCTCCGCTGGATAGGCATGGGGATCCTGGTCTAAATCTGGGAACTTTCTTCGTTGTACATGTTTTGTCAGTTAAATTAAGGTTCAGTAAAAGCTTTTCTAGTTTTTATTAAATTTTACAAAACCTTTACAAAAAGGTTATATTGTAGTATCTCAATTGCAACTCTGAAGTGAGTACAAGTAAAAAATACTGAAGCAAGACATAAATATTCATTATGAAACAAAATTGCAAAAGTAGAAACATAAATTAGAGTTGGGGTGTGAAGGAATGGAATGTGGGCACATGTAGAACTTAATAGAAACAGCTGTAAAGACATGGTAAAGTTAATCTTTGACTATGAGGTTATTCTCTTTAGTTTGGTCACTGGCAACGATTTAGTGAGTGTGAGGCTGTACTGAGACAGGACATTAGGTCCAACCCTAATTATGGGTAGTGTAGGAAACTTTGAACTGAAAATAAAATGACCTAGAATGAAGGACAACTGAAGCAAGTCAAATGAAAAGAAATTCATAAGAATACTACATAAGTATTATATTTGAATTTTTATCCATACATATATTGCTTGGATGGTATTTATCCATTGAGGCTAAATTGATGTAAAGGTTTTTAGTTTAAGTAAAATAGTTTTTTGTTTAAGTAAATAAGTAAGTTTCATTGAACATGTTAACAGCTGTTATTAAAGCTTTTGTGAATTAGATTATTCAATAATAATTAGAGAATTAGAAAAGTAAACAAGAATAAAATTTGGCTTAGTGGTTAGCACGTCCGCCTCTCAGCACTGGGGATCAAAGTTTGAATCCCGATCTGTGTGGAGTTTCTATGTTTTCCACATATCTGCATGGGTTTTCATGAATTCAAAGTGAATTGGCTACTTTAAATTGTCTCTATATTGTGTTTGTGTGTGTCTGTGTGTTTGTGACACTAGTAGAGGATTAAGCGGAAGATAATTAGATAAGAACATTTTAGGCCTTTTTGGTTCACAGTCGACATCAGAACCCTATTATTATGACCATTCCACCATCACTTCCACATATATAATAAAATATCAAACAAAACATTGACATTTGTTTCATTATTATTTTATTTGTTTATGTTTTTACAATTAATTACATTAGAAAATATTATTAAATGTTGTTATGTTCTATCCTAAACTGTGGTGATAATTTTGGTTTTAGACACAAGTCAAGTTTATTAGCTTGTGATGTGTTGTGGTTTTATTTCACTCGGTTTGCAGTGATGTCCATCTGACTCTTCATTAACAACTCTATAAAAGGTTCCTATTCAGCAAATCTGTGACATTGCAGCTTTAATCTCTTAACAATCTGTAAATCAATGCAACAAAAATAGAATCAAATTCCTCAGAGATAGGCTCATGAATGCATTAGTCATTCGGCTCACCATGTTGCCAAGTAAACAAAGCGACTCAAGTCTTTTTTTCCCCCTCGCCACAGTCGAAGACATGTGCAGGGAGTCTGTAAAGGGGGAAAACACACATACACAGTGAGGTCAGCCTAAGAATAATGAGCATTTGTTGGGACTGAAAGGGACTATTGGAAACAGTGAGTGTCTGGTCACAGCACAAACGTAACCAAGAAAATAAAGAAGCGAGAATCTCCCAACACTGAAACTTACATTAACCATGCAGCTTAGATAGAATAAACCAGGTTTAACTCTAATGCTGCAGAATAAAAATGCTGTGTGTAATGTCTGGATTGTGTTGGTTGAGCCCTTCTGATCTCAGATTAACACAGGTATTGAAGGCCTTGTTAAGTGTGAGGGGGGGGTGTTGGGGAGGTGTTGGGGTTTTAAAGGCAGAAGAGCAGAAAAAGTTTGAGAGGTGAAAAAAAAAAAAACAATGCTTTGTCTTCAAACCCCTGATGACTGGGTTCCGGAGGGGGAAAAGCTTTACGTTTCTTTAGCTCCTCTTCAAAAAAGAAAAAGAGAACCTCTCCTTTAATGGGCATCTGATGATGTCATATCATTGGCTGGATTCTTCTGTCTCTGAGTAGAGCAGAGTGGCTGCATTCTAATTGGTTGGCAGTGGGCTGGAGGGGGAGGACGTCTCTACTCAACAAGCTGCCTGTACATTTAACCCCTGTGTCTAGCTGAGCCTGGATCTTTTGTTTTTCCTTAAATAAGACAGGAACTGCCTTTGATGCAGGTATAGAGACAAATCAAGGAAATGGGATTATGATCAAATGTTATGTTTAACTAAGAAAATCTATTTGAAAATGCACATATTAAAATTAGAGACAAAGTAGTACTGCTAGTTCACAAGTTCTAGAATGACACTGATGTGAAATGAATTGTATAAATGGTTTATGCACATGAGATGTTTCTCAACATTTTTTTTAGGACTAACACAAATCCAAACACTAACTATTTGGTTATCAAAGCTTTACGAACCTATTGAGTCACCGCTCATCACTCATTAGAATTTTAAATGTGATTTTACTAATGCAATTATCAGTTATCTAAATATTTGATTTAAAACATAATCCTATTGAAACAAACCAGTATAAAATATAATTTGAAGTGTTTTCTAAGACGTTGAGATTTTAGGTAGTGAAAAGTGTTCATGCATTCATTGATTCACATTTATTGAAAAGGTTTTGAATGATCATTTGTTAAAATGCAGGCACTCTGGCACGGGAAGAGAGCATCCAATTGCCGCACAGAATATTTTTACTGAAATTCAAATTCAGGTTATTATAATCATTTATTTATTCACTCATTATCTTCCGCTTAATCCTCTACTTAGGGTCGTGGGGGCTCGCCATACCCATCCATGGGACGTTTTGGGCGCTGGGCACCCAGGACAGGGTGCCAGTCTATTGCTGGGCATGTTCACTCACACATATACACCAGACTCTGTATGGGGCAATTTAATTTATCTAGAATCTATTTTTTGGACTGTGAGTGTAAACCAGAGAACCTGTAGTAAACCCATGCAGACATGGGGACATGCAAGACTGGGATTCAAACCTGGATACCCAGTGCTGAGAGGCAAAGATGCTGACCACCAAACCACCAACTCGCCATAGTTATTATATAGCACATTTTAAAATAATGCATTTTCTCAAAGCCATTTTACAATGTTCTAGACCTGAACAAGCCTTTTAAGGCAAATCAACAGTGGCAAGGAATTTTTTTTAAATAAAGTGCATTTAGAAACTCTGTACCTAAATGTCCAATATTTCTCTAGATTTGGTTCTGTGATTATATATGATAACTTGTATGCAGCGCTGGCATGCTTACATAGTTTAATGCTAATACTAATCTAAAAAAATGTCTGTGTGTATTTTGAATTATGACTTCATTATCTAGTACAATTGGATGAGTTACAATTCTTGTGTTATAATAATGTTTGTAAAGACGTTGTCAGAACCTCTGTGCTGTTCTGTGATGGGTGCGAGTTAGCATGTGTAACATGTGACACACAAAACACAAAACCATGTATTTAAGTGATGTTGATAATGTTATTAACAGTACTACAGGGAACAGGGTGTGTACAGACCATGCAACAGAAGCAACACTCATGGTTGAAACGTGACCTGGTCGTGGAAGTCACACTTGCAGTGGCAGAAAGAGGAACCCCAATCAGGACTTCACACAAATAGAGATGTGCAGCAAAAGCAGACAGCATGATTGTAGGCGAAGTTTTAAATAAAATAAAGTTGGGTATAGTTGCAGATTATGCACTGTGCTAATAATCTGTGGGAGATAACAAGTTGTACAATTTTTTTTAATCAACAACAAAATGGAAATATTAAATACATGTGTATTTGTTAAAACACTAGATTTAAAATCATATACCCTTTTAATTTTGTATGGAAATGTAGTACTAAAATGATATTATTTCATTCCATGGTGAGTAAAATGATATTGTGTTATGATTCAATTGTCTAACTAAAAGTTAAAACATTTGCTTAGTTAAACAAGCAAGTTATAAAATAACCAGTTGGTTCATTCATTGGTACACAGCAATCAATGCTGCAAAGTATATTCTTCAAATGACTATATAACAAGTTGTAAACACGAGTGAGCAACTCAAAATGTTGTACCAATTGTATTTTAATAATCACTTAGGACTCATTAGCTGAACTTAAGAGTAGAGAAACTAACATGGGTGCACTGGTGCTTTGTATGTGAGTACTTGACCCACCCACTTAATACGTAGATGTCCAGAGTTGCACTGGTTGCAACTACAGGTGACCAGCTGTCCGGCTTTGTTTTCTTTCTGGAGGACAGCTGGTGCCATCAATCTGTTCCCAGAACTTCACCCTTACCACTTCACATGTATCCACCCTCCTCCCCACTGCCAGCACGGCACCACTCACAGAGAGATCGTTGTATGGCTAGGCACGCAGATTTATGAAAACTTTAGAGGCGTTGTTTTCCTTTTATTGCCTGGACCCTGTCATTCCTGGACGCTGTAATTACAACCTAACAATATACCAGTGTACAACACTTTAGACAGGACTGTGAAAGCTGTTATTCACACTCATATACTGAAGTGCTTATTACAGGCTATGAAGCTGGTTTGCGTGAATAAATTCATGCACTGAGTAGATCCTGTACACAGCACGTGCAGTGGCAGCTACCCCAACCCCACCACCACCACCTTGCAGATGGTAAGCATTGAAACCCATTATTGCACTCATAGTGGGGCGTCCTCCACTGCAAAGTCTTTGGCACACTTTTAAAGAGCTAGTCGCTAATATATGCAGGGCTGAATCAGTGGTTCTGTGCAAAAGCTCCCCCTCCCCCTGGCTGAAACTTCTTTATTGGAGGAGAAGACAAATATTTGGGAGGCACAGTGTTCACTGGAACATTTTTGGAGTCATTGAAAGGTCTTTAATACTACAGACATGATCTGACTAGATTTATCTTTGGTGTTTTGTAACTGTTTTTAAACTCAGTAGTCCTTGCTTTTGCCTAATAAATTGAAAAAACTATACTAGGGACTAAGGTCATGGGGTGGGTTCCCCATGCCTATCTAGGGAAGAGGGTTTCGTGTGCTCACTTCACCAGTGTATGTATTTGTGTGTTTCACTGCATGGATGGGTTAAACGTGGAGGAAAAATTCCTCTGTGTGTATGCACAGTAGGCAAATAGATCACTCGATCACTTGACTTGATCGCTGGGCATACGCTGACTCACACAAACATACACACACAAACACACACAATATGGGGGCAATTTAGAGCATCCAACTTACTTTCAGTCTGAGTTTTTTTAACTGTGGGAGGAAACCAGAAAACCTGGAGGAAACCCACGCAAACATGGGGAGAATATGGAAACTCCATCTCCACTTAAAGCAACGCGCTTCTCTTATTACAATTTAGTTTTATTGGTTATTCTTTTTGGATTCATGACCTATGATCTCAATTTCACAAACTGAAAGAGACATCAGTCGTATGAGCTTCCATGAATTTTCCTCACTGTGTAATGTGAATAAACCTGTTTGATGTTAAAGGGTTTCCCTGTGATGCCTCCATCTGACTTAGAACATCTTACATTGCTCCCATCAAACTAATCTAAGATTATGAACTGGATCAAACGACAAGGGTGTGGATTAAAACCGGATGAAATATTTGACGCATTAAGTGGCACTAACATTCCCTCTAGGCTTGAGAATGAATTCCTCCTTACTAAGCAGAAATAACGCCTGCTGTTTCCTCCTATTCACAAACTGCCTCTGCTGTATTGTTGTTCCATTGCTAATACACCCAAGCATGGCACAATCAAACATTGTAGGAGTCAATCCAACACCAAGGAGTCATTACAACATGCGATCCACCCTAATATGACAAAGCGAGCCAATACTGCCGCAGTGTTACAGCACTGAAAGCTTGTGTTTCATTGTTCATGAATTTAATGCTGAATTTACTGCCAGTGTCAACACAGGTGTAGAGTTCAGCTAAAGTTTTGGGGTGGGGCCTTGGAAAAACCTGCTTTGCTGTGTGTTTACACAGTATGTTAATTGTACATTGCTAATTGAGGGCCATTGTTTCAGAAGGGTTTGGTTCACGGGTCATAGTGAGAACATAACCCAGAGTAAATAAGACCACCACTTGAGTAAGCTTTCGATTTATCTGAACTATCTGCTCAGGCTGTTCTTTAAAGTTCTTCTGATTGGAGCAGAAGGTCCAATAACCTTTTGTTGTTTAAGTTTGGAGCTAGAGTTTGGGCTGAATGTTTTCTCTCACCTTGGACATTATATGTTTGTTTGGTTTTCTGGGAGCACTGATGCAGCTATAATGCCGTTGTTAAAAAAAAGTCGGCTGTACAGACAGACTCAGTGTCTGAGTGCAGACAGTCCGTCTGCCTGTGATTAATCTTCTGTCTCCTCTGTGCTTTTAAACATTATTGATGCATGTCTGGTCACGTCATGTGCTCTGGAATATTACATAGTCTCCTTTTTTCCCCTATGCTGACCAGTGCATCCAGTACATCCAGTATCCTATGCCTTTAGAGGACTGGTTCTAATTACATTTGAAAAACCTCTGCTTTCTTTTCTGATTCATTCCTCATTTGTGATATTTTCTGTAACAAAAAATGCATTCTTTGTGAAGCATCTGCATCACTATTGAGCCTTTGTACAACCAAATGTGTATGACAATGATTAAAAATGGATATCTGTGTTCTTGGACTCCAACCCTACCCAAAGTTAGCTTAATGTCCAAAATATTGTTGTCAAATGTACAATTTGCAATAAAAAAGTCCACTTCACCAACCAAAAAAGGAACCATGTCGTATGTCAGGAAACATGTGTATGATGGTGTGCACTTTTCTACTCACAGCCCTAACTAAATTAGCTAAAACTGAAAGTATATATTTAATGTATCCCATTGTTTATGGAAATTTGATAACAGATGTGTCAACTATCTATTAAAAATCCTAATTAAGTGTTGGAAAGTGTACAGCAGAGAGCTTAAAATCATATACATATGACAAGTGCTTTGACATGGGCACACACTCACCCACACAGACACACACTATAGGGGCAATTTTGAGAATTCAATTAACTTGTTCCATGTTTTTGGACTGTGGGAGGAAACCGGAGAACCCGGAGGAAACCCACGCAGACACGGGGAGAACATGGAAACTCCACCCAGATGGGGATTCGAACCGGGAATCCCTAGCGCTGAGAGGCGAACGTGCTAACCACTAAGCCACCGTGCCGCCTAACATGAATTTTATTAGTAATATTGAAAATGTTTGGGATGATGTTCAGTGTTTGACACTATGTCCAATGAGTGTTCCAATTCATTCCAGTATAACAGGTTTCTTTGATTTACATGACCCACTTAAAATGAACAAATCTTCAGGTCATGCCTGGAGGGCCTGACCTTTTACTCAATGCTTCCTGCTCATAGATATGAAGGTACCTGGCCACAAGATCAGGGCATACAGAATTAAAACCATTGCATTTAAATTTTATTCAATGTATTCTTCAAAGCTCCAATAAGTTTTAGGCTATAAACATATGTGATGTTGATTGGCATGACACAGGACATGCAAATAAAGATAGGACACAAATTATCCTGAGGCACAATGGAATCACACCTGTGACAGTTTGCATAACTTGGTAACAGCCTGCAAAGACTCGGGTCTGTTTCTGTGAATATGGCTTATTTTGACAGGATAGGCTTTATGTAGACGTGGTGGGATGTTGTTATTACCAGGGATTTCTATGTTAAATATTTCCATCCTTATTATCTATGGCTACCAACCATAATGTGGTTTGTCAATAATATAAATTCCAGTATAGGTTTCAATTTAACTGTTGGTAAAGGTGCAGTAATACTTCATTTGGGAGCATTTTGCACTTCTAAAGTTCTAAAATGTTTTAGACTCACCATCATATAGCTTTATTGTTACTACAACCAAAGCAAAGTTGATTTTTGGCAACATTTAAAATACAGTAAAATAAAAATATAGGACTCAGCTGCTCGTGGGCATTTAGCTTCTGATCTTTCAAGCCCTACAGACACATGTTTTTTAACAAGAAGATAAAAACAAACGAAATTTACCAAAATCATTTTACAAAAAGGGCGGCACGGTGGCTTAGTGGTTAGCACGTTCGCCTCTCAGCGCTGGGGATTCCCGGTTCGAATCCCCATCTGGGTGGAGTTTCCATGTTCTCCCCGTGTCTGCGTGGGTTTCCTCCGGGTTCTCCGGTTTCCTCCCACAGTCCAAAAACATGGATCAAGTTAATTGAATTCTCAAAATTGCCCCCTATAGAGTATGTTTGTGTGAGTGAGTCTGTGCCCAGCGATGGATTGGCGCCCTGCCCAGCGCCCGAGACGTTCTCCCCTGGATGGGCATAGGGAACCCCACCGCGACCCTAATAGAGGATAAGCGGGAGATAATGAATGAATGAATTTTACAAAAATATGGTACCTGTAGAGTTTAAACAGAAATTTAAGTCTCATCCCAGTCACCCCATCATAAAACCTGTAATTGTATAATTATACAGTATATAGTGGATATTCTTTTTAAGCGTCCATTCTACACTGCACTGCACTGCACTGCTCACAGAAACTGTTGTGTCAGCATTTAAAGGATTGTTGTCAGTACTAGCTAAAGTTTTCACAGCCAACTTTTTTTTCATATGAATCATGTAGCTAAAAAAAGCAATCCTGTCAACATGATCGTCAAAACAAGCAAACTGGGCAAAAAGCCTTATGGACAAAATATTGTGCAGAGCCTTCCCAGATAGGAGCAGGTGGTTTGAGCTGTAGTTGTAAATACAACTCAATAACATTGGCTGTGATAAAGCATGTCCAACATGTATGTGGTTGGACATAAAGCATGTATATGGTGTGTATATCTATAATAGTTCTACTTTTGTCTTTATATAACTGGGTTCCATTCCTCACATACTTTGGCATGAGCTACATCATGATTCAATTAGTTTGTAAAAATGATTACATACCTTAAAATCTTATGTCCAAATTGCATCATTGATTGTTAATTCTGTTTTGTAGATGGTGACTACTCAGCCCAGTGCAATTGCATCACTGGCAATAAGTGAACAGGAGCATTTACAAGATATTTTGTGACTCATGACTTTAGTAGAGACTGAGTCAGACTCTGGGAAATAACAGCCTAGAAATACTGTAAGACGTCAACGCCTCTTATGCGAGCCATCTCACCCTGATGTATCGAGAGCACTTATAATCTTGTTTATCCCATCATTAACCATGGCATTAAATTATCTCTTTTACACAGACAAAGAAAAAAGCAACAAGAAACAAAACCACTGCTAAACATAGTCTTTATCCAAAAGTATAAAAATATTTACTGCAGTGTGTGATGAGTAGGCTGCATTAGTGTAGACTGTTTACAACTGTAACTTGAAGTAAACCCGAATGTTTATAAAGGCTGTACACATGTTCTCAGTGTAAATGAGAACAGTTCAACTTCAAGAACATCTGCCCCGAAAATACGGGCCGGTCTGCTAAGTGGGGTCAATTTCACTTTTCCTCCCTGGTTTTTGTTTTAGAAAGTCTCTTGCATGCGTCATTCTGAATATGAATAAACGAGTGTGATCATTAATCTAAGAATTGTTTTACAACAAGGCCCAACTAAAATGATACAGAATTTTGTTCTAAGAGATCATTTTCAAATCGATGATTTAAAATAAAGCAGATTATGTTTACAAAATGACACATTGAATAAATTTTGCTGATAATACCCAATACTTTAATTTCAGTTTACATATTTTGACATTTTACATCATAAGTATAGTCACAGTCCAAAGTTTGGATACAAAAAAAAGAGAAAACAGATGCACAAAATAGACAATGGAGCAAGAAGAGGGTGTGTCCAAATTTTTGACTGGTACCGTATATAGACTTTCTTGATCTGTCTCTCTCTCTCCCTCTCTCTCTAAATATATATATATATATATACATAGAGAGAGAGAGAGAGAGAGAGAGAGAGAGAGAGGGACCTTTTAAACTGACAGAAAATATTTATTTTAAATTTCATTTTCATTTTATTTAAATAGCTTCACTTTAGATTTAGAGATAAAGTCAATTAAATCTCCCGTCCAACGGGAATTCCAACGGGTGTAAGCTACATTTTTCTAAAATATCTTTCAAAACTGGCCACTGTAGTCTCATCTATTTTTGAAGCACAAAACAATTACATTAAATATTTGTCTTTGATTCCACGTTTAATGAAACCACAGGAAAAAAAATATTTCATTAATTTATTTCCATTAATATGAGTTTTAGAATGAGACCATACATTGTTAGTTTTCATAACAAGGTTCGAAAGATTTATATGCTTTAATAAGAAACTGAAACAATCTACACTGCATATGGAACATATTTCATCCAGTGCAAGAATACTTCTAATTGTGTTTGTTCAGTCAGGGGTGTGGCCTGGGTTGGTCAGAAAATGCAGCCACCCTTCCAGTGACCTCACCCTGCTGCCATCACACCTCATAACAGTCATATGGAAACTTAACAGAACTTCCAGTGGAGCTAGCCATTTTAGAAAAACAGAAGTAAAAACAAAAAACTAAAACTGCTTAAGTAATTACACAATATATGTATATAGATTTGTTTTAATAAACATGCTAAAATCTGAATTTTGATGCCGTTCTACTCACACACACATCATAAGTATTTCTCAAAAAAGATTCAACAGATTCAATGTTAAACCATTATTATGTTTTTGACTGTTTTTTACACTGATGTTGGTCCTGCAGTGTTTAAGTCATTTTTACCATCTACCCCATATGTGCTGTACAATTCTAAAAGCCTTGTTTTTATTGTTTCAGTAAATGCCGCTGAAGCAAAAAGGACCTTGTCCTTACTGGCCAGGAATCAAAATATTGAGCTTCTTGCTGTAAGGTCAACATGCAGACCACTGGCCCACCATACAACCCAAATCAGATAATAAAAATCTAATTATTCTCCCTCCTCTAGTTATAACCAGCATAGGAGCAGCACTCTATTTACAGTTTTGGAATAATATTTGTACATTTTTACAACCTAGATGCCTTACGGTCCAATAAATAAATTTATGGGATACATAGGTATAAGATGGACCTCGGGGTAAAGAAAGAGAATCCTGTTGTACATTATTTCTGGTAGTTTAGTTGGTCAATCAGCATAAACATCCATCCATCCATTATCTTCCGCTTTATTCTCTATTAGGGTCGCGGTGGGGTTCCCCATGCCCATCCAGGGGAGAACGTTTCGGGCGCTGGGCAGATACACCCAGGAAAGGACGCCAATCTATCACTGGGCACACACTCACTCACACAGACACACATACACACTCTATATGGGGCAATTTGAAGAACTCAATTGACTTGTTCCATGTTTTTGGACTGTGGGAGGAAACCGGAGAACCCAGAGGAAACCCAGGCGGACACGGGAAGAACATGGAAACTTCACCCAGATGGGGATTTGAACCAGGAATCCCCAGCGCTAAGAGGCGAACGTGCTAACCACTAAGCCACCGTGAGCATAAACATGTTCACCTAATAAATTAATTTTCCCATCCAGGAAAGAACACAGACACACACTATATATGGGGCAATTTCAAGCAATCAGTACACCTTTATATCCATGTTTTTGGACTGTGGGAGGAAACCAGAGAACCTGTATGAAACCTACGCAGACACGGAGAGAACATGGAAACCACCCAGATCGTGATTCAAACCTGGATTCCCAGCACTAAGAGGTGGAAATGTTAACCACCAAGTCACCATGACACCCTCAGTGATTACTAATCAAATATTTAAAATTAGCAACAGGGCCGTAATAAACTGATGGTTTCATTTTTTGCAAAAATTTGTCAGACATTTTTAAGTGATCTACTTTGCCTACTGTACTTAGACACAGAGGTACTTAGGTTCACAGAGGTACTGTATTTAGACAATTTGTCCTTCACATTGAACCCATCCGTGCAGTGAAACAAACATACACACACACACACACACACACTGAGTGAAGTGAGCACACATGTCCTGTATCCAGTGCCCGGGAAGCCTTTAGGGTTAAGTGGCTAGGTGCAATTCAGCCATAGTACTTGGTGGGACCGACAATCAAACCGGCAATCAGCGCAAGGGATTCCCGGTTGGAATCCCAATCTGGGTGGAGTTTCCATGTTCTCCCCGTGTCTCTGTGGGTTTCCTCTGGGTTCTCCGGTTTCCTCCACAGTTTAAAAATATTGATGAAGTCAATTGAATACTCCAAATCGCCCCATATACGGTGTGCTTGTGTGTGCGTCTGTGTGAGTGAATGTGTGCCCAGCGAGATTGGCTAACCACTAAGCCACCGTGAGCATAAACATGTTCACTTAATAAATTAATTTAACACTTCTCTTCCAATGATCTCATTGATCCTATACCATTCCCATCCAGGAAAGAACACAGACACACACTATATATAGGGCAATTTCAAGCAATCAGTACACCTTTATATCCATGTTTTTGGACTGTGGGAGGAAACCAGAGAACCTGTATGAAACCCATGCAGACACGGAGAGAACATGGAAACCACCCAGATCGTGATTCAAACCTGGATTCCCAGCAGTAAGAGGTGGAAGTGTTAACCACCAAGTCACCATGACACCCTCAGTGATTACTAATCAAATATTTAAAATTAGCAACAGGGCCGTAATAAACTGATGGGTGTATCTGCCCAGCGCCTGAGACGTTCTCCCCTGGATGGGCATGGGAAAACCTCCATGGATGGATGGATGGATGGATGGTTGGGGTCAGATGAGGGTTAAAGTTCTTGCTCAAGGACCAACTTCAGGGACCTAGGATTTGAACCCCCAACTTTCTGATTGACACCCTAACTACTGAGGCTACCACATCCTCCTTTTTTAGGATTAAGCAGAAGAGAATAACTGAATGAATGACTGATATTTCTTAAAACTTGTACCATGCTGGTGATTTGGGTAAACACGCTGGCTTTAAAGACAGAATGTTTCCCGACGCCTGGTGTTATCTGACGAGTCGAAAGCCCTGAGTGTAAGCTGACGCCTGGCAGCGTGTGTTCCAGCACGTCCTGTGTTTGCTTTGTTCGCATTAGATGCCGAAGATTGTGCGTTAGTGAGCTGATGTTAGGAGGATGGCTCGCTGGGAAAGCAGGAAGCGGCGTGGGCCGGGCTCACTGCGTGTCACCGCCTGCGTCAGCCGGCAGGAGGGAGTTTTCCACTGACGAAAAAGGCAGCGCTGCCGCTCAGTCCGCCTCAGACAAGGCGAACGGCTTCAGCTGCTCCGGCACAATCACACAATAGCCGAGACTGTCCTACAACCGAGCGCTCTCTCTCTCTCGCGCTGTTCTGGATTTAACCACACGTCCTTCCATCTGATTCCAGCGCCATCACTAATGCAGCTCGGACACACGGTGACACTCGGCGTTCACGTTCCGAGCGTCTGCTCGCGGTTGTAAACGGCGCACTCAACGCTCCTCCGGGGTGTGAATTGGAAATTCCGAGGGGCAAATAGTTTCGACTCTCCCTCTCCGTCACTGCAACAACTCGTGGGATTACGATTTGTGGAATGTAGCTAAGTCGCGGACACTCCAGGCTTTGGATTTGGTACTCGGGGGAAACCTGCTGACGGAACGCACAACGGTAAGGCTCGGATTGTTGCGGCTCTACTTCCATCCATCCATTATTTTCGGCTTTATCCTGTACTGGGGGGGGGGGGGATTTCGGGTTCGGGTTCGGGTTCGGGTTCCCCATGCCCATCCAAGGGAGAACGTTTCGGGCGCTGGGCAGATACACCCAGGACAGGGCGCCAATCCGTCGCTGGGCACACTCACTCACTCACTCACACACACAAACACACTCAATTTGGAGAACGGGGCAATTCGGAGAATTCAATTGACCTTGATACATTTTTGTGGACTGTCGGAGGAAACCGGAGGACCCGGAGGAAACCCACGCGGACACGGGGGGAACATGGAACCCACCACGATTGGGATTCGAACCGGGATTGCTTAGAGGCGAATGTGCTAACCATTAAGCCACCGTGCCGCCGCGGCTCTACTTTCATTCCAAATGTATTGAGCGATAAAAACCTAATAATGAATTGCGGCAAAATAGCAACAATAAGTTGGAGGAATTCGTGCCTGCTTTTAAAGCAGTGTTTGAGCTTTTTTCTTTTACACATTATGACGTTATCGGTCCAGTGTGTGTGTGTGTGTGTGGCTACTATTAGGTTCGGGTCCTCGTTCGTTCATCGTAACGAGAGCGTCTCCTGAAGGTGGGAAGCGTCCCGGCCGATTGACGAGTCGCTGTTAATTGTCATTAGCATTAAACACGCGGGCTGATCGGGGTCAGCATGTGAGAAGGTTGGCATCAGACCAGGGACGCGCTCTGTGCGAGGTGATTGAATAACTAGCGGCTGAAGGAGCGTAATTATTTCTTTCACGCTGTTTTCAATTGATGGCACTTAACAGGGGGATCGGTTTGTGCTGCCCCATACCACAAGTTAAGAACACAAAAATCGGAGGAGCTTATTAATGCGGACGCTGGGGATGTGGTGGAAACTTTCATTTGGAAAAGATTTACGCGAAATGATGTGATGTAAACCCCCGACCTACAGAACGAGCGTGGGGATATATTGAGGGATATATATATATATATATATATATATATATATATATATATATATATATATATATATATATATATATATATATATGAAGCTATAATTTCCTCTCTTGGCTGCTTTGTGTGAGCGCTCACATTCCTGTTGAACTGAGATTATGGATAGGAAGCTGTGATGCGGCTGTAGCGCGACCTCACTCGGCCTGATGGTGGGAATCATGTTTCCAGTGATAGCAGCCTGAGCCTTTGTTTGGATTCTGCCGACAGGCAAATAGGGTTTTATCAGCTTTCCATTCCGCACATGCTGTTTGACAGAAATACAGAAGGTTTTCCTTTTCCCTATCTACTAATATCAGCAGTTAGGCTCCTCTATTAGACTAAGGTTCTTCCTTTTTTTTTAGTTAAAGGTCTCTTATAGCAATCTTTCTTTATCCCCTGCCAGTGCTGCTTCAATAGAAATAAAGTTAAGCCCACTGAATGAGACGTTGTCTTTATGATCTCTTACAAGCCCTTGAAGTTCATCTCAACATCTAAATATATCGGAAAGCACGTATCTAGTACGTATTTTGGACTGTCTTTTAGTAAAGGGACCTCATTAGTCATGCTTTGATTTTGTCTTCACCTTGCTGAAATGCCGCTGCTACATGCTTTTAATGCTTTGTCAAAAATATTTAGAATATGGACCACATATGATGCTGAACGTTTTATTGTGGTTGAATTTCTTTTTTGCATGAATACTATAGAGACATTTGTTAAGTTAAATGTTCCCATAGGCATTTTTGTCATTATATTAGGTTTTTGTTTAGAATGCAGGATTCAAAATTGTGAACTAAACATGTGTGAACATTTGGCTAGGAGCAACCCATGGTACAGCTGAGATTTCGGTGGGTTTCACCCTTCTTCATTTGCAGTTGAAGTAGGCGTGAGACATGTTTAAATGCATTCTTCGTTCTGTTCACATGTACACTATTACACAAGTGCACAACTGTTCTGTTGAACTCCAGCTCTCCTGTTCTCTTTTGTGTGGAAGAACTTGCCACAGTGTAGTTGAATCGCACATGTCTTTATTCTCTACTTGGATTTATTTATCATGTCCAGGGGGTAATGAGGGGTTTTTGGATGTTGCTGGTTTTAAAGCTGACTGACATTATCCAGATAATGTATGTACCAGCTAATATTCCAGAGTGAGGTTGATTGAGTTTCTCTCTCTCTGCCTCGAACACATGAGAAACGATGACCTCCCCCGGGAGGTTTTAGCAGTGCTCGGGAAGGGTACATGCTGTCCTTTATTAACTGCACTAGAGTAAGGAAGAGTAGTAAATATGGGTACATCAGATATTCTTTGGTCACGCTTGGTGCACATGGCTTTTTCGATGTTGTTGCAGACTTGACAGGTTTATACTCAGAGTTCGTGCAGCAGCAGTTGTTCACTCACGTCGTGTTGTGTTGTGCATTCTGTAGCAAGATGTGAACGGGGTGTGCGCTGCTCCAGCTCTTAATGAGCTTCTCCGAGATAAGAGCAGTATGGACCACTTGCAGAACACAGCACTCGTCATAGCTCACACCACATGCATACATGTACAGTTCGGTTTCATACACAACTAACAGCCACTTAATTAAGTAGAGCTCATTGATCTCTCACTCTTTGTTCATTGGCTCATTTTCACTTCCCACATAGATGCACAATTACAGACTGCAGTCCATCAGCTTCTCTGCAGACTTTGTTAGTCCCCTTGACATATCCCTGTTTATAAGGCCTCAAAGGACACCACAAAGCAGGTATTATTTGGATGGTAAATAATCCTCAACACTCCAGTGACACTGACTTTTTTTCCCGATGTTACAAAGAAATACAGTTAAAATTTCATACATATTTGTGATGGTGCTGGACTGAGAATCAACCAACTACCTGTCTTGTGAGAAATGATGAGCAATTAGAGGATGACTAATATGTACTGTACAGCAAGGGATGCACTACTGTTGTACCTTTACATCTACAAGGTGGAGCAATACACTAGACGCAAGTCATGTCAGTGACGCACACTACCGCAACACCACTATATCCATGTCACTGCAATGTTGAGAATCGTCCATCAGCCAAACAATACCCACTCTGGTGCACCTATGGCCCTAATCTTTAAAGAAAAGAGAAAGTGGAACTATGTAGAACTACAAATATGGCAATTGGAGCTGATAAAATAGACAGTGAGTGGAGAAATAGTAAGGTGTATGTAAGTGACTGCGGTGTTGTCATCCAGCCTCGCTCAAGCTGCTAAAAGAGCCTTCAGAATTGGAAAATACCTAAGCAGGTCTGTAATGCATGGGCTTCAGAGGGAATTCCTGTGGCTTGTATGAGTAGATAAACGACAACTTTCTGGCCAGTCACATGGAATGTCCCTGAGCCTCATAAGGTCTGACAGCAGCTGTTTTTGCAAAAAACGAATGTTTGTCTTAGGCGTAGTCTCTCTGGAGATGTAGGGGGAATGCAGGCACATCTGGGTTCGATAGCATGGCCGTTCTTCTCCGTTGCAAAATGCGTCACCCTGCAAAGACAGAATTCCTGCGGGTTGGAGCCTTCGCTTTATTTATTTGTTTAAATCCCTCACTTCTTCCACGTCCCACCCTCCCACATTAGTGTCTACTATTTGGAACTGCTGTACATGGAATGCCACAGGAACAGAATGTCTCTGGCACAGCTGACTGTTCACTGTTCTGCCTGAGTGGGAATGAGTCGGCTCGGACAGCCACCGGTCCCTGTGGGCACACCAGCAGGTGGAGCGCTCGCCTCCCGCTCTTGGCTCAGCTGCAGAGCAGTGGTATTTTACTGTGTGATTAGAGGCCTTTATCTTTGTCGCTTCTGGATGGCTCGCCAATGATTTATAACTTCTGTTACTAGAACGTTTTAAAAGCAGGTGACGTGTGAGTAGATGTGCCCTGACATTTGTGCCACCATAAACACAGCGCAGGCGTTAATGCACGCAGGACTTTACTGTGAGTCGGCTCGTGTAGGGTGCGTGCTCATGGCTGTTATCTATTGTAGACGTGTTGCGCCGCTGGCTGGCAGGGCAAAGTCAATTCCCTCATAGGTGAGGCAAAAGCTTTTCAGATAGGCTGCTCTTTTCTTGCAGCTTTAAATCACAGCACGAGTAGTACGGCGGGAAACCGGGTGAGTTTCAAGGGATTCTGACCGCTCAGTTGACCTTGCCATTATTTTCCGGTATCAGTTTGCTATTCTGCTCTCATGCTGTTTCTTACAAAGCCACCTTTTTATTAGAGTTCGTATGACTACCAGGTGATATCATGACAGCTTTTAAAAAGAATCATGCTCAAAAAAGATTTATGAGTAAATACATTTGACATATTGGAATAGGCGCTACATACACAGACTTATGAAACGGTGTAAATTTTTCTCCCTTTGTAATCATACATTGAGTTTGTAAGTGATTCTGACATATATACCCATATATTTATATATCTATATATTTAGATATTCCATATTTACCAAAATCCTCTTCGGTACATGGTTTAACGACATTTGATCCAACAAATCTTATTTGAGAATCACTTCTTCAGCTGCGTGAAGTTGTTTGCATTAAGCTAAGGGATTTTCAGGAAGTGTACAACCATATCAGCAACATCTTATCAGCGCCTTGTACTGATTTCGGTGGTAGATCTGGTTTAGCCAAATGTTTACTGTTGTGAGTTTTACCTCAGCACCACTGGCAAAAACCTCATGATGGCACAGTCATATTTCTCTTGCCTGAGCAGTTGATGGAACATGACAGCATGCCAGAAACACACATTCTGCTGTCTCGCCTGACTGTGCGTGTCTTTGATTTGCAGAAAAACTGTAGACCCCAGTAGAGCAAGCTGGTATTGGAGAACTGCCTCATAAACCTAAGTTCCAAATATTATCTTACATATTCATTATCAAAAGAGCTGCATATCAATGGTGTTGTAAACACGTCAATCTCAAAATCCTTGAAAATTGCCCCTGCCTGAGGGTATATACCCAAATCCTCCCCCTTCTCAGAATTAGCTTGTCTTCATTGTTTCTGGTTGGTGAACACGATGACCAAATTAGATTGTCAGGTATAAGACAATGACCCACTTCTGACACTCGCGTCCCGTTGCCTCTTTGCCCCCTTTCCCATCCTAGATGTGTCCTCCTCCGCCCCCCCCCCCCCCTTCTGTCCACAGCTCTTAATTAAAGCTCCTGTGCTTAGCTGCCATGGTGAAAGTCCTCAGGGAATTCTTCAAGCCTTTTGTTTTCTGCCTGACACATGGGGAGATCTCAGGAAGACGTAAGGTGATCTCGTTGGCCCTCCCAGCGATGTGTGCCCGTGGGAAGGTTGAACAGGGCCATCTAAGCAACAGATGCTGCACCCAGATGCTTCATAGTTCATAAAGAACGGCAATAATTCAATAAACCTCAGCGCAATAGAATATTATCTTGGGGGGGGGGGGGGTCTCCAGGTTCATTTCAGTCTTTGAGATGTACCATTTCCTAAGGGTTTCGGTGCAGAAGGCTTCCGAGCTTGTCAGGACGGGGTATTATTTGCGCTGCTGCAAGACGAGACATGTCAGGGTTACTTTAGGGCTCAGCTGCACCGTCTCTGCCTCACATGCAAATAATAGTCATTCAAAGTCCAGTCTGCAACAGTGTTTGCAGCAGACTGCAGGCAGTGCATGCAGTTGTTGTGTAATGTGAAGCGCTATTGCTTTGCACGGGATCACTTAGACTTTCAGTGCCTTGTGCAAACTTGTTTAACAGGAATAAAGGGAAAAAATGACCAGCCACACGGTTGCACACACATTTTGGCAGAGGTGAGGCTTGTGGTGTGTGTTTTGCCAGCTGATGCCGATATGGAAAAGGACTTGGGTTAGTGCACAGGTGATCCACCGAGACACATCTGTGACGTCAGCATTGTCTTTCTAATATGTAATTATCAGGCTTTACTGCCACACCTGGTTGTATTTGTATTATCAATTTAACAAATGCCTGTCAGCTCTGGTTATGGTTCAAACATCACAACTTCAGCTGGATGGCATGATGGAAATAAAATACATCATTAAAAACAAATAGAATATAGACTATTTATCAACATTCCATGTGGTGTGTGGCATTCATTCCAATCAAACTGGACAACGTGCCTGGTTCCTGTGTTGCCAGTTTTTGCTATATGATCAGTTGAACATATTTATGATCACAATAATTTTCAACTATCTTTTTTTTTATTGCCCACCATGACCTGTGCCAAGATTAATGTGAGTCGATGAAAACACTTGCTCTGACTGAAGGTCTGCTTGGAAAAGATGATTCACTATTATTCACCCAGACTTGTTTTTTTTACTGTAGATCAGACGGTACTCCAGACTTGTCTCATCTTTCAGTCACGACTGTCTGTCACTTCTCAGAAGTGGCCCTGTTAGTGAGAACAAGGCTTGTTTAGCAATACTTGTTGTTTTAGCTTCCTCGGAACATGGGAATGAAAGCGGCACTCTTCAGAACTACTTGGTAGTAAATCAATTCTTTTGATTACATTTGCATTTTGCTCAGCGTGTCCCTGTGTTTTGGAGTTTTTGTTACTTGTTGAAAAAAAACAAAACAAAAAAACTAACGATTTTAAGAAAACACTATTTCTGTGTTTCCCCAACTGTATCAGTAAAGCCTGTGGTGGGGATAGTTCCAAGCCTTAATATTATGATACAAGAGCTATTTAAGTGGGCAGCGGAAAGAGTTTTTTATTTCTTTTCTTGTGCCATGGCGCTTAAATACAAGGGCATAACCATAGTCTTCGCTCTCCACCCGTCCACAAAAACATTCTCAACATGGCAGGGGTGAAGAGGGAAGCAAAGCTAAACACACCACTACTGCACTAATACCATTGTGTGTGTATGTGTAAGTGAAAAAATCAAAGATGCAGACAGACAGGATGAGAGATGAGGAGAGAAACATAGACGGGCAGAAATCTGCATTTGTATATCTATATGTCCTTTTTATAATATATGTATATATATATATATATATATATATATATATATATATATATATATATATATATATATATATATCCCTGCATATAATAACCTATAGGATACTGTATATTATATATTTATTTATTCATTCATTAGCTTCCGCTTGATCCTCTATTAGGGTCGCTGGGGGTTCCTCAGGCCCATCCACGGGAGAACGTTTCAGACAGATACACCCAGGACAGAGTACCAATCTATCGCTGGGCATATATATATATATATATATATATATATATATATATATATATATATATATATATATATATATATATATATATATGCATGCACGCTGACCTCACCAGCTTTTGAGCTTAGTTACAGTATCTTCTCATTCTGTACAGTCTGTGTGCTGTCTCGTTGATTCAGTATGTTGTGTGCTCACTAAGACAAATTCCTTGTATTATGTACCATATTTGGGGAAATAAAATAATTTTGATTCTGATTAGAGAGAAAGAGAGACATAAACAGACAGGGGGAGTGACAGATGACAGACAGGAAGTCCGCAGAGACAGACCGAACAAAAGCGGCAGAGGCAGAACGAGCAACGAGACAGGAGAAAGGAAATACAGACCAGGCTTTATAAACAAGCTGAATTATAATCATCTCCATGCCGTGGTCACTGTGTGCTTTGGCTCTGTGGCTGTATATTCTCTGTACACTGCTGTCTGCTGATCTATGCATTTGCTTTCCTGATTGGATTTGGAAGTGGGTGAAGGGTCTGATAATTGTTGACTTGTGCTAGAGGGATTTGATTGATTGCTTCCTGTCCTCCTCGCTGCTGCTGAGGGCCAGTGTATATTGCAGTCAGCTACTTGTTTGAAAGACTACACTGTAGTGTATTGGAACAGCTTAAATCCTCTCAGTGCAAACGACATGCAGAAATACATGAGAGATTAAAAAATGCACACATTTGCATTCTGCTTTACCATCACACAGATGTCCTGCAGTGTATTTACATCACTTCATCAGTATGCAAATCTGCAAAGCCACAGAAGACTTGGGGTATTTTATCATGTAGTTATAAAGCTTTTCTTATCACATTGTGGGAAGTATACTGATCGTGTTCTGCTAAGACAACGGAACATACTTATGTGTCATCTTTTATCTCTAATAGATCAGCACTCTAGCACCATGAGTGGGCTTCTCAAGAGGAAGTTTGAGGAGGTGGAGGAGGACCCATGTTACTCATCATCCTCTCCTTCGTCTCTCTCCTCCTCGGCCTACTCCGGATGGGACTCGGATGGTGAGAGCTGCTACTCGGATACCCTGGACTCAACTCCCAGTAACCCGAGCTCACCGGCAACATCATTCAGCAGTAAGTTTGCCCCCATTGTGATGAGTTACAGCTCTTTAGTCCTTTGAGTAACACTCATGCAAGAAGACCCTGTGGGGAATAAAATGTACAACCCAATTAAGAAATGTCACCTTTAGATCTGAAGCAGAGTCATATGCTGACAAGGTCACCTTAATATTAAAGACAGTGTTATCTCGCATATTTTTTTGATTATGTAGTGGAGATTGTGCGACCTGAATGCGAAAGGAAGCAGCGCTGTGGCTATGAAATTCCATAGATAGCTGTGGCGTGTCCGTCAGCTGACAGAAAGCCAATAAGAAGCCGAATAAGGAAAGGAACATAAATGTCTCAGGTGCTGCACATGTAGAATCATCCCTAGAACAGGTGTTCACAAATATGTGATGGGTGAGGAGTAAAGGCATGTGAGAGAACTTAACAGGAACTCAGTTAGGGTTTTAGATATTTTTGTAGCTGGTTCATGAATGTTCAAATGAGTTTCTTGTGCTTATGAGGGTTAGGATTAATTAAAAAAAAAAAAAAAAAAAAAAAAAATCTGCTCATGATTCAGAATTTATTATGTTTTTTTTTCTTTAGTAATGGAGGAAAAATTAATTTGTAAAAATGTTTAAAAAAACACACACATCATGAGTTCACTGGGAATTGTTATTCTTTTGCACCTTCACAATATCTTGAAAGTATTTAATATAAGCAAAATCCTTTGTGCTCCTTGTGTATGTGTGTATGTGTGTATATATATATATATATATATATATATATATATATATATATATATATATATATATATATATATATATATATATAATCTTAGAATTAAATTAATGAGTTTTAAACAATTCATTTACCATAATTGTGTGCTTGCATTGTTCAGAGCGCGGTCAATGTGCGCCCTCTTGTGTCCAAACAGCTGCACTGCATTTAACAGCGGTTTTTTTTTTTTTTTTTTTAAGAAAGGCACGTTATGTTGTATAACATTAGTTTTGCGTATGCGTAGTTAAGCATTACACAAGTGCTGTATCTATAAATATCGACTAACTTTAATACGCTCCATATGAAATAAATGTATCAAAAATTAAAATTTATTTGAGTTTTTTTGCTTCATGTATGTTTTTTTTTTTTCTAGTCTAACATCAAGTCCACTGGTGTAGTGGGTTATGGGGTTATAAGTTTAAAGTTAAGTTAATAATCTGCAGCCAGGTCTTTTTTTTTTTTTTTAAAGACATGAAGTAAAGCAGTCTTTTACAAGGATTTAGGAGCCTGAACATATTGTACACAATGTGCTTCTCAGCAGGCTGAGATTTTAATGGACACCATCTGTGAACATTGTCAATTTCATTCCTTCTGCACAGCAGATAAAAATCACTAACTCAGATTGTTCAGAAAGTAAAAGTGGCCCGGTCTGAGATGGAAAATTTTAAGTAGATCTTTTCAAAAATGTTCTGTTCCCAACTTTGTTTTTGCTCTCTGTCTGGACCTTTTGGATCATTGTCTCTTTGGCTGCCGACACTGAAGCGTTTTTTACGTTGTGAGGCGGCAGTGTGAGCTGCATATCTCATTCTGAAGATCTCCCATAATGCTCTAATGAATGGGCTACATGTAGTCTCAAATGCAGTTATGTTTACTCTTTGTAGCTTTACTTCTTGGCAGTGTTGTTTTCCAGCTGCAAATTATTGCCTGGAGAAAAAAACATCTGGAATGATGAAAACGTTTAAAGAATTTATGTATTTGACCTGGGATTTCATTGAGCTCTTGGTTGAGTTTCTTAATGATGTGAATGTTGTAAACCTCTCTTCACTGTATTCTCTTCACTCTTCACAGTTTAATTTATCTGCCATCTTGAGGTAGTTTGCGGTACTACATAAGATACATTACAATTACATGATTGTATTGTGGGTAATATGTTCGTCTCTCAGTGCTGGGGATCCAGGTTTGAATTCCATTCTGGGTGGAGTGTCCATGTTCTCACAGTGTCCGCATGGCTTTTCTCCCACAGTCCAAAACATGGATTCGGCAGCCCTAAATTGTCCCTATAAAAAAATGCAACTTATTATAGTGTGTTTTGAGTGATTGTGTGCCCAGCTATAGATTGGTGCCTTGTCCTGGGTGTATCTGCTCAGCGCCTGTAACGGCATAAGTTAGTCCCTAGTGTAGGATTTGGCGGCAGACAAGAGGATTGTATTGTTTACAAAGTGTAATAAATGAGCATTGTGTTTAAATAAGTGTTGCTATGACCATCTTCTAAATGATTTCTGTTGTATTTACAGCCACCTCCATCCTGAAAAAGGCCAAACGTCCTCGGAGAGGCAACGTGCAGTTTGACCAGGTGACTGTCTTCTTCTTTCCACGGTGTCAGGGATTCACTAGTGTACCCAGCAGAGGTGGGTGCACACTGGGCATGATGCAAAGACACACCGCCCAGCGCCGCTACACACTGGCCGAGTTTGCCATCGAGCAACGGCACCTGCGTCATGAGAAGATCAAGAATAGAATGAGGGAGGAAAAACTGGAAGCCCTCAAACAGAAGGTATGTGGCTCATGTAGTAAAAACTTTGTTCATCATTGTCCTGCAGTGAACATGTATCCTGAGGTAGTTCTATCTTGTGAGAGTTTCTTAATTTGTCCTCAACAGCTCACTAAGAATGGCACGCAGGACTCTGAAGAGGCCGACCGTCTGACAGTGGATGATATCCCAGAGGATGAGCTTGATCTCAGCAGCGTGAAGATGGACAGCGGACCGTTCCTGCACCCCTATCCGTCCAAGAGACGGCACGCTATCCTGAAAGCAGCCGGTGTGAAGAAGATTGACAAGGAGGAGAAAAGGCAGCTGCATGAGCTGCGCATGTCTCGTGAAGACTGTGGTTGTAACTGCCAGGGCTTCTGTGAACCCGAAACCTGCAGCTGCAGTTTGGCTGGCATCAAGTGTCAGGTACAAAGTCTAGCCCTTATTATATCTGTCTGTATAAAACGTGCAGTTCCGGTCCTTAAATCTGATTGGCTGAGCCATTTGTCCGGCAGTGACATATTTGAAAAAAATGCACTCGCCTGAGCCTCACATTCTATCAATGCATAACATTTTGAATCATGTAATGTAAATTGAACAACAAATTGTGTTCTGTTTGGCCACTAGATGGCACTTTTTCATTGCTGAGTAACGGGCTTCTCTAACAATGTTCACTTTAAAAACTGGACTAGATTAGGTCATGAAAGTCCAGTTTATTATTAATTGGTTTTCAATAAATGCATTCATGAACTAAACCTTGTTTTTTTTTTTATTACAGTGAGTTTTATCAAAACAATAGTGCACTCATGGTTTTGCATTATTGTGAATAAATCATGGGAAAGAGGCATAACCATGTCCCTAATAACACCTCTATCTTGTGATTTATTCACAATAATGCTCTCCCTCTCATGTCTTATTGCTTTATTATTTTTAGTATTTCTAACAATTGACTTGTCTTGCAGATGGACCACTCGTCTTTTCCCTGTGGCTGCACAAAGGACGGCTGTGGGAACACGGAGGGCCGCATCGAATTCAACCCCAGTCGCGTCCAGACCCACTACATCCACACCATCATGAAGCTGGAGCTGGAAAAGCGTCTGGAGGAGCATGCATCTGAGAACGAGTCTGCAGTCGAAGCTCAGACCAAGAACGACCCCAGCGGTCCCTGTCCACCTGAGACTGAAGCCAAGCAAGACGAGCCCTGCTATCATTTCAACTCTGAACTGGCGGCCGCGGGAGAAAACAGCTGTAGCAGCGACATGACTGACTCTTCCAGCTCGTCTGGAAACAGCGAGGACTTGGAAGCGGCGGAGCGACCGGAGAGTGAACAGTCGTCTCTGAACATGAATGAGAGTGGACTCGCACAGATCCTGAGCTTCAGTGACCCAGAGAGCGTCAAGTGCACAGGGCAGGGCAAGAACACTCGAACCCAGCAGCAGAGGTGGAGCGATGCATCGCCTGTAGGGTACGGCATCTTCAGCACGGTGGAAAATATGGACGATAACGCCTGTTCTCCCCAAATGGACTCGGGCACCGACAACCGGCCCGGCGAGGAATCTTTAGATAAGAACGCGAATCAAGACAACGCCCTGTTTCACGTTGGCTCCGTTCCGAACACGCCGTCCCCCTCCATCGATCATTCAGCCAGTTACATGGACCTGAGCCTGTCCTCCGAGTCTGACCTCGAGTTTTTCGATGGCTTCCCCTGTCTGGGCTCCAGCTCGCTCTACAGCTCGCTCAAAGACTATGAGCACTTGGACAACTACTTTCAGTTTCAGTTACCGGCGTATCCCAGCTTTCCTCAAGCCAACGATCCAGGCACGGGACTCTTGGAATCGCTGATTGGTTTGTCAGAATCTGTCCCAGAGCCGCCTCCCACCTTCACCGACAATCAGATGCTGGAAGAAGCCATCAAGTTGTCAGTGATGGAGTATGTCAAAGTTTAAGGGGCGCAAATGAGATTGATATTAACACTATGGAAAAAAAAGTCAAATGAATAGAGCTTTAATGTATTTTTGTGTTATTTATGGGGCCCTCTGTCAGAGACTGAGTTTCATTAGTTGTCTTATTCATTATCATTATTACTGCCATTATTATTACTATTATTATTATTATTATTTTAAGAGCAGCTGTTATTGGGTCTTGAGCTGCCCAGGTTGAGAATATCTGTGCAGGAAGGTTAAGTTGAATTTGTCACCCACATTTGGTGTTACTAATATTATTACTATTAATAAGATTATTTATAAGGACTTCGGCACAGATGGGAGTCGTTTCAAATGCTGATTATGCACCTCAGGGACTTTTTCTAGCTTTTGGAAGCAATTGATTCCGACCAGACATCGCTGTGATGACCCGATTCGGCTCGTTTCAGAAAATTTCCACCAAAACTCGTGCAGCATTATTAAGACCCTTTCAGGGTTTCTTACTCCACAGGGTTTTCACAAAGCTAGAGGAAGACTCCTCCCGTTCTGCGGAAAGGCACATTGGGATGTATAATTGTACACGGTTCCTGCCCCCCTCAGAAGGCTCCCTAATTAGCACTTTATCTGTGAAAATCGATGGAACCCGAACGGGGCCGGATGCTTTCATTCCTTCGCATTAAAAGTAAGGATGTCCTACCGTTTTGGGGGTTCGGGGGTCAACGGCACAAGAGTGAAAATACCAAGCATTTGTGTTTATTTATTAACACGCCAAGTATATCTCAGTTTTCAACACACATCGTGGAAAGTCATGGCATAACTGTGATTTATCTATTTACCATTACTACTTTTTATTTATTCCTTCGAGTCTCACTTATTTATTTCTGGCTGAACTCCACCTGGGTGTCTGAGCCACGCCGCGCTCCAGCCGAGTCAAACGTGCAGCTTTGATTTAGTGAGAGGTTTTGGGCTGTGAGGTTCTCAGTCCGTTCACATGTACTAACCTGTGTGAAACCAGTCTGAAGTAACGGTCAGCTTAAATTATTTCACCTGTTATCATTTCAATAGTGTTCTAATTTATTCTATGGTTAGGCAATAAAAAGCGGTGTTAATACGTTTACTCGATGTGCCTGTTAATCCAAGGAGCCATGGGTTGCCATGTATTGTAAAAAGTTACTTTTTTTTCCTATGTAAAGCATTGAAGACTTGTTTAAAATGTTTCCTAAGACATCAAACAGGGAGCGATGCATCGTCGCTCCTGGTGTTGCCTACGATATAGAGAATTACGCTACAATTTTGTACCTAATGAACTCAGATTTGAGAGAATTCTAATCTTGGTGAGCTATTTTATTAAAGAAAACATTTTCTTCAGATACTAAAATATTTCTAATATATTAATAGAGTTGAACAGAGATATAACGATGCAAGTGATTCAGGCCTGAGGTTGAAGATTTCTACTTTGTACTCTGTGTTCAGTTAAATTTCACACTGACTTTGCTAAAAGTAAATTTGTACTGGGAATAGTTTGGCAGACACAACTGACCATGGGGACTGTGGTCTATAAAAAGAGATTAGCTCAAAGATCTTGGGGATAAGTTCTGCATATATTATGCAAAAAGTGTATCAAATTATGCAAGGAATTCAAATTAAATGTTGCCCACATCTCTGAAAAATAAAGGGTGGTTAAGGCAGCATTGTCCTCAGTGGACCAAGCTCAACCTGGACGTGATGTACATATTCCACCAGCCACACTTTGGTTCGACATTATCAAGCTGTTGCATGTGAGATTCCTTCGTTCTCAGTATATGATTTGCAAGCGCAAAAATGCACAATCACAAAAAAAACTGTATTTGCTTTTTGCCTTCATGTGCTGTTCTTGGAACACAAGCTTCATTTCCATTCTCGAGAGGGCACTGCATTTTGCAAGTATGCCTTATTTCCTTGTAAAAATGTATCACTCCTTACGAAGAAATGAAAAAACAAAAAAAACGATGGGTATTTATTAGTCAGAATTATTGTACGTTCCGATCAATGCTTTCAAAAGTGTTTCTTAATTTCCTCTTTATGTTGTACATATTTTCTGCTTAAACGGTACTACAGAGCTGCTTTTTTATACTTTCACACTTAAATGGTTACAAGCTGTTGATTTCATTCAAGTCATTTTGAAGTAGTTTGCCCTTTCAGAATAAAAAATCTGCTTTTTTCATAAAAACCTGGCTGTATTTTCATCATTTATTTAAACTTGGAATATTTTGAAAACAACAGGCTTATGCAAACAATAAGCAACTATGCTATTTAGAATGGACAAACATCAACAGTTTCAACATTTCTAGCACATTCCTGGAGGAATAAAGGGAGAACATGCAAAACACAGACACCGACAAGTTTTGCCATTTCCAGCACCATGTGCTCCATTCAGGAGAGTTCAATTAGAAATCATTCTCATTAGAGCAAATAAAGACTATGATATAATTTAGTGCAAGGATAGGCTCTAATAATCAGTGATCCACTTTGGCATAAGTGGCTCACAAAATGATTTTTATAAAGTTTACGTATTGGTTTGATTAACGACCATTTAATAATTCGTTCGGGTTAGAGTAAACCTACACTTGCGAACTTCAACCACTAGATGGCGCCATTTTCATATTCAGACCATATTCAGGCCAGGCTAATTTATTAGACTATAAAAATCAAATGTAAATTCCTAATTATAACCTTAACTATAAGACCAACTCTTAATTACTCAAAATATATTTAAAAGACTGGTGCATGATTTTAAAAAAAATCATATTAATTTGCAATTATATAATGTTCGTTTTGGGCGGCACGGTGGCTTAGTGGTTAGCATGTTCTCCTCTCAGCACTAGGGATTCCCGGTTCGAATCCCCTTTTGGGTGGAGTTTCCATCTGGGTGGAGTTTCTCCCCGTGTCTGTGTGGGTTTCCTCCGGTTTCCTCCCACAGTCCAAAAACATGGATCAAGTCAATGGAGTTCTCCAAATTGCCCCATGTACAGTGTGTATGTGTGCGTGCGTGTGCCCAGCGATAGATTGACGCCCTGCCCTGGGTGTATCTGCCCACCATCCAAGACGTTCTTCCCTGGATGGGCATAAGGAACCCCCCGCTAACCTAACATTGGATGAAAGCAGAAGATAATGGATGAATGAATGAATAATGTTCGTTTACTTTTGATATAAAGATAATTACACTTTGGGCGTGGGGTGGAGTGATTAGCACCAGGGATACAGGTTTGAATCTGATCTGGGTGTATTTTCCATGTTTGCTCTGGTTTTCTTATTCACAGCACAAAAAACATTTATTTCCCCACACAAGAAAAAGACAAAAAGATGACTTCTCTCTTTTTTAATGACAAATATCAAGTATTAAAGGTTTTTGTAAACAAAATCATTGACATGAAGTCACTTCCGTTTGACCTTTTATAACACAGCTTTCTCTTTTATTTCAATAAATATATCAGTTGAATGTGTAAAAAAAAAAAAACATGAAAGAAAAATATGAACCATGAAGTAATTTAATTAAAAGACTGATGCTCACATATGATGACTCCTGAATAAAGACTGGTCACTTGCACTTCAGGTTCGTTATTACATCAGTGATTAGAATCATTTTCAGTTCCCACAGCGTTGCAACGGTATCTGTAGCAGCTGGTGGCTGTGTTCACTGCGCAAAAGAAAGCTTGGGTCTTTCACAGCAGAAACGTAAAAGGGAGGCCATGCTGCCCCTAAACCATGAAAAGACAGGCGTGCCACCTCCACTCTCAAAGCTGAGGCATGTTCATACCCAACTGTTTAACTGTTTAATAATAATGCAACACTTAAGGACCTTTCTGAAACAGAGGCTGCATTAATAAATTAAATTATAATTTATACTTAATAAACATGAATGGAAATTGAAAGCGCTATGATCTGAAGTCCGTTTCTTATACGTCATCATTCTAATACTTAATGTCTAACATCTACACTCTACCTAAAGAGTTAAAGTTTGAACATATCAGCTTATTATTCAGATGCAGCACAGTTCAGTTGAAACTGTATGTAAATGTATTTAGTAGTTTGGCTTTTTAATGTGGGATGAAAATGATGACGAGGTATAGAACAGTGCGAAGAAACCCCTGAGGCAATGCGCCCCTCACAACAAGAGCAGCTCACTTCTTTTCTAATTGTTGTATATTAAAGCATTAATGTACCAGAGGCTGTGTATTGTTGTCAATAAACCATGGAAAAAAGGTGTTTTTACTCAGTTCCACCTCTCTCTGGTGATTTACTACCAATAATGCACAACCTCCAGTGGAGTAATGCTTTCATAAAATGGTTACAAACATACCATAATAAAAAACAAGGTTTGATTTATAAATGCGACTATGGAAAGCAAAAGCAATAATAAACTTAATGACTAAGGTTATCCACGACGTAATCTAGCCCCATTTTTAAAGTGAACACTGACCACTGAGATACAGGATAGCAGTTTCTCTAACGATCAAAAACTATCATCTAGTGGCCAAACTACAAAACATAATTAAGAAAACCAGCCGATATAATTAGTGCTCTTCGGGAACCAAATAACTGATTATATTAATCTGTTTATGATTTAAACTAATATTATTTCACGCATTGATACGAATGTGACGCGTCGCATTATTTTCTCATAATGTCTCCGGTGGACAAATGGCTCAGCCAATCAGATTTAAGGACCGGAACTACCCATATAATATAGATTAACACAAATGTGGAGTAATCATTTAAAACAGAAACACTTACTAATTTAACATATTCTATTTAACTGCATGTTCACATTTTTACTTCCTTAATCGGTTATTTTAAGGTTTAGGAGGAAGTGATATTAAGTAAACTACCTGTATTTTCTAAAGATTTTAAATAGTATGTTATTAGTTATCCCTCGATAAAGCCAAACATCCTGAGACGTAATATTGTGCAGTAGAGGAAGAGGATCAACACACAGCATCAAATATTTTTACTTGAGTGACTCAGAGCTCTTTAAAAGCTGCCATATTAAACAAAACCCTTCAGTTCAGATGATATAACGTGATGGGAAAAGGGCATCTGTCAAAAATAGCATACAGTGAGTTTTTGGTAACATTTTTTATGAATACGGTATTCATAACGCATTATAAGTGCATTCAGAAAGCTTTATAAATTATTCATAATGCTTTATAACAGGTGTCAAAATCCTTTGTTAATGTACATTGATGTTCATAATCATAGTCATAAATTTTTTGGATGTCGACATTTTTACTTAAAACAAGTACAAATTACACTTTACTTAAAGTCTGTAAAGAGCATTTATAAGTCATTATGTACTATGTATGCAGTCTCTTTCAAAGAGGTAATCATTGCTAACTTTATGCCTGTAAAGCTTTATAAGCTTTTAAAAACATTTATAAGCATTTTTAAAGTCATTTTCAGGAAACGCATTTGTTAAACGCAAATGTTATAATGCTTTATGTCGCTGATCTCTATAATAAGATAAACAGTTCAAATATATAATTTATAATGTATTACGTCAGTTTGTGTTATAACGCTTTATGGATTGGTTCTCATAACCTATAGACAAAGGCTGATCACATGTATTATAAAGCATAATGAATACTTCATAAAGCTTTTGAAATGTGTTAATAAAGCATTATGAATACTGGATTTAAGTAAAGTGTTACTAAATGTAGTCTTTATATTTTATAATTGTATCATTTTAAGAAAAATAACCTCGGGACAGTTTCATTTGTTATTATATGAATCCAGTGCTGTTTAAGACTTTACTGCTTTTTTTATACTCTGACATAACAGGTTAGTTTGAGGTTAAATAGCAAACAGCTTGCCTGAATACACAGTTCAGTCAACTTCCCACATTAAGTCCCTTACATTTATTTAATTGGTTCAAATACACATATAAAATCAAATTTATTTATAGTTTTTATCATGACAGTTGCACTATAAGGGTCAGGCCTCCACTAAGACAACTGCCTTCTTTATCTTTAAAAGCTATATCATCATCAGAACAACACACTTGGAGGAAAAGCAAACAGCCTCAAGACCACTCCCTCTAGACCACTCCCTCTACTCGCCTTATGGCTGAAGTAGAATGTCCGACCACACTATAGCCAATCGCATTCTCTGAAACACTATTTACAGCTTTAGAAAAGCTCGGGATTGTACTTTGCTGCTGCATCTTTAGGGAACTGACAACATGACTCTGAACAGCTTCTAATTTTTTTCCATGCTGTACTCATTGGCAGAGCTAAAAGGTACCTGCCAGGCAAAAATCGGCCTTTACACAAAGCTCAGAAAATACTGCTATAACCTGATGAAGGTGCTTCTGTTGAAACTTTGGCTTCTTCCAGGTTGTTTCAAAACTAGAGAATTTAAGAATTTCAATCTAATAATAGAACAGCTTCTTAAAAAGCCTCCAGTCATATTCATATAAATTCTTTAGCAGCGTAGAGTCAAATAGAGGACAAGAGAGTCGAGGTCATTCAATCCTCTGACTCCTAAAGTACTAGCATATCAAAGGAAGAAGTTCCCATGTGATATTTAGTTAGCTAAAGAGAAAACGTACTGCGAGCATGTAACACATTACCATTTCAATAATCAACATCGTTAGTAGGAAATTCTCAGGACATTGTTCACAGACTTAAAAAATAATGGCTGAACTCAGACTGATGAAGTTAATTTCCCAGCATGCTGTGCTACTCACTAAAGACATATGCAAACGATGCAGAATCTGAGAATTCAAACTGATTCCTCAATATGTTGGCTTTTAGGAAATTCGCAGATAGAAATGCATCCATAGAGAGAGATCTGATGCTTCTATTCTGTACATCTACCCACTACCAACTCCCAAAACTCTAATAAGTATCAAAATGTTGCCTCCACAGCCTTCATGTGGAGCTGATGATAAAGCATTTAGATGGGGAATGTTCTGGTGGAGCAATAGTCAGACATGCTGGGATTGATCTATGCACGAAAGCTGATAAGAACCAGTTTAGTATGAGCAGCACAATTTACAGAGTGCCCTGCTCACCATTTCTCTCCTGTCCGGTTATAAGGTCAATTATGATGCTGAAATCTTTCCCATCACGGACGACGAACGGCCGAAGTATATAGTGTCTGATCCATTGCAACGGGAGCCGAGAGGCATGCTTGTTGTCTCGGGCGCTCATGTTCACAGGTGGTGTGCACAGCTGGACCGATAAGAGTCAGAGGTAAGGAATAAAAGCAGTGATGTATCAGGATGAATACTGATGGAATGCAAAGAGACAAGAGGAAGAGGTGCAAAGGCAGAGCTTGCATAGCAGAGATTCCCAGTTGTGCTTGTGATGCATTGTGGAGAAGGAACAAATCTTGTCTCTACCCTATTTAGCACCATGTGTCTTTGAACCACTCATGATCTTTATAATGCACTGATGGCACTCTTGAATAAGAGGCTGTGTGCCAGCACCGGTCCATTTCACCTGCATAGAAAGGCACGTGAATTTAGGTGGAACCAGATGGTGCAGTTACACCCGGGCGTGAACCTCTTGCAAGGCACGCACCGGAGGCGTTATTGCTTTAAGAGCATTTCCTGGGCAGCTTTGGCTGCTGTGGCCATGATGGAGTGGTACGGGATCCAGTGTAAACGCGGGGCATGAGCGGGTACGCGCATGGCAACGGCGAGCGCCCGTCTGACACACCAACTCGCTCACGGTGCCCAGCGGAGGCAGGCTTGGGCTCCGCAGTTCCAGACGGCCCTCCTTGCACTTGATGGAATACCAGGTAAGGAAGATGAAAATGAAGCCGACGAACTTGAGGCTGGCGGCCAGGCCGAAATAGACAAAGCGAAAGGAAGTGACATCATACTCCCAGCACGAGCCGTGCACGCCACAGTCCTGCTGCCACAGCATGCACGTAGTGTCGATCACAGCGCCGAAATAGATGGGCGTGGGGATGTAAGCTGCAGCATGGAGAGGAAAGAGGAAATATGAGTGTCCTCATAAAATTTCAGCTGGGATTTCATTTAAAAAGACTGAAATTATTAACTATGCTATTCTGTTTCCCAAAATCAATCTGAACACATAATAAGAAATGACTATTACGTCCCTTTAACCACACAGATATTCTTAATACATATATGTATACATGTACAATCAGGGCAGAACAGTGGCTTAGTGGTTAGCACGTTCCCCTCTCAGCTCTAGGAATCGAAGTTCTTCCCATATCCGTGTGGGCATATCCTCCCACAGTCCAAAAACATGGATTCACGGTGAATTGGATGCTCTAAATTGTCCCTATATAGTGCATGTTGATGTGTGTGTGAGAAGTCAGTGAGTCCAGTGACAGATTGTTGTCCTGTCCTGGGTGTATCTGCTCAGCGCCTGAAATGTTCTCCCCTGGATGAGTATGTGGAACCGCCCTGTGACTCTAGTGGAGGGGAAGCTAATAAATAATTAAATGAATAATTATTTGTGAAAGTTAATGTACTTTAAAAAACAATAAATAACCCGTATTTATTTATAGTTATAGTAATGTAAATAGCACTACATGTGTAATGCATAGTACAACCAGTAGATGGCAATGTTACACCATAAACTTAGATACAGAGCTTTTTTTGCACTCTATGTGTCAGCTTACAAATTTAAGAGGTATAATGGTGGTTTCAACATGTTAAGAGGGATTTTTACAGGGGCAAGCTAGCATCTTATGTATAGCTGTTAAAAAAAGTTATGATGATAAAATCTAACAGAAAAGTTCTGATGACACTAAGCACAGCATTTCTACACTTGATGTTGAGAAAAGCTGCCCAATTAAAATCATTTTTGCTCAAAGAAAGACGAGCCTTAGAAAGGTCATCACAAAGGACAATTTAAAAAAAAAACATCAGCAGTAGTCTTTAGCGAAACTGAATTAAGTATGCATTTTGCAGTTTAATAAATTTAATTACCTTAATGAATAAACATTAAAATCCACCTGTTGTTTAATACAGAACATAGTTATCACTATTTCAGATGTACACTATCACTATTTCATATGTATGTGTATCCCGTTTTACATTCTGAATGTAGTCTGTTTCCGTATTATATTTATATATGTATGTATATATATGTATATATATATATATGTATGTATTTAAATTTTTCTTGCAGTATGTTTTATTAATATTTGAAGATACTATGATTGAAACGTGTGAAACCTCCCGATCGGCACGTCACTGCGCCGATGCAGACAGTAGGAACTCACCAAGTGTCCGGAGCAACACAAACTGCATTCCTAGAGCAAATGGCCGCTCCTGCTCATCTACTGATCTACAAAGAAAAAAAAACATATGATGGAATCACACTGCACTGAATCTTAGAAGGAGGGTGAATTAAAGTGCACAGCTGAAGCGCTGCACCATTTTCTTCACTTTGTGCAATGATGCAGTATTTACTGATGATGTGATCAAACTGTCAACTTCTGAGTCTTTTAGCAGCTGCTTTTTCATTTATGAGAACAGTAATTATACACAGTACAAACACACTAACTAGTCAAAGTAAAAACAATATTTTTAGCAAAGTGCATTTCCCAGTATTATAAAAATGGCAAATTTGCAGCTTTTGCACATGTAAAAGTAAAAAAAAAAAAAAAAAAAAAAATTTAACAGTCGTTGATAGATTTATATTATAACACATTATAATTTATGAAACATTGCTGTCAGTGTAATGCGGTTAAATAGATTCTCTGACCCTTTAATCCTTGTGCTAAAGCTCAGCCACCATAGGATCATATAAGCAATTACCTAATGATCTAAAAACAAGTTTTTAATCCATAAACAGCAGAAGAAAACTAAAAAAGCATTATAAGTAGTAATTTCTACAGTGTACTTTTTGAAAAATCAACGGAATTCCACAAAAATACAAGCAAACCATCAATATATAATGAATGTATTATATTATATATGTATATCTCAAATATTAATTAATCTGTTCAGGCTGAAACTGAAATAAAGGATTTCATAAAAAAAATTAAATAAGGATAATTAAAAAATAAGGATAATTTAAAAAAAATTAATAAGGATAATTTCTCAGATTGTGGCTCAAAATTGACCATGACTAACTGAAATTTGATGAAATTAATTATAACATTTATTTTAAAGCAAAATGAAACTTAAATAAATCAAATTCAGACATTTTAACCAAAAGTAAAAAAAGAAAATAATAATTAAAAAAAAATTAAACTAATAATCATAATAAATTCTCCTCTTGCACTGTATTTTTTTTTTTTGTAGAGTTTTGTACTATATTAAAGTTTTATTAGAGTGGCTTTATGAAATGCTGTCTAAACCTGCTACCTAATAACTTAAGGGGTTATAAGTGTTTCACTCGATCCTTGTGATTGTTGTTTTCAAACCAGAATAAAATGTGCCTTTATTCTAATGCAGTATATATTTACCTGAGAGTGACGATGATGGCAGAAGGCTGTGCGCAGGCAGTGATTAATGTGACTATGAAGAGGAAGATGAGGAACGGGATAAGAGTGTTACAAGTGCGGTCACACTTTCCTGACACAGCAAAGCCATTCTCATTCAGGTAGGTTTTTACAATGACGAGCTGGAGCTGACTGCCCTGACCTCCAGTGGGGGGAGTGATGACTTGCCTGCTCTGTACACAAGCGCAGTCTGTATAGTTTCTTATCTGGAGAGACAATAAGAAAGAATTTAAAATGACGTTACCACTAACTCCTGATGAAATACATACAAAGTAAATACAACCAGTAATTCTGACACAAATTTGGGAAACCAGGTACTACATCCATCCAAAGCACTTGCCGTGGTAACTGTACATGCTTTAGTATAAGACTCACCCCAGTACTGTCATTCCCAACTGTGCTACAGCCAGCCAGACAAGGGTTAAAGTAGGTAATGCCATCAGAGCCACAAACGGGTGCATACTCATGGATCTTGCAACCACAATTCACATTGCAGCTTCCTGTTAGGTTCCTGTGGGTCAGCGTCAGAGTTGGGCTGGAATGCAGAGCATATGAGGAGTCTTAGATGAAATAAACAGCTGGAGTGGAAGAGAACAGTACCCAAACAGCTCTTAACAGCGATAAAAGATCCTGCTGTGCAATCGGTTACATAAAATCAGATCAACACAGCACAAAAAAAAGAAACAGCCAAGTAACAAGACTGAAATCATTTATTAATTCATTATCTCCCGCTTTATCCTCTATTAGGGTTGCGGTGGGGTTCCCCATGCCCATCCAGGGGAGAACGTCTCGGGCGCTGGGCAGATAGACTCAGGACAGGGCGCCAATCCATCACTGGGCACACACTTACTCACACAGACACACTCTATATGGGGCAATTTAGAGAATTCAATTGACCTTGATCCAAGTTTTTGGACTGTGGGAGAAAACCGGAGAACCCGGAGGAAACCCACGCGGACACGGAAAGAGAACATGGAAACTCCACCCAGATGGGGATTCAAACCGGGAACCCCTAGCGCTGAGAGGCGAACGTGCTAACTACTAAGCCACCGTGCCGCCCGACTGGAATCAAATTTAGGGTAAAAAAAAAAATCTAATTAAAGTTCCTTTAGCATTAATGTAAATGTCCTTTTGGGTATGTCCATCCATCCATTATTTTCCGCTTTGTCCTCTGCTAGGGTTGCGAGGGGGTTCCCCATACCCACCCAGGGGAGAATGTTTCGGGCCCTGGGAAGATACACTCACAACAGGGTGCCAATCTATAACTGGGCACACACTCACTCACACAAATACACTCTATATGGGGCAAATTGGAGAATATAATTTACCTTGATCCATGTTTTTTGGACTGTGGGAGGAAACTGGAGAATCCAGAGGAAACCACGCGGACACGGGGAGAACATGGAAACTCCACCCAGATTGGGATTCGAACCGGGAATCCTTAGTGCTGAGAGGGGAATGTGCTAACCACTAAGCCACCGTGCTGCCCCTTTTGGGTATGTCTGACTTTAAATGATAAATTGGGGAATTCAGACTCTCCAGTTTCACTTAACAAGTATATAAAGAATAAGCAGCAGCATTACGTCAGGTAAATGTTTAAATCATTATCAAGCTTTGCCTTTAAATTTTCCTTTTTAAAAATCCTTTCATAATTCTTCACTTCTATTTACACTCCACACTGAAGTGCATGATTGGCTTGTTACGTAAAAGTCAGGTTGTCTGAGAACCCTTTGTCTGTGAAAGCGGCTTATGGTCACCATGACGCAATGTTTAGAGGATTGTCTGCAGCGGGACCTTACGCTTTCCGCTTTGTTCATGAGAAAAGCAGATGTTTAAATCTGGGACAAAAGCTGGAATGAGATATGGAGGTAGAGAGTATGTTCTCTTTAGATGTTGACATTCCACTAAAGGGCCTCGGCTTCCTTCCATATCGCTCTCTCCCTCTTTCTCACACACACACTCAGTATATGCACCCCAAGGACTCTTAACCAGCATTATGTTCAATGTTACATTTTACTCTGTGTTATAAATCACTGTACATAATGATTCTTCCGTATATTATATACACAGTAACCTTCAAAAATAAAGAATCAGCAAGATCAGTTCCTCAAGGTTTTTTTTGAAAATTGAAAAGGTTTGTTTCAAATCCCAATCTGGGTGGAGTTTCCATGTTCTCACCGTGTCCACCTGGGTTTCCTCTGGGTTCTGAGGTTCCCTCCCACAGTCCAAAAACATGGATCAAGGTCAATTGAATTCTCCAAATTGATGGATGGAAAAGGTTTGCTATCAAATCTGAAAGTTGTAGCGGTTATTTCTTGTTTATTTCACCTAGATGTACCAATTAAATCACAAAAACAAAAACCAAAATATTGGTTTTCGGCGATACTTATGTAATTCAATTCAATTAAAAGTTTAGCCAAAAGCAGTTTAAATTATCTACTATTTAAGCCTTGGGTTATATAAGAAAAGGCTGCATTTGTTTCTGAAGATAAGCCAACAAAGAGTTGTCAGATGAAGTTTTGATTGATGCAGTAAACAAAAGAAGAAACAGGAGGTATTGTACTAAATTTAAGAACAGCGAATAGAACTGTAAACATACGAGCTCAGCTGTGGGGGAAGAAAAAAATTAACAAATAAAATAAAAACGCTGGTGGCGTCAATACTTTGGTGTACATGGCTGATTTTTGAACTCTCTTATTATCAGTGATGTAAGACAGTAGAAAATTTTTGGCATAATTTGTAGAAAATTGCATTAAACTTAATATAAACCAACCATCATGGAGCAAGATGACATTCGGGGGAAAAAAGACCATAATTCTAATGAGCAGCAACCCCCTCCCCCAGCACACATCACAGACATACTCTGGGTATTAACTGGTATAGTGTTTAAGTTATTTAAATTCTATGTTAAATACATTATATCAGGGGTGCTCAATGGAGGTTTGAAAAAAATAAAATAAAATAAAAAATCACATATCAGCGCTTTTTTTTACAGCACAATATAGGAAGCACTCTTGCACACACGCACACGCATTTTAACACACAATGTGATTCATTCCGAATCGCGATCTCTGCAAGCGAGCGGTCTGCCCCCCC
Source organism: Corydoras maculifer (assembly GCA_019802435.1). NCBI lineage: Eukaryota > Metazoa > Chordata > Actinopteri > Siluriformes > Callichthyidae > Corydoras > Corydoras maculifer. The sequence continues at coordinate 495,342 of JAFMOD010001319.1, read as the reverse complement.
CCTAATCCAATCAGATGAGATGTTGGTTTGCACCTGAGCAAACCAACATCTCATCTCATCTCATCTCAACTCATCAGGTTTGCACCTGCATCCTGTATGCAGAAAAATGCATAGTTTGGTATGTTATCTGTAAGCTCACTTTGCTACGCTGCCCTTGGTGCATTGATGTCACCTTTCACATTTGCAGTTTACGAGTTCCACTAAAGTTTATAGGTAAAATATAAAGCGGCTGTTAATCCTGTCATTTCACTGAGAGCTGTGACAGAAAATGGAAAAGCCAGCAGCCTGGAGGACATAAAAAGTACAATGGAGTGTCCCCTGGTGAAAATAAAACCTAAACATATAACGCAAGAACCTTAGATGCATTTAAATAAGCTGACTTTAACCCTAAGCTTGATAATTCAATGATAACATTCAGAGTTCGACTCTAAAGCAGTTCCAACAGAAGGACCTGTGCAGATAGAAGACAATAAATATAGTGAACAGCAGCTTATAGGCCTCACCCTGTGGTGTATGGGATGTTAATGCCACCCAAGTTGATGCTCTCACAGCCCACGATGAAGAGAGTGGAGAAGCACAGCAAGGAAACACCACTGCAAATCATCGCCAACTTGGCCGATTCACGAGCACCCAGCTTCAGCTTCTTAATGATGTAACCACCCAGCACAATACCAACGCCGGCACTGGGAACGATGATCACGCCTGAAATATAAGAGAGAAAATAAATTAAAAGCTGATTTAAATACCAGATGGGAGGACAGAATATGGTCACGCTTGCTGTAGCACAACTGTGAGGAATACTGCTAACACAGCACATGCAATTAATTAAACTCTCATTAGTTTGAGAAGGTTTTTTTTGAGAATACATGTCTGTGTATACAATCGCCTCCCTCTTTATCAGGAATGCCACCTTGTTTTTTCTTTAACTATCCCCACTCATTATATCGACACGTCACAGTATAGCAGTGGCCCTGGGGGAGGGAACATCTCATGTCAGGTGGAAAGAGTACTATAGGACAAACAGGAGCGGGACTATTGGTTAACTACACCGGTCAACAGCTGTATGTTTATAATGTATATTTGAAATACTGTTTGTGAGGAAACTCTGTTGGTTAGAAGTCCTGTCTCCCATCCACATTCGTTAAGCCCTCATTACAGACGAACTCACATCTGATTTAAAAGGTCTACGTCTCTGTAAACCCTCTCTGTCTGGAATGCTTAAATATGTGGGATCTAGATCACAACACTGGCTTCAAGAGTGGTCAATCCACCAAATGAGCTTGGTTGTCTCCGGCAAACACACCAAACCCCACCCGTACCAACCTCCACCTCTTAATCCCCTGTCCCATTTCCGTTGGACCAATCCGCAGCTTTCAGCACAGTGAATTGTGATTGTGACACCTGATTCTCCTATCTACTTAATCTGAACCAGGCACCTCTGGAATAACACTTAAATCGTTCCATTCCATTTTCACAGGGAGGTCCTTTAAGGTGTCACAGAGTGGTGATGTGTCAAAATCTAATCAAGCAAACACAGTGCTAAGTGCTTGGCCTTGGTTTCCCCCTCACTTCACATGACCTCATTGCCATGGCTTTGTCATTCACGCCCATAGGGTTTTCATATTAATCCATGCTGATGACACCAACTACCCACGCTATCCATTGCTTAAATTACTTATAGGACATCATATTGCTTGCTGGTCTCATCTTGTACAGTCAATTCTTAACAGCTAATCCAGAACCATGTGGCTCATCTGGTGTTTAATCAACCTAATAACTCTCCTCGCAGACTTCCAGTACACTGGCTTAGAGGACAAATTCTGGATCTGTTCCCTCTTATCTAAACCTACAGCCCAGCTCACCCTGCAAGTTGTAATGAAGATCACGACCTGATGCTTCAATCATGAAGCCCATTTACTTACAGCGTATTTTAAATCACTGCTTAATTGTGAAATAATCTCCATAGCTCTGTCCATAATACGATCACAGTTAGGTGTAGTGGAACGATATTGGCCCTCCACCCTACAGAACGTCTTCAGGAAAAATCAGAATATCAGCTTAAGGTTAGACCTTTTTATGTCCTCACAGGTGCTTTATTGACTAAATAAGAACCAAATCAGATATTGGGGTTAAAGAGAGAAAAGTCCACATTAATGTCTGTGAATTGAAATTGTGATGTCTAATGAGCTGATGTAAGTGTGAAGATCATCATTTACAGATTTCTAATCCGCATGTGGTGTTTCTTTATTAAAAAATGTGGTTAGAGGCAATTTACAGTCTAGAAAATAATAGACTAAGCATGGGAATTAAAAGAATTCGACATTGAGCTGGAGAAGCCCACGAGTGCGATCGCTGCATGTGATAGCAGTGAGCTGTATAAATTTAATTTGAAAGTCAGTCCTGACTGCTGGCAGTGGAAGGTCGCCAAGTAAATCCACATGCCTGCCTTGCAGCCTAGTCCTGCCTCAACTCATCATTTGGGAGCTGTGTGACGGACACGAGGAACATAGGGCAGCAGCTATGCCATTCTGGATTACCGTTTACATCACACACACACACACACACACACACACACACACACACACGACAAGCTCAAGACAGACATGAATTGCATCATCGATCTAGTGGAGCTTATAAACATCAGAGTTGAACATCTGCTACTGCAGGGATTGCGTGTCTAACTGAGCTTCATTAGGCTACGACAAGCATGCAAACAAACACACAAACACCTCACATAAGGGGCTTAAAATATTTATCTTTAACTCGGGACACAAAAAACATTCAAAGACCTTTCCATGTTCTAATAGATTGATATAGACCCATCCATATAGACATGTAGACCCATCCATCAATCATCTTCTACTTTAACCTGTACTAGGTTCGCAGGGGGGGGGGGGTACATCCAGGACAGGGCAACAATCTTTATCGCTGGGCACACACTCACTCACACACACACACACTCCATATGGGGCAATTTGGAGTATTCAATTGACCTTGATCCATGTTTTTAGACTTTGGGAGGAAACCGGAGAACAGGGAGGAAACCCATGTGGATTCAAACCGGGAATCCCTACTGCTAAGAGGCGAACGTGCTAACCACTAAGCCATTCATTCATCCATTATCTTCCGCTTTGTCATATATTAGGGTCAAGGTGGGGTTCCCCATGCCCATCCAGGGGAGAACGTTTCAGGCGCTGGGCAGATTAACCCAGGACAAGGCGCCAATCTATCGCTGGGCACCACTAAGCCATATATAAAAAATACATAAATAAACAAAGCAGCATGCAACATTGGGTCAGAAACGCAGAGTACAACGTGCAGAGTACAAATCAGTAATTTAAACAATGAAAGTCACACCTTGCCAAATGTACCATTTCTACCTTCCTGGAACCAAAGGCCTGAGTGCAACCCAGGCCTCAGATTCTGAGCTTTTACATTTTTTTTTCTGGGGAAATGGTGTTAGAAAATGTTCCTAATTTAACACTGCCACCTCTTTAGGGGGAAAAAATGCTTGAGCAAAACTCAACTCTGTTCTCAGAACAGCTGCCACATAAGTTGCAGATCACACAATGCAGAGTGCGATGCTCTGGGCTGTCAACGACTTCAGTGTCATCATTCCCAGTTTCATCTCTTAGCCTTTTCACACAGCCTGTTCAGGGTGGGAACATAGCAACCTTATTCCACCTTGCCATTCTGTACAAGAGGTCTCAATGTTGAACTGGGACAGAAGAGCAGTGGATTTTTTCAAAGAGCTGAGTGAATGTCTGTGTAAATAGTAAGCCTGTGTGCTAAAATGTATCGTTGGCAGGTGTTGTTGCTTCACTCGTCACACCCCACGGTCACAAGCCTGATTCCGGTATGAAGATGTAATATGCGGGATTGTTTGGCTCTGTATAAAAAGGAAAACAGAGAGTGACTAGAGGTCTAGATCGTTTTCAGAACGATTTGCTTGTATGAGAAGCACAAGACTTAAATGCACTAGATGGAACTTAAGGAGAATGACTGAATAAAGTAAACTGATGAGCTTTTTCTTTTGAAACTCACTGAGGAAGTAACAAACCTGCCTTCTCTTTCATCTAAAACATCTGTGGAGAACCAGAAGTGAAACAGTGTGGTAAAAAGCATGTGTTGAATATGGTGCTTAAGAATTGCAAGTCTCTTTAGAATCTTTAACCAGTTTCATAAAAGAAACACACAGAAAGAAATGGTGCATGACTTTCAGGGTTCTCATTTGTTTACACGATTTGAGGCACCGAAATGTTTATCTTATATATAATCTTATATTTTGTCATCTTTTTCACTTCTCTCATAATTTCTTCTCAAGTCCTTTTGGAAACAGGAATCAGCTGAAGTTGCATTGATTATTAAAGATGTTAACCAGCGAATGTCTGTCTATAAAGAGCCCGTTGATCCATACATGATCAATAACATAATGAGACTGTCTGTAGCGTGAATGAGCAGATTTCACAGACAGTCACCCCTTAACACATTTAAGACACAGTTAGATCTGGTCCTTAAATCTGATTGGCTGTGCTGTTTGTCCAGTTGTGATATTATTTATAATAATGCACACTTATAACCGCTTCGCATTTGTATCAATGTGAATTCTAGTATACAAACTTGTGCACAGTTCATTCCTAGTCAGGGTTTTGAGCTAAAGCTCTAAATTTAAACAACTCTAGGTAGCACGACTGATTCTAAATAATCCCTTGTGACCTGATACTTAACATGTTGGTCTGAATAACGCTTCTGTGCTGCTACATTAATGCACAGCCAGATATACAGGCTGAGGAATTTATTAACAGCTTGCTGTTGCAAGCTCTTTAGATATTAGGACAGAATGCCAAATGACAAGAGTAAGCTTTTTGAGTGTTTGTTGGCCAGGCCACTTTCAACATTCATGAAATCAACCACTATTTATTAAGCTGCATCTGCTGTGCCTACTCGGCCATGAGTGGAAGAAATGCCAAACAAGAAGCTCAGTGCACCCATAATTCTGTTCATGCAAGATGATGTGATGAGCAAATTAGCATGCTGGCTAGCACACACGGGAAAGAAGTCTAGAGATCAGAAGATCAGAGCAAAACACAGAAAATGACATTGCTTGTGGAAAATGGATCTAATACTTTGAGATAAGCTTTTTAAGTTCATCTCAGTATTCTAATCTCAGTATTCTGTAAATTTGTACAATAGTTAAATAAGTATATATATATATATATATATATATATATATATATATATATATATATATATATATACACACACACACACACACACACACACACACACGCACTGTACACTGGAATATAGTTTTGGATTGTCATTGTTTCACCTATAAGTGCGTGCACATGCCACATGTGGTTTTTGGGAATTGCGAGGACAGAAAAAAAAAGGACAACAGGTTTCTTTGAGAGCAGCAAGGAACCCTCAACATGCAAATCAGATAAAGGTGGTGAGTGAATGGGGAAATCCTCCCACAATCCTAGCAGAGGATTAAGTGGAAGATAGTAGATAACATGTTTTTAACCTGGTCATTCAGGTACATTTAGGCTACTCGATGTTATTTCAAGTAAATTCACATAAGCAGTACGATCACTTTGTTTACAAGGACACAGTTTAAATAGAAAGGAACTTGTCTGGAGAAGACTGTGGGAGTGGAAGACGTTTAAGCCATAAGTATTTGACACGTCCTTGTTTCCACAAAATGGGATGCTCTCAAACCTGTGTAAATGCTGGCGTTGGAGGCAGGAATTCCAAACTGTGACTCGATGAATTTGGGAATGAAGGTGATGAAAGCCGTGACTATGGCACTTTCTGCTGTGTAGGACAGGCTCACAAACAGGAAGGTCATGTTGCTTAGGATTCGCACAGCTGCTTTAGGGAGCTCTGTGGAAAGAACACACACACACACACACACACAGTCTCACTAGTGCCTTTATATTAACACTAGTTCTAATATTCTCAAAACAATCACAAATCAGAAGTAGAAATAAAATGCTGAAAACCATATGCACCTGACTGAGGCAGATGTACATGGTCACGCACATAAAAACACAAATTTGTGGTGAAACCCGTCTGTTTAAAACAAACCCAAAAAAATATAAGAATACCAGCCAAATGCAAGAAGCACTAATGCTCACAATATACTCTGACCTGGCTTAGGAATGAGCTGGGATAAGAGCTTAGCTTAATGAAATTCTCCACATGATACCACTAAGCCTAGTTCACTACAGTACCGACATTAATGAACAAAAAGCAAAAAATATAACTTGAAATTATGAAAGTAAAGCAATGAGGCACGAGAGGGTTGTTCTATACCTTTTTCCCATAATTTATTCATAATAATGCACAACCTCGAACTGCCTTAATGCTTTTTTGAAATAGTTACAAACACAAAATTTGTTAAAAGTATAAAAAATAAAAAAAAAATTAGTTAAAAAAAGACGTTTATTGAAAACAATTGTTTATAAACTGGTCTTTTTTGTTTTTTACAGCAAACGTTGATTGCTGAGTAATGGATACTCAGCTTGAACAATCAAAAAATGCCATCTAGGGGCCATATCACAGAACAAAATATATAAACAACAGCTGCAACCGACATATTGCTCATCGGCTTGTTGTTTGAATTATTTCCACCTATGGTACATGATTAATGTATTGTATTTTACACATGGATACGAATGTGAAGCGGTTAGAAGTGTGCATTATTATCAGTAATGCCACAACTGGACAAACAACTCAACCAAGTTAAACTAATACTGAACTAATTATCAATCAGTATTATGTGTAAGGCATAAAATATATTCTTAAATACAGTGTTATGTTTATAGCTGCACTTCTTAAATGAATGTTTGTCCTTTTAATTTCAAGCTAATATATTAGAACATGACCACTAATGGGTTCTCTAGTCTTTATAGTTACTTCTTTAGCCTAAACATAAATAAACAGAGAGAAACTGCAGAGGGAACAGGATCATTTATTAACCTAATGTAGCCTGCCCTGCCGCAGAGACTTTTCGCTAGCCTCGCTACAATGATTTAAGACCGTAAAGCAGCCATTAGGTGCAACAGCAGTTATTAAATTTGAAATCATGTGTAGGTGCAGTGGGTTTTAACACATCTACAGGGGAGTAACATGTTGACCAGCGAACCCACTCCGCAATTAGCAAGTTCACGACCTCCTGTTGTTTTCTATGGTAATGCGCAGTATACAATAAGCTCCTGGACGCCGACGCTGGCTAAATGCATTTGTTCTCTGATTATTTTACCTACTAAAATTAACCAAGTCTAAACAACACACTTAAAAACTCTGAGAACATCCACAGCATAAGCCATAGAAGACAGACGTATTATTCTGATTTATCTGAAATCTGCTGCACAGGTGATGTTGCAATGATGTTTAAAATCAGTGTAATAAGATCAGTGAGACCATGTTTAATCAGTATGACATAACATCCATCCATCCATTATCTTCCGCTTTATCCTCTACTAGGGTCGCGGTAGGGGGGTTCCTCATGCCCATTCAGAGGAGAGAGTTTCAGGCACTGGGCAGATACACCCAGGACAGGGCGTCAACCCAACGCTGGGCACTCACTCACTCACACTCAATTTGGGGTAATTTTAAAGAACTCAATTGACTTAATCCATGTTTTGGACTGTGGGAAACCGGAAAACCCGGAGGAAACCCACATGGACACGGGGAGAACATGGAAACTCCACCCAGATTGGGATTCGAACCGGGAATCCCTAGCGCTGAGAGGCGAACGGGCTCACCACTAAGCCACCGTGCCGCCATGACATAACATATAAAGAATAAATTATAACACAATTTCCTCTGCACTGTGTATTTAATTGTAGGAAAGCATTAAGTGCATTTAGAGTAATACCATGACTTTTTTTCCCATAAAGGTCAAGTAATTATTAATCAATAATATTGACAACTGCTCCATCATGACCCTAAAGATTCTATTCTGCAAAGCATCAGGACTTCATCAGACTGTAAAAGGTATTTCTGCTTTATCTATGCTTAATGGATCCAAGAGATAAGTATGTGCTTGTATATTTAAATGATTTTGCTAATATCCATATAACACACACAAAATACACACTTATAACATCAGCATTAAAGTTCATTTACATAAATAACCACTGTAGTTCATGAATACCTTTGCAAACAAACCAAACTAACCAGTGTATTTATTTTTTTTTATGTTTGCATAAAGGTCCGCCTTTTCCTTTAATTCAAAACTAAACTGCCCCCTTATATCCACTTAACTATATTTGAAACCATCGTCTGTGTCTGATGCGGTCTAATTTAGAAACTTAGACATTAAATTGGCGTCATGCGAGCTGCATGTCTCAGAGGACAGAGAAAAATGATACTGCTTGTAAAATTAACTAAGTTAAATTGAAACTAGATCAAGATTCTACTAACATTTCACTTTTGTCTAACTGTCTAACTACAACATTACACGTTCTTAATAAATCAATTGTTTCAGTTTTGAATGACTCTTTAGCTCATTCATCTTGTTCATATTAAAGCACAGACACTGTTAAACTGAGCTAGCCATCCTTCATAATCTGGACTTCAGGTTCTTCACATGGGAAATGAAATGCATTTAAACTGACAAAAATGAATGAGGGAGAGAAATTTATCTTAGGATTTACACAATGCAAACTGATATGTTACTTAATTACACGACACTAACATGAGAGAGCAATATTCAGTCAGTTTCATCACTGACCTCCAATCTGACATGGATTTTTTCATCGTGGAAATTTTAACCAAAGATGTAATAATCATTGAATTAAACAAATTAAAAAATATATATATATTTCAGGTCCTTAATTCTGATTGGCTTAGCCGTTTGACATTACTGACAATAATGCACACCGCTGACCGTTTCACATTATTATCTATATGTGATATACAATACCTTATTTTAAATCATGTACCATAAGTGGAAATACAGATTAACATAAACAAGACAATTCGCGATATACTCTAAGCCGGTATTCCATTACTCAGCAATTAATGTTCACTTTAACGTTTAAAGTTCACAGATTATGTCGCAGAAGACCAGTTCATTAATGATTTTCATTCATGAATTAAATCTTGTTTTTTTATTATGCGTTTGTAAGTTTTTTTATAAAAAAAAAAAAAGCAATAAGGCACTCAAGGTTGTACATTATTATGAGTAAAACATACTGTAATACATTACATATTTTTCCTGTGATTTATTCACAATAATGCATGCTCTCCCGTGACTTATTGCTTTAGTATACAAGTATAGTATAGTTTTAGATTAATTCAGGTTTGCCATTACAAAGAAATCTCACAGCAAACTCACAGTAGCAAACTACCTTCAAACACTTAATAAAACCAAGGGGAAATAAATACTTTATTTCTTGCATTACACTCATTGAGAGGACATGATTTCTGAGTTTACCTTGAATCATCAATTGATGTCAATTCATTAAGGACAGCTTTACAGTGGCTGTGCCGACAGAAAAAATGAAGAGTCGTCAGCAGGGTGAACTGAGGGCGGCCCCAAGGGATCTCATTTAAAGAAAAAGTGTCAGGCTGGTTCATTCGTGAATAACACCGCAGCTATTTATCTACGAAACTCTGCTGAGAATTGAGCTTCATTGGGGAAGCCTTGACATTACTGCACCATACAGAACACCACTGGCCTAGATTCATAGAGACTTGTTTTAGGAAGCCCCTGCTTCCACATTTGTCTTTGAAATGTATAAGCTGAACGCTGGTTTACAAGCAAAAGTGTGGCTTCGGGTCAATGCATTTTTCAACATGGAAGCAGTCCCCAAGTTAATAAGTAATATAAATACTTTTTTAAATTTAATCAAAAAATTAAGAAAGATGAAATAATACTGAACATGTCCTCAAATCGTTGAGCATGTACAGCAGTGGAGAAGCTTTGTAAGTATTATGCCTTAGAATGAAATCTCTAAAAGAAAAATGCCTACTGGCTGTTTAAGGTGGCACAAACTAAAAAACATTATGGTCTGTTAACCCACAGGTAAGGTTTGAAATGACCCACCTTTAATTTCTTTCCCAAAGCCCATGGAAGAGGAGATGGTTTGACTTTTGTTTTTTTCCTTTATGACCTCATCATCACTAGTAGTGTCATCATCAGCACCAAGCTTTTTCTTCTTCTTCTTTTTGTGGCGAGGAGGTAGTTTTTTGGGGAAGGTGAACATCGGAAAAATGACAAGCAGCATGGCGATGGCACATAACAAGAAACCACTCCACCTGAAAAGTAAGAAAACTCCTGTTAGACTCTGTGCACAAACATACATTCAAGTAATTTAAAATATAAGACGGACTCTTACCAGTTCCCTACAAACCGTGGGTCGCTCTGATCAATGATAACCGAGGTCTTGGGGTCCACGTAAAAGCCAATGAGAACCCCACCCAGAAGATATCCAGCTGCAGGACCCAGAGCTCCCATCACGTACATGATAGCTGTAAAATGCACCATCCATGCATGCACACATGCATAAACACACGAACACACAATTAGAAGTCTATTCTGTAACATGCACTAAGTCTAGTTAGGCTCATCATGTTCTTTCCACTTTAGCTAGTAACTCATTTACCCCCTTGGGGCTTTCTCTGGTCACACAATAACATCATTAGACGTGCTCTTTTCTTTCCCAAACCTCAAAAAAAGAAAAAAACATCGACGCTGTATTTTATTTAGAGAAACAAATAGTTTTCAGTTCAGTGAACTGGAAACTAAAGCAATCAGCCAGGACATTACCATCACCTATTTGTTTACACACATAACCCCAGCATATCTCCCTGAAATACCAATATATGCCATCACATCAGTGGTGCCTTCACATATCTGTATATGCAGATCAGCCAATATTGTGAATTAACGATCATTCGCATTCCTAAATATAGCTATATGGGGCATTTGTGGTACAATTATTTATGCTTAATCAGGCCAATTATTTATGCTTAATCAGGTCTTTTAAAAATAGAAGACACACTATGTAATGTTTATTGGACCATAAATGAACTACATGAGAAATTTTCTACAGCAGCTAAACTAAAAAAAGTGTCAAAGAATCTCAACACCCTGCAAGACAACAGTACCAACACCTTAAAGCTGCAGTGTTAGTTTGCGAACTGGGAACAGAAACAGCAGCATAGCAAGCTAAACGTTCTCTGTTCCTCGAATATGGATGTTGGTCATAAAAAATTAAGATTATCCCCAAGTAATCTTTTATTTATTTATTTTTTTTTTTTACACACACACACACACACACACTCACACAAGCCATATGAAGCAGAGAGTTTTTTTAGCACTGTAATAAAAGGTTCAACCCTACAGATGTATCAAACTATGAGCTGTGCAATCTGGAAGGTGATTTATGTTCTGCAGAACCAGCTGCCCTAAATCTAAGGTGCTTAACACTACTGCAGGAGCAGGCTGAGGTGGTTTTCAACTGCCAGGGACTGTAAATATAAAGTATATTTTTTAATGCAAAGAACTTAAAGAACAAAGAAAAATCTTTTGGACACTGTTTTAAGTTTAAGTTTTAAAGGGGGGGGGTTGGGGCATAAACATTGTAGTTAAGGTGCAATCCTTATGAAGTATTCTGGCTAAACAACTGCCAATGACTGTAACTGAGTGAATACAAATTAAAGTGCTTAAAAAGTTGAAAGAAAAATATAATATGTAAAAAAATTCCAATAATTACAAAATGTGCAGTTAAATATTTAATGTTAAGATAATGTGTGAGGATGTAGTAATCAATAAATTGTTTCAATTAATCATCTATAAGTGATACGTGCATATTAGACTAACTAATGGCATGGGTAATGTAAACTGAGTTACTACACAATAGCAGAAATCAAAATGTTTGAAACAGAAGTGTACAAATATACATATGTTCTACTGTTTCAAACATTTTGATTTCTGCTTCAAACATTCAATGAGATTAAAGACGGAGGCTTTCATGAAATGTGCAGTCAGGATTTAATAAGGTCACATGCACTGGACAAAACAACTGGTTTCTTTGATCTCAGAGAAAAAGACATCAGTCTCAATAGGAAACTAAGAGTTCTTATGACAAATAATTAAATAATTTAAATAAACTGACAAGAAAAGTTGGCTGCCACGCCAACACATGACTTATCAGTGCATTCTGCAAAAAACAATAAATGAAACATATGCAAATATAAATAAGGAATAACTAAAATAAATGTTGAAATAAAATGAAAACTGCCCTGAAGAGACAATTCAACTGTTGAAAGGACATCAAAACATTTTCTGTACCTTAAAGCAATTGCACAGCTCTCATGCTGCCTTCACCAGCAAATACTGTCAAACTAGGCAATTCATTTTATACAGTAAATTTGGAAAAAGGGGGAAGAATTTTAAAAAGTAGACAGACATAAATCTGCTTATCTGTCTGAGGCAGAGAATTCATCATAAGAGACAGAATGAAACGCACAGCTCCAAAACAGTTCAAGTTCCTTAGCCACGCAGGAAAAATGCACTTAGTTTTGAGGTTCACACGCAGATCGTGTTTATGTAGGAGTCAGCCTGCAGACCATTTCATTAATGCTTTAATGCCAATACAATTAGCCAGAAGAGCTAGAGATGGAGAGCATTAGCAAAAGCAAACGAGCCCGCTGAGATTCCAGATTGTATTTAAGTAGCATGATTTGTAAATGCAGCGATGGATTGGCGCCCTGTCCTGGGTCTATCTGCCCAGCGCCCGAGACGTTCTCCCCTGGATGGGCATGGGGAACCCCACCGCGACCCTAATAGAGGATAAGCGGGAGATAATGAATGAATGAAAGGATTTGTAAATGTACACACTGTTCCATCCTAATGTAACTACTAATATAATGAAAATACTAACATATATATACACGCAAAAACATATACATATATATCCATCCATTATCTTCCGCTTTATTCTCTACTAGGGTCGCGAGGGCGTTCCCCACGCCCATCCAGGGAGAAAGTTTCGGGCGCTGGGCAGATACACCCAGGACAGGGCGCCAAACTATCGCTGGGTACACACTCACACACACACACACACACACACACACACACAAACACACTCTCTATATGGGGTAATTTGGAGAATTCAATTGACCTTGATCCATGTTTTTAGACTGTGGGTGCAAACCGGAGAACCCAGAGGAAACCCATGCGGACACTGAGAGAACATGGAAACACCCAGATTTGGATTCGAACCGGGAACTCTGCGCTGAGCGCTGAGAGGTGAATGTGCTAACCACTAAGCCACCATGCCGCCCGGTATGTATATAACTGTGTATATATATGGAATAAAAAAAATTTATAGTCCAACCATAAGAATAAAGTAATGGTGTATTTACTAATCACAACATATTTTACACAATAATGATTGTACATCAGTTGCTGAATAACAGGTTTTTAAAATGACAGTTACATGGCAGCCTTAACAAACAGACCATTTCCTATTATCTGCAGGAATGGCAAGCGTATTTTACATGGCTCTTTATTTACACCTTGTGTTAAGGTGTCACCTGCCACAATTCATCATCGTAATACTGTAATGGATGCATGAGGGTCATAAAGCTGGATGTTCTTCAAAGTGCCCTGATTTTTGGCTGCGCTTCAGAGCCGTGGCCTACACGCACATTCCCCTCAGGAAGGACGAAAGAGGAGCTGAAGTGGAGAATATGCTGCCTGGGCAACATTAGATCTTCATAATCAACTACTGACGTCACTATACGGCTCACGCGACGTTATGAATCCTAAACGAGCTTTTGGCACCGTAAATGAAGGACCTTGAATTGACCGACACAATATACAATCCACTGCTAATGAATAAGGCTGCATTGCAAGGACACCAGGTTACAGAGTTTGTCTTGCAATAAGAAAATGAAGAAAATATGCCAAAGGGAATAACAGTGAAATAAATATTTGAAGCTAAGGAGAATAACAGCAGTCTACACTCCACAGTGTCGGATGAACATCATAGCATCACAGCTCAGATTTACACAATGTCCTTCCATGGATCAAGGTCAATTGAATTCTGCAAATTGCCCCATATAGAGTGTGTTTGCGTATATTTCTATGTGAGTGTATGCCCAGCGATAAATTGGCACCCTGTCGTAGTTGTATCTGCCCAGTACCCAAAACGTGGATGGGCACGGGAAACCCCAATCGCACGAGACGAAGAAAAAAAAATGTAACTAAAAAATTTTAAAAATCAAAATATGCAAAGCATCAAAGGATACGTTGAATGCACCCTGTGACCCTTAAAAACCATACCGTACCTCAGGTGGTGCACTACCATAACTTACAAAAATAAATGAAATACAAAAAACAAGGCAAAAAAGGGGACACTAACCGACCCAGCCATCATGCAGCTGTGTTCCCCTTGCAAAGGCATTAGGGGGAGCACAAGACATTTTCAGTCATAAATAAGTAATGATTACTATAATCAAAGTATTTCTTTCTTTTTTTTTTTTGGTTTCTATTACCCTTCAACATATCTGGGCAGATTAAAATATTTGACATTAAGATGTGAGCGGTCCAAGATGCCAAATGTTACTTTCATTCTAAACAAAAATAAAAGCAGATTTCTTTTATAAGTCACCATGGTTCTGCATTGTGCTTGTTTTTAGACTCATGGGAACAGAAAGCTATGACATCAATTAGTTTTGTACTAGATTCAATAAAGAAAATTAATAAAAGCTTGTAATGTGCTGGTTATTAGGTTCATTCTTAATTCTATTTAATTATGTACAATTAATATCAAAGGCTTTAAGGCATATCACAGTTAAGGAATTTGTACATATTATATTTTTTATAATGTCATAATAATATGACCTGTCATATGACCTTATAAAGGTCATAATAATTTATTTTTATTAAATATATTATCAAAAATATATTGCTTTTAGAAAGAATCCAGACACTATGACATTGACGCCTAAATTATTTACTAGTGTAGTGCACTGTAACAAAATTACGTGCCATTTATATAGTAGAAATTTCCGCAGGTATGTGATGGAGACATTGGAAGTCCATTAGCTTGAATGTCTTGTGCAAGGACGCACAGTTGATCCTGCTGCTCAGCAAGACAATTTATGCCCAAGGGTCCTTCAATTTGGGCATCGCTTCAAGCTTACTAATGAAACACCTCACCGCGAGTCGAGCATCCACAGGACACAGAACACACGTCAGTGAAGGCAGCAACCAACTCAAATTAATTGGATCCCTAATGATTCTAAAAGTCGAACAGAATAATGAACCACTCTCACCGTTTACAGCGCAAAGCAAAGAATTCTGTTTAACTTGGTATTTATGATGATCCCAGTTAAAAGACTTTTCAAGTTATGACCTGAAAGACAAACAAGCATGCACAGGATAAAATATAATGCTTTAATGTCCTTTAACACCACCGGCTCAGCTCTGTGTTGAGCTCATGCATATTTCTTTCAGCTGAACTGAGGCAGTACAATAAACATAGTTGCGTAATTCTACCCCAGGCACTGACAACATGCAGCATTCACAGTGAATCATGCCTTTAAGCATTGTGACATGAAATATATTCAAAAAAGTTTTCAGACTAAAGCCTAAGCACATAATCCACATGTCCAGCATAGTAAACCAAATCAGACAATCCTTACACATGTACAAGCTCACACAGAAAATTGTATAAAGGACTTTTTTAAGGCTGCATCACAGTCTCATTTTAAACACCGCTCTCTTCTTTCATTCATGTCGCTTTTGTAAAAATAACAATAACAATATTTTAAAAAACGAACCTGGAGGAAACCCACGCAGACACAGGGAAAACATGGAAACTCCACCCAGATTGGCATTCGAACAGGAATCCCTAGTGCCGAGTCCTGCATCCTGTCTTTTTTTTACTTGTTAAATTATTAACAAACATAAGAAACTGGGCATTGTCTTTTTAGGTAAAGTTAATTATTGCATGATAATTGTAATAGTCTGGATTATTTCCTAGACAATAATTTTATCATCAACATCTGTAAAATGTCTCATTCCTATTGTCTAGTCCTTGCAATTTCATTTTACATCAAAAGCCAGAATAGCTTTGTGACAATATTGTGTATGCAAACAACAAAATCTTTGCTGTTGTGTTTAAGAAGAGTAATTTCTTACAAAATATTTAATACCTTACTCCCAAGTATGACTGAAAATTATTTAATCTATAAACATAATTTAAACACCCAGTAACAGACTCTACTGTCATACTATCAGAGAGGGTCATACTGGACTTTCAGAAAAACTGTGCAGATAAAATAAACTACATGACCTTGTTGGGGAGGCCAGGATCTATGAAACAAGGAATGTCAGTGTTGTCATGCCAACATGCTGACACAGCAGTGTCTACTTACAACCTTATAATCTTCCTTACAGCATGGACTAACACAGTTGTCCTTCCTGAACCCGTCCCTCCTCAGCTTCCATGAACCACTGATGGACATTTTGCTTCCTATATTGCAAGTGCATGTGACTGAATCCATTATAACTAAAACTAGCTCGAGCAGAGCTTGGGGAGATGCCAAAGATGTAAACAATATTGAAATCTTGCCCGAGACCACATTCACAGCTCAGGAGTTGAATGTCTCTAATGGATTTTCACAAAAGGAAGCTTTACCGGAGGGATGAGACTGTACAACATGGGTAGCTGTAATGACTTCAGAGGGGGCTTATCCCCTGAGCAGGTGTGACTTTAATGAGTCACAAAGTTGCACCGGGGCCTCCCAGTTCTAAAAGCTCCAGCTTAATCAGACAAAGCAAACAAGGTGGCTGACAGTGGACATAGAGAAAAAGAGTGAACGTAGGCACCACATTCCACTGTAACTCAGGACGCCCGCAGAGCGGATCAAAAAATGTCATTAGAAACCCCAAAATTATATGCCCATATGAGAAAATGTATTATTTATGTTTAATGAGGCTAATAAACTTTTCTTCCTTTATAAGTAAAAAGTCAACGGGCATTCTCGTCACCACTTTGACAATAACACACAACTCTTTACAGTCGCATCAATGCGTGATCTACAATACATTATTTTCAAATCATGTACCATAAATTGACACAAATCAAAATAAATAGCAAGCCTATACACGATAAATACAAACCGTGCTAGTGCTCTGTAATATGACCACTAGATGGCATTTCTTTTGATTTTTATTGAAACCAGTAAGCCATTACGCCATAATTAATGTTCACGTTAAAAACTGGACAATGTTACATCACAGAAGACCTGTTTACTAACAATTTGGTTTAAATTGATGCATTATGAATCAAACCTTGTTTATTCTAGTATGTTTGCAACCATTTTATTAAAGGATTGAGGCATGAGTGCGCGCATTATTGTGAATAAATCACAGGTGTATCAGCATGATGCACATAACACCGCTTTCCCGTGACTTATTTACATGCCCTCTCATGCCTTATTGCTTTATTAACGAAAGATGAGTTAAATGAGTAATGTGGTAGCACAGTGTTTAGAAAGTGGTATAAAGGTTGGAGGTTTCAAGTCTGTCCCATTATTCTAACCCCAACCCCCCAACCCCAATCAAGTTTAAATACCTGTAATCTCTTCGGTTGAAACTCTAATAGTTAAGTGATTATTAAATTAAGATGCTATAATTACTTTTGGTTTACCTACACATTTTAAAGCATTCTAATATTTAACCAGTACACATGCAAGCCCTGAATTCTATTAATATCTGAAGGTGTTTCATAGGTGTTTCAAGGTTTGATCTGGACAGACATCTGATGACTTTGCCCTGCAGGAATGCTTTTAGAAACTGTGATGTATGGTAATGGCTGCTCCAGCCGACACAGCTCCCTGTACACCAATACTCAGGGGAGGAGGAGAATTCAAACACATGTAAATGGATCAATAGTCTCGCAGTCTTCTTTAATCTTCTTTGTAGTAAGTGTCAATAGGCAGGGTTAATTCATCCTTCTCAGAAGGGCTGTGAAATAAGCCTGTTAAACTTTTAGCAGTTTATCTAAAAGTGAGACAGAAAGCAAAGGTTTGGAAAACCTAGCTTTGTGTCAAGTTTTTTGATTAATACAATGAAAATAACAATCAAAAATAACCTAAGTATTCATAACGAGCACATTATTAAATTATTATTAAATGCCTTAACTGTCTAAGAATTAGAAGACCACTTATCCAATACCTGCATGGTTAAGGCTGAGGTCGGTGCTCAGACAAAGGCTCAGATGAGGGTGGTCAGCATTTGGGCTAGCAATCTAAAGGATGAGAGTTTAAAACTCAAGGTTTGCTGAAGTTACAACATGGCTCCTTAAGTAAGGCCCTTAAACCTTGTTGCTCCAAACGTGATGCATTCCAACCTCAACCAAGTTGGTTAAAAATTAAGATGTAAATGTGGAGAGCCCAAAATATGTGAACACCTAAAAATTTTACCTACAAATGTATGTTGGACATTCAAAAACTTAATCTTTATATGGGCCTCTTTTAAGGGGTGGTAGCTCAGTGGTTAGGGTGTTGGGATATCAATCTCAGGTTCATTGAAGTTAATGTGGCTCCTTGAGCAAGGCACTTAACCCTAATTGTGTCAGAGGCGAACCCTGTGCTCCCTTTGTAACTCACTTTGGATAAAAGCATTTGTGAAATGACTAAATGTAAATGTAGGTGTTCCATCTTGATGGTTGAGGTCAGATCTCAGGGTCAGCCATAATACAGCATCCCTGCAGCAATGAGCATTAAGGGTCTTCTACAACTTTGGTGCATTTGAGATTTGAACCCCCAAAGGTCAGATTGCTAGTCCAACACACTAACCACACCCCAATATTCATATACATTCCAACCTCCAGTGCAGATCATTTCATTAACACTAATTAATACAAATAGGCAGAAAGTGTTTAAACATTTTAAAATGTACCAGAAGCCTCAGTTTCTAGAGTTTGATGACCAATGAAGTCACTTTAAGGAAGGACTGCAGCCTCATATCCTGTCTGGTTTATCGTTTGAATGTAATGGTGCATGACAGCACATGAATTTAAACTTTACTTTAAAATAATAGACCTCAGAAAAACACTTCTTATTCTCAGGACAGTACAAAAAAAATGTCCTTAGGGTTCTCTTACTGTACTGCTGATTTCATTCACATTTCTGCTGATTCAGACACCAGCATGTGGCATTCCACCACACACCAATCTAAAAGCTCTGATGTCCGGCGCCTCCTGTGAAGCCAGCACAGTAAAATCAGCAGCAAGAAGAAAAAGCGGTTTAGCTGATCTGATCATATTTCCTAACACATCAGAACATTGCTGAACCCATTGTTCTGAGAACATGCAGCAAAGCAATGTCACTTGTGCCCTAAACATCAGCGTTATTGCTGATGAGCTTTAACAACCCGCAAACAGACTAACAATTTAGCCCGATTATCACATTTATAGTAACAATGTGTGAGGATCACGAATGAAACAGAATATTTCCTGATGCATAAATGAAAAATCTTATTAAATTTTAACAAATATTTAATGATTAGACATCTATTTTCACTCTTGTAACTTACAGCTATTTGTAAACTGATTACATTTTATAAAAAAAAGAAAAAATATATATAAATCAGTAAAAAAAAAATACTATTAAAAATACTAAATCTAAATCATGATCCTATTGCCCCCGGGTGCCGGATACCAGGCTGTCCACTTCTTCATAAAATCAGAGGGCAGGCTTATGGACCCTAAATGAACCAGCCTTGCAACCTGAAGGTCCCCGGTTCGATTTCCAGTTCCACCAAATACTATGGTTAAAGTGCCCTTGGGCAAGGCACCTATCCCAATTGCCCCCGGGGCGCTGGATACAAGGCCCGCTTCGGGGCATGTGTGCTCACTTCACTGAGTGTGTGTATGTGTGTTTCACTGCACGGCCGGGTTAAACGTGAAGGACAAATTCCTCTGTCAAAGTACAGTAGGCAAAATAAGTTACTTCACTTTAACTAATGTGACTATTTGCTTCCAGTGTGAATTGAGTGTAGTAAGTAATAAGATGTTTATAATATATTATATACTACATTTATAAAACAGTAAAACATGATAAAATGGACAATCTCAACTGTCAACATGTAAGTGTCAGTAAAACAACATGACGCTGTAGCTTTATTCACTTCACCGAGAAACAGTGACTATATTCAATAAAATGTGTGTGTGTGTGTGTGTGTGTGTGTGTGTGTGTGTGTGTGAGAGAGAGAGGTCGGCTGGTGGATGAAGGATGGAGGCACTAATGTGTTTTACTTTTGGCAAACTCTTAAAAAAAAAGTCTTTAATTGATCAACTGTAGTTTCTGATAAAGCTAAAGATGGCAGGGGGGGGGGGGGGGGGGGGGGGGGGGGGGGGGGGGGGGGGGGGGGGGGGGGGGGGGGGGGGGGGGGGGGGGGGGGGGGGGGGGGGGGGGGGGGGGGGGGGATATATATATATATATATATATATATATATATATATATATATATATATATATATATATATATATATATATATATATATATATATATATATATACACACACACACATACACACACACACATTTTATATATATAAAATATATGCGAGGAAAGCAGAACAGACAGCACAGATGCTACCTTTCACTAAATCACAAAGCATGAATTAGCAGATCAGCAGAAGCTCTACATCGCTAAATTGACATTCTCTGTCAAGGTCTGTTGTGGAACCACAGTACTATGTTCATGATCTGATGCAATGCTAATGCAGGTAAAAAGAATGTGGGGAAAACATTGATATCATTTCACATAATCAATTCAAAAGCCTAAAATATTTTAGATAATATTGAATATTGCTGTTTATAGCATATGGGATAAAAGTCTTATTTGGTAAAATGCTTTTACCAACATTATTACAAAGCGGCTTAACAAAAGTGAGTCTAATCCTCAGAAGCAAGCTAAAAACTGCAGCGAAAAACAGTGCAAAATTTTAAAAGACCAACAAATACAATGAAACTACTTCAAACTTCTATATAAACCTATTTTATTTAGGATTTTTGGATGCTTTTCTACTTTTCTAGTGAGAATTGCTTTAGAGGCAAAATTTATGCAATATAGCACCTTGTTTAAGGCCCTCAACTGTTATTTTTAATAGAGTCATTACTTCCCTGGACAAACCACATGCCTCAAAGTTCATGTTATTTGCAAAAATAATTTCAAAACATGCTTTAACTTTAACTAAATTAAAACTACAACGTTTGTACAAGTTCGTAATTCAGTCCAATGAAAATGTCTTATAGACATCTTTTTAAAATGTGTTAGCAACCAAAGCGATGTTGCTTTTAGACCCTTATTTACTTTATGAACTCCAGAGTTGCCCTTACAGAAACAGCACACAATAAAAAAGGTAGTCAGTAGAACATTTTATCCAAAAGCAACTTCAGTTTAGGATTAAAGTGACAGAAAGCATGCAAACAGTAAAAGTAGTATAGTTACAAAATCATGATCACACAGCTGGTTAGTCTAGTAATAATCATTTCCATCCATCCATTATCTTCCGCTTTATCCTATATTAGGGTCGCGGGGGGGTTCCCCATGCCCATCCAGGGTAGAACGTTTCGTCCGATGGGCAGATACACCCAGGACAGGGCGCCAATCTAATGCTGGGCACACACTCACTCTCTCTCACACACACACACACACACACACACACTCTATATGGGGCAATTTGGAGAATTCAACTGACTTGATCCATGTTTTTGGACTGTGGGAGGAAACCGGAGAACCCGGAGGAAACCCACGGGGACACGGGGAGAACATGGAAACTCCACCCAGATGAGGATTCGAACCGGGAATCCCTAGCGCTGAGAGGCGAACGTGCTAACCACTAAGCCACCGTGCCGCCCTAATAATCATTTAGTGATTAAAATAAGCCTTTAAAAAAATTCCTGAGAATATCAGAGTCTGCATAAAACAAAAAACAAGCTTTATAACGGCATTGTATACTTAAAAAGCATTCAGGTTTGATATATATTGTGTGTTTTTCTGTAATCATTTTTTTAATTACAGATAACATTCATTGATGATCAACTGCATTTCCTCTCGCATGTGTTTATGCAGCTCAGTATTTTGCACGAGCTTTTAAAGAGGCTCATCATAAGTAATTCAGTTTAATCTGTGATGGTTCTAAAAATATGTGGAACAGGATTTGTACTAATGAAGAAGGCACAATTAATACATAATGGAATCCACGCAGAGATTTAAACAAGTTCCATATGCTACTGCTCCACAGAAACATCTGACAGAGTAGTTTCATTTCCAAACCCAAGTGCATTGGTTGTTAATAATGCATGACCAAATTCTAAACAGCCTCCAAACTCACTAAGACTTAATTATCCATCTGCAGCTACAGGATGCTAATGAAGTCATCATTTAGTCTTCTATTATCTTAGAATATTGATCAGTACTTGCCATTATATCTTGTGAGGTGATGTACAGTACTGTACCATATACTGTACTTTCCACAGTAAAAAGTTATTCTCACATGGCGTGTGCTTGTTGAATTTAGCTTGTTATTGTACGTGTAATATATCACAATCTGTACTTTAATTGCATTGATTCAAGATTCAATCTGAAATGATGAATTTACATTTCAGATAAAGGACACTCATCATCACGGGGCGGAATGCTGGATTTGTGGTTAGCACATCTGCCACTCAGTGCTGGGAATTCAAATTTGAATGCATGGAGTTTCCATGTTCTCATTGTGTCTGGGTGGGTTTACTCCGGGTTCTCCGGTTTCGTCCCACAGTCCAAAACCTGAATTGGCTGCTCTAAAGAATTTTGCCCCTATATAGTGTATGTGTGAGTGAGTGAGTGTGTGCCCAGCTATAGATTGGCACCCTGTTCTGGGTGTAGATGCCCAGTCCCCAAAAATTCTCCCATGGATGGACATGGGGAACCCCTGCAACCTGAGTAGGGGATTAATCGGAAAACAATTGATGGATGAAGACTTACCACTAGCCCTAAATAACGTTAATTAGTTTTGTAAGCTTTTGTTTTCTTTAACGGTTTCATTTATGATTAATGCAGAACAAGACTACAAAATGTATTTAAGAATACTTACAATATTCTTTTTTTTAATCTTAAAGAAATGGTAAATGAGTTAAATAAGAAACCAGATGAGAACTGTTTTGCAAACTTGATAAGTAAACTTAATATGTGGCAAATCAAAAATCCCAATCCTAAATTATGTCTCCGTAGAATACTAGCAGCAATTGAAACCTAAGACAATCTTCTAAAAATGGAGAGTGCATAAGTCAAGTGGTCCGAATCATAAATCTCCAGTGACATTTACTGTCCACGCTAAGCAAGGACAACGCAGTGTGTTTAAACATGTAAGGGGTAAATAGAAGGGCATGTGGGGCCTAACACACCCCAAGAGTGCTGACTAATATGTGTAATTGTATGCTGCCTGCATAGCAAGATAAAATAAGGGTTTTGGAAGCCTAAGGCACTGTGGCAATAATGCCACAACGAAACCTCAGTAGAGGTAATGTGAGTCAACACAAATGAGAGAACGAGACATGAGCATGGCAGCTCAGTGGTTAGGATGTTGGGCTATCAATCTGAAGGTTGTGGGTTTATTTTGTAGGTCCACTGACGTACCGATGTGGGTCCTTGAGCAAGAGCCTTAACCCTCATTGCTCTAGGTATGCCGTGTCCAACCCTGTGCTCACGTTGTAAGTCGATTTGAATAAAAGCATCTGCTAAATGATTAAATGTAATGTAAATGTAAGCTCAAATTAATGTGTACACAACCGCTGGAATGGGACAAACACAAAAATTATATATGTATACACACAGACACAAAAAGGAGAAACAAGGACGCTTTCAGTTGCCATAGTACACAATGGCTGGAGGCCTTCAGTCCACCTTCAGTCACACTCATGTGCGTATACATAACCATACACACCCTCACACACACAAACACACAGCAGCTGTTCCCATCTAAATTTAAACAGACCCAAGCAACGGGCATGCTTAGCAGATTTACTACAAACCATAAAAGAACTTTCTCCTTAGACACAAAGGCCCTCTGTGCATTCATCCATCTTGCCATAATTTAACATAGAACCCATTTTATGGATCACAGAACCCATGACCCATTACGACAAACCGCTTACTTAACCATGCATGTCCGAGTCTTATTTAATACCTGATGGTGAGAACTAGGTGCACCTCTTTAAAATCATCCCATCAACAGAAACCCACTTTATAATATTATAAGCCTGATACAATATCACAAAGTCACATGACATACAACAGCATTGTGCAGTGTAAGGTTTTATCAGGCTCGCATCAGAAGGCAACTTGTGTAGACTTGGTTAAATTTCCCAGAAGGCATTTTACACAAGTGGTGGTGTGGGGGTGTCTAACAGTGATGAGAGCAGCAAATCCACCACTTTACTTAAAGTGGTGATTATAACTGGTATATCGTCACAGCCACATACTTTAAGGATGAAAAATAGTATTGGTACTTTTGATGCTGTGTTGTGCATATTCATGTGATGTTGCTAGTGGATCAGGTACTTGACTACAGACTTTTTTTGTACTCTGTAGAATGTTCTTTACCTTTCTGCAGAGAGGTCAAAACAGATTATCCACACTAAACACTAAACAGATTAAACCACCAAAAAAGCACCTTTTTTTGGAATACATTTGAGACATCAGGATCAGCTGCATCATTAAACACTTGTACAGTGATATAAAGAGCCACTGACAAAATTTGACCGAAATAGAATCTTTAGCCTGGGCATCACATCTGTTAACTATAAATAATCACT
Organism: Corydoras maculifer; assembly: GCA_019802435.1. Taxonomy (NCBI): domain Eukaryota; kingdom Metazoa; phylum Chordata; class Actinopteri; order Siluriformes; family Callichthyidae; genus Corydoras; species Corydoras maculifer. The sequence goes on along the minus strand of JAFMOD010001319.1, from coordinate 470,498 downwards.
AATTTTCTACTTAAGCACTTCAAAAACAATCGATCTTAAAGCTTATTTAAAAGCATCCTTTATCCTCCTTGCACAGCTCAGTCACCCAGCCATCCAATCAAGTATGTCTGCTTCAACCAGCCCCAGTTTATTGTCACATCACAAAGAGAACCGGTGACATGTATATCAGCTGGAGAAAAGCACTGCACAGAGCAATATTATGAATTTATTTTTTAAATAAACTGCAACCTGCCAACTATTTTCTACTGCTGGCAAAAAGCAGAGCTACAACCCATAAAGGACAATGCCGGTCAAGATTCCAGTCAAGGCTGGCTCATCAAAGGTTTTTAAAGGTTTTTGGGTTAGGGCCTCAATAACCAAAGATATGTACACCTGACTGTGGTACACAGACCTTGTATTATTGTACTGTTAAAATGCTTATTAGGCTTATATAACACCAGATAAACATGATCACATGCATATTTACAACAAGGGGCAATTAAGAGTAAAAATGTGTGATCAAATGCACAGAAAGCTTTGTGTTTTGAGCTCACACTTCTATACTTCTGGCTTTATATGATGCCATGCTGGTGTCTGTGTACCACAATTCTACATACTTTATTGACAAAGATATATATATATATATATATATATATATATATATATATATATATATATATATATATATATATATATATATATATATATATATATATATATATATATATATATATATATATATATATATATATATATATATATATATATATATATATATATATATATATATAAATATATATATATATATATATTACACACACATATATGAAAAGTTAACTTTAACAGTAAACTTGTAGACATAAATGGCTCAATACTGGTAATAACAAAAATATTGTTCAATTAATACAATGTACTAAATATACTTTCATCACCAGTGTGCAGTTATATTGTTTATTAAATTAAACGCAGGAGTATTAAAGCTCATGTAATAAAGTTTTCAACTATTTAATTAAAGCTGGCTGTAACAAAGTCATTTAAGGATGAAAAGACTTCTAGGGGCTGGCCACAAGTCATTGGTTGGGGGGGGGGGGGGGAGCATTCTTATAACTTATAATTAGAATAAAGGTCAGGTCTCTGCACGGGCCACTGGAATTTCACCTTATCAAACATATAAAACCACGATTTTATAAATCCTGCTGTTAATTCACTAAGCTAAAAGAAAAGACGTGTTCTGAATAGCTTTAAATATTTCAGCATTAAACTTTAAATCAAGAGGTCTTATTAGCAAAGATGTCTGTTAAAGGCTGAATTTTAACTAACTAGTCACGGAAATATTTAAATAAATTTGCATAGACCTTATATCTGTGGAAAATGCACCCGGAAACTACACACACTTCACAGACACAAAGCTTGAAGTTACACGTCGTTCTTTGCACTCCGATATGAATTATAAATAAATGTAGGGACAGTTTTACTGTTTTAAAGTTAACTAAAGTTATATTACCATGGTCTCTTCTATTGTCCCTCACTGTCCCTTCTGCACCACTCAACACATCATGTGTTCTTCTTAATAAATAAAATATGTTCAATCTTTTACGACTCATATAGATGTTGTTCATCCCTGGTTACCAGGTTAAAAAAAATTTACCAAAGTTAGGAAATCCATAAGCAAAATAGAAAAAATACAGACCTGGCAACCTGTGATAAACATTATAATGAAAGAAAAAGCAACTGTGAAGAGACATCTAAAATAATCTAATTAAAAAAAAGTCTGTGTGTGTTTTTACCATTAGGAGGGGTCAGTCGTATTCTTGTGGCTAAGGAACAAGCCTTGCGACCTGAAGGTCCCCAGTTTGATTCCTGGTCCCACCAATTACCCTTGAGCAAGGCATCTAATCCCAATGGCTCACCGGGCACCGTGTTTAGGGCTGCACACACTCAGTGTGTATATGTAGGTGTGTATACGGTGTGGTAGCTCAGTGTTTGGGCCATCAAACACTGAGCTATATAGAGTATTATAATGTCCACTGACATCATAATACTCTACACCCACCAAGAAGTAGCTCAAGCTGTTTCACCACCTCTACGTGGGTGGAGCAGCAACAAGAACCATCAGCAACATATTTAGGTGCAAACTAGTCGAAAAAAGTTTCTTTTGCTAAACAAAACCAAACCAAGTAGAGACCAAATTCATATGAAATTCAATTAAAAACGGTTTACAGGAAACATTACCATAAGTCAAGGCACAAGAAAGGGCTAGTATATACATACAATAAGTATGTTTTACTTATATTATAAGGACGAACAGACAGACTGCAGTTTTCTCCCCTCAGGTCTCCAACAAACTGAAAAGGGGTTTAAATTAACAAGATGAGGGAAAGTCTGACAGAATTGGTTACAACATGCCTATTCTGTTGCAGTCTTTTTTTATAAGATTATCTTTAGATTAGCGAAAGCAGCACGCGCTGAATTCATTAGCATCCCTCGGCTTTCTCACTTTTGATGCAGTAGCTTCAAGCTACAAGTTATCATAAACATAATGTTCTTTAAGACAGACTATATTATCTATTACTTTAGAACACAAACAGAATCCAGTGTACCAGCAGTGTGCAGATCTCATCAAACATATTTCTATCAAAACTGAGAGAATGATCTAAAACTATACTGCCTTTTCACATCAGACCCAAATATTCAGAATTCAATGCTACATCGTTCCCGTACTATCAGAATCAGAATATTTATTAATACGGTGGTGGGAAATGGCAGATTGGTACGCATGTGAAATATGCGGTCTGTAACTTCTGTCACCTTGAACTCCTGGATTAATGCCCTGGCAGGTGACCTTTGGTCCTTTGTGTGTGGAGCGTCCCTGTTCTTCCTGTGTTAGTGTGAATGTATAAGGAGAGCTCCGGTTTCTTACCATAATACACAGTCAGGTAAAATTAAGATTCTAAATTCCCCTTTAGTGTGAATATGTGATGAATGTTTTTGTCTTCATTTTTGCCCAAAGACAGAAGCAGAAGGGATGACCTGCAGGCTCCACACAGAAAGACCCTTTTGTTTGCTCTAACTGAAAACCCGGGACCTTATTGCTGTGAGGTGGACACATTAACTGCTCCACTCCCTTAATCCAACAAAAGGAAATGTGCTTAAAGTTAGAGGAGATGTTAAATAGTATACCATATACCATCAAACCCAACGAAGTCTCCTTCTTCTTACGTTAAATTAACCCAGTTTAAAGTAATTTTCAGTTCTTAGGCAGATGATATTTTAGTTTTAATAATTACTATAATAAACAGCGGGAGGCTAAGTGGTTTGCATGTTCTCTTTACTATGGATCCCCTTTTGGAATCCCAATCTGGGTTGAGTTTCCATGTTCTCGCCGTGTCTGCGTGGGTTTCATCCGGGTTCTCCAGTTTCCTTCCACAGTCCAAAAACATGGATCAAGGTCAATTGAATTCTCCAAATTCACGCCATATAGAGTGTGTCTGTGTAGTGACACACACTCACTCACTCAAACACAATTAAAAAAAAAGGTTCAGTTATATCTCAGATTTAACTCCAAGATTGACTGATATAATTAAAGCAAAAGGTTGTATCACCATTTACACTTGGGTTCTGACGAATTTAAATACTAAATCTTTTCTCAATGAATTAAAAAAAAAAAAAAAAACTAAGAATTTAGTGCAGCTATTTAATGTGAGGTAATTTATCTTCTTGTTTATTGTCTGGCAAAATGCGCTGCAGTTGAATCAGCATTTTAACATGTATGCAGCGTCTGTTGGATCCCTAACAAATGCACGTCATCCTGCTTGTTAGGCTACTGCTGATGACTTACATCAAATACAATTCATTAAAGCAAGATAAAAAAGCACTACTGTGCTCATTACAATCCTCCTCAAATAGGAGGAGCAGGATGGTAATATGTCCTGAAGTAAGCACCTCACACAACTGAAAGAAAAGACATTCTAGAAAACTGATCATGTTTAAAATGTGAAAAGAAAGAGTTAGGGTTTTATTCTACATCTACTTCTGCTTAAAAAAATTGACCTTGATTCAAAATGGTCAGTTTGCTGTGTTGGTTAAACATGCAAGTTCTGATATAAAATATACACAGCATCAGTTAAAAAGTTTAGACACGCCTCCTTTGTACGCTACTTATTGTCCATGTCATCAGTTCCACTTAAAGATGGACATACTGTGTGTACCCCCTTAATTCTGTTCTCTAATGGTCAGTGACCACCATAGAGCAGGTATTATTTGGTGGGTGCATTATTCCTATCCCAGCAGTGTCATTGAGGTGGACAAATAAAACTGCTGCACTAAAACCCCCTCACCGCATCAGTGGCGCTGCAAAACTGACAATAAACAATCCACCACCCAAATTCTACCTGTTCTGTGATGGTCCTGACAGAGGACTAACAAAAAAAAGAACACAGATGTAGTACAGTCTGTAATTGTAAAACCACAAAGTCCATCCACATGGTAAGTGGAAGAAATAGAGAATGACTTTTTTTTTAAAAACTTTTTACTGGTACTGTGTGTAATTAACATATATATATATATATATATAGTATATCTTTACCTTAGTGACTAACCAGCCCCACATTCATTCACTAACTACACTCAATGTGGGGACAAACCTGCATTAGAAGGAAGATTTTGGATGTTGAGGAAGTTATTTCTGCAAGGACACATTTGTTCCATTACAATTTGTAATTCAGAGTTGGTACTGAATGCTTCTTCAGAGCAATGACTCATCCTTACTGATGTAAACTTGCACATCACTAAGACACATTCTTATTCAGCACTGTTCTGAAACGCATGGTTCTTTTCATTCATCTTAAAAGACAGAACTACAAAACAAACGTATCAATATAATGTAATCAGGGATATGAGAAATGAATCTGTATTAAAACGAACATAGAGTTTCACACATTCTGCATTTAGTGCACTTACTTACTTGTATAAATAAATCTTGGTTTAATCACAGATGAAAAGTGGAATTAAAATCTGGTACTAATAGTGCATCTAATTAAATTTATGTAATTAGTGTTTTTATTGTTCTGAAGTTGACCATGTGGAAACAAATGCAGGTATATGAAGAACATGTACACTTCAGAAATAAATGACATCAATGTAATTTATGAGCAAAAGTTACTTGTACTATATAGCATATGTGATGAGCATAAAATTATATGATTGATAACATTGCACTTAATCATTCATTATCATCATAATCAGCTGCTAACTAATTCCAAAGTCACAATAAGACACAATTCCATCATTCACAGTTCTAAAAACAGGAAAATACCCTGTATCGATGACCATCCCATTACAGGGCTGACACTTCAGGAACTCCAGTGTAACTTCTGCATGTTTTGGTTGGTAAGTGAAGCCCCAGGAACCCAGGTAGAGACCGGGAGAACATGCTAGGTTTATACAAAAAAGGTATCCAGACTCCCCCTCTTAAATTTGCGAATGCAATTCCGCATCAAACTTACTTTATCATAATTTTATCCTAAACTTGTAGACTATTATAAACGTAACAAGCTTACTAAATCCTAAAACTTTCTTACCGAGATACAATGAGGCGTTCTCCTTCTTAACGTTGTCATCCAGATACGTCGGTCCAAGTGTGTAGATCGGTGTGGACCCCATGCCCACCAGAATCTGGGCACAGATGAAAAGTGCTACGTAGACAGAGTGCTCATTGCCCTCCTGGTCCCGTGGACAAGACGCCATGTCCAAGCCCTCCCTGCCACTAGTGTTCAGACACAGGCCTTTATTTCCCATGGATGAGTTCACTTCTTGGATCTGATAAGGGGGCGAAATGAAGTGAGGAAGGGAGAACAGCGCCGCTCCGACTGCTATCAGAATCCCGCCCAACGCCAGCCAGCGTGGCCTCTGCCCCCGGCCCCCAAAGTAACTTATGAAAACAACGACAAGCAGACTGCCAATGTCGAAGCAGCTCACCAGCAGTCCTGACTCCGAACTCCTCAGGCTATACCGCTTCTCAATCGTGGTGATGACACTGCTCAGGTAGCCGGAAACCATCAGCGACTGGATGAACGTCAGGTAGCACATGCAGAACAGGAAACACCTCGAGTCCGTGAGAATCATCCTGACGCGTTTCCTCACTGGAAAGTTGATTATTCTTCTGAGGGAGAAGCCCACCTTCTTGTTACCCGTCCGGTTAAGGTCAGGCCTTAGGGACCCACTCAGGCCCACAATGCTGGACATGGAGGGTGAGAAGTCTGTCCGCAGAGGAGAGTCCAACTGACTGGAGTCGCTTTTTTCCTGCAGTCCACCAAACGTGGATCGGTCCGAATAGATGGAGTTCATTGTATGCTTCAGAGCTTTATTAGGCGTCGGGCACTCACCATTAAGGACGGGTAAACTTTTAGATTTGTAGTAACTCCCCGTGTCACCATAATCGTTCGGAAAATCACCAGCCTCATGAGACCCTGACACGTCACTCCCAGTTTTATTGTTTTCTGAGGACGTCATTTTAACCTAATTTACAGAATTTAATTTTAAAGATACACCTGATGCAATGATATCTTCAGTCAGCATATCCTCATGCTTGGTCTGCATGCATTTAAAAGGTTCCTCTGTTACAGTTTACATCATCAATAGAGCCAGAGAGAACAGTGTGACGAATCAGCAGGCAAGCGGGCATCTTTTCAGTGTTCCATGATAAACATATAATGTGCATTTTTGGTTACTTCAGCTAGAAAAAGTCATTTTTGGTGACTTTTTGCCTAAAAACATCTCCTTAGGCCAGTTCCTGTCTCGAGGACCATTTTCCAGAGAAGCCATATGGTGCATCTGTATAAACCAACCACAAAACATACAGATTTTATTACAGATTCTTTTATAAGGATGTGTTTAGTGAAATTAAAATATAACTGTGCAGTTACACTACACGGACAAAAATATTGGGACATCTCTCTTATCATGGAATTGCACTGCCATGAAGAAATAAGTTTATTATAATCACTTTATCACATATTTCATATTGTTTTACCCTTACAACTTTTTGGGAATTGATTGCTTATGCCAATATTAGTTCAAGTGCACAAAACAAGATTATAGTGTGGACTGGCCAGCGCAAAGCCCTGATCTTAACCCCTTTAAACACAATTAGGATAAACTACAACAGAGCGTCCGACCTTACAAGTGCTCAATTAGATTAATTAGCAAGAGGGCTGCAAGCTGTGGATGCAGAGAGGAGCCCACAGAATATGTCATCAAAATGTCTTCAGGTGTCCTTATACTTTTTCCATAGACAGTTATTGCATATAAAAAAAGAGAAAAAAATACCAGCATTGTGCAACTCTAATGTAAGAAAAAATAGTTATATTAAAGCTTAAAGATCTATGTTCTGGGCAACACGGTGTCTTAGTGGTTAGCACGATCGCCTTTCAGCGCTGGGGATTCCCGGTTCGAATCCCAATCTGGATGGAGTTTCCACGTTCTCCCCGGGTCTGTGTGGGTTTCCTCCGGTTTCCTCCCACACACTGAATCCTGTATTTTGTCTCATATAGTGTGTATGTGAGTAAGCGTGTGCCCAATGATAGATCGGCGCCCTGTCCAGCGCCCGGAATGTTCTCCCCAGGATGGGCATGGGGAACCCCACCTTGTGACCCTAGTAGAGGATAAAGTGGAAGATAATGGATGAATGAAAATAAAAAGGTGTAGGTTGTCTTAAAGCAAAACAGGATCTTTTTGGCATCATCACGAAAAGTGATTTTTGGAACATACAGGGTTTTCCACAGGATCATTTCTACATTGAATGAAACCTCCAAATAGTTCTGTAAAGATCAATGTACACTTCTGCACTTATCTGCACAAAGAAAAAGCCCAAATGGCACAAAAAACAATGTTTTAAATGGAAACATGACAATGAGACAGTTTTCAATATAATGTTTACTGCATAGAGGCTATGAAAAATAAAGGGGCAATATGTGTGTATGTGTGTGTAAAGCAACTAAGAAACTTGACATTACACTCTAATTCTCTTATACTGAAACAGTTCTCGTAACAGTAACACTTTATTCACAGAAACTATTTACAAGCACTGTTTGTTTGTTAAACCCAGTGGCTGTGAGGCTTAAACAAAGGTGGTCTGAGCAGACAAAGAAGAATCCTGCCGAGATTAAAAGGACGCGCTGAAAAAACTAACAAACAACAAAGCGGTAAATAAAAACATGTAACAATTGAAATATTTGCATTTCAAAAGCATAACATTTATCGTGGCGGCGGCTGAAGCGCTGGCAGCTCATGTCACGACTTATCGGATAAAAACAAGAGGAAAACTACAGCGGTGTAATGACAGCGAATATAAAGCAACTCCGCGTGCTTGTGCTGAAGAGTCATGAAGATCAAATGACACAGAAGAGAAAGAAAGCTGAGAGAGGACGAAGATGTCGGGTTCTGTGCAGCGGTACTCACTCAGAGGTAGATTTGGGAGATTTTGGAGATATCGTCCTCGACGCGGCGACTCACCGACTGAATGAGATTGCGGATTTGATGGAGGGAGCCGGCAGCTGGGAATTCTGGGAGTTGTAGTATGTAAGCACCGGAATGCTAGACTGACTTAAGTAAATAACGCCGCGCAGAGGAGGAGTGACAAACCCGAATGCACCGGGGGCCAAAACTCAAAGCACATTTTAGAACCGGGGAAACATTTCCATCCATCCACTATCTTCCACTTTATCCTCTACTAGGGTCGCGGGTGGGGTGGGGGGGGGGACCCCATTTCCCATGCCCATCCAGGGGACATCACTGGACACACTCACTCACACACAAACACACTCCATCCATCCATTACCTTCCGCTTTATCCTCTATTAGGGTCGCGGGGGGGGGGGTTCCCATGCCCATCCAGGGGAGAACGTTTCGGGCGCTGGGCAGATACACCCAGGACAGGACACCAATCTATCGCTGGGCACACACTCACTCACACAGACACACACTATATGGGGCAATTTGGAGTTTTCAATTGACTTGATCCATGTTTTTGGACTGTGGGAGGAAACTGAAGAACCCGGAGGAAGCCCACGCGAACATGGGGAGGACATGGAAACTCCACCCAGATTGGGATTCGAACTGGGAATCACCAGTGCTGAGAGGAGAACGTGCTAACCACTGAGCCACCGTGCCGCCCACAAACACATTCTATATGGGCCAATTTGGAGAATTCAATTGACCTTGATCCATGTTTTTAGACTGTGTAAGGAACCCGGAGGAAACCCTCGTGGACACAGGAAGAACATGGAAACGCCATCCAGATTGGGATTAGAATCCCCAGCGCTGAGAGGAGAACATGCTAACCACTAAGCCACCGTGCTGCCAGGAGAAATGTATTAAACAGGAAAAGTAAATGTTTTCTGAACATAAATAGTAATAAAAACAGAGAGGAATATTATTTCACATTAATTAAACACAAAACTTTATACAATTTAAGATACTGTACTTTGCTTACTATAAAAAGATCTGTTGTCAAAATTATAAAAGTTACAACTATGAACATGCTGCAAAAACATGTCAAAAATGCTGTCAAAATGACTTTTTGACATACACTGTAATAATAACCATTTGTCAAATTAAATTAAATTATTATTTCTATTACCTATTACTCAGATATTTATTGTTTTAAATTACATTTGAAAATATCAAATGACTGTTTTTTTCTAATAAATATATGTAATATATGGTACAACAATCTAACAAGCTTCCAGCTTAAAGAGTTTTAATCCAGCAGAGACATCTAGTGTCTATACTTAGATACTCACTTTCAACCAGTCTGAGATAAAGCTCACGCAAACACAATTTTAATATATACTGTACATATGATACAGAAATGAATGTATCTATTTTGTAATGATAATCATGTATACTATGATTTGACAAAAAGAGCAAGGGTTTAACATATTCGTATATATTTACCTTTGTGTATATGTTTTTAAAGTTAGCAAAATCTTTATTTAAATAACTTTGAAACATATTTTATAATCTTGATTTTTAATCTTAATTTTTCCTAGCTTTATTCACTTTTGACGAAATTTACTTTGTTGCTACTATCATATTTTTATTATTTCTGTAATGCTTTGACAATATTGTTTTACATACAGTCATGCCAGTAAAGCTACTTTGAATCTTGAATCTTGAGAGAGCGAGAGAGAGACAGACAGCCAGACAGACAGAGAGAGAACAAATTAAAAAAGATTAAAATTGTATTAAAAAAAGGTCCTCTGATTCGTATGGAAAAATGTTTATCTAAGGCTGTAATCTAAGACTTGTGATCAGATATATCATTTATGGAAGGACGATATTTTAACAGAATAATGAACTATGCTACAAGGAACAGAAACCTAGCATTTTCCTTGATTCCTATCACATCTTGTGCATAAATGTAATGCTTGGAACTGAATAAAATGCATATACAGTTAGAACAGAAATGGACCCCTTTTTTGGCAGACCTCAAGCTTAATCATAGATTTTACATCCTATTACAAAACTCAAACGATTGACTTTACTGCAATCTAAAACAAATTACTCACAAATCACAAACAGAATAAAATATCAGCGATCACACAGTGATTACAAAGGAAACCAGACCTCATACCAGCATCTTCTGTGGTTTTTACGCACGTCATTCTGTGATTGGTTCAGCATTCTTTGATAATAAAAAAAAAAAAACTGACATCTGGGTTTTTAACATGTTTATTTCTTAAAGCCTCCAAGCTTTCCAGAAGCCAGAATTGTTTCAACACCTTCAGCAAATTAAAAACACAGCACTTATGTGAACACAGTTCAGCCTCGAGGTTTCAACAGCTAGAACCTTTTTTTTAAATTTGACCCCCCTTTCCCTTTAAAAAGGACGAGCAGCGACGCACAGAAGATCCAATAAATTAATTTGATTCAAAATTTGATTCCCGAAACCAACAAGTCCACCGATTGAAGTGAACGCTGTAAGCTGGCACTGAAATTGGTTAGTTTAGTTTGTAACTCATTGTTGTATTTTTAATTACTAAAACTAAAACTACAGCAACCTTCTGAATGATTTATTCTCGTAAGGATTTAAGTGAGCACAAGAATTGACTTCAGTAGTTCTGAAATTCTGAATAATTTACGGTACCATTAGACTTTATAATCATGTCTCCTGCTGCATATAGTAAATTGGAAGTTTGCAAAGTCCACAAGCTTCTCTGCTGTGAGAAAAATACCGTATCATTGATACTTTAAACCAAGTGGACGCAACAGTCATTTTATTTGGTAATGTCCAATAACCATACCATTCTGTACCTCATACTGCCTTGTATAACAGAGCTATAGATAAATCGCAGTTGTATCATTAAAGCAGCTGACTAACTCGGTTCACTCATCAGCAGTAAAGGTAGTCTTAGGTAGTACTGGTGTTATACCAACCAGCAGAGTTGGACCAACCAGCAGAGTTTGACGTTACAGAATTTCCACCCTACCCATGTCATGAAACTAATATTTTTGTCAGTTAAATAGTCAGCTGCTGGCGACTTTGACTGCACAATGGTCTTAATGTTAGTATACTACGGTAGAAGTCCCTTTTTTGTGTGTCTGCTGCTGTAATATCAACCTATAGCATTGCCCACTGTACATGCAGATGCTGGTGACCTAAAACTTTACAGTTTTAAATTAACTAGAAGAAGAAAACAAGTTTGTAACGTTGCATAAGCATTTGAATACGGATATAAAACGAGGCAACAAATTATTCTTAAAAGTAATTCAGGCATCAATCATGATTGTATATGTCTCTATTTTTTGGGTTGCCTTTGATGTTTATAATGCGAAACATGTTAATTCTAGTTACACACTGTTGACCTGATTATAATCTGTTTAATATGCATTAAATGTATATAAAATGTACTTATATTAATCTTGTGTAGGTCTTTGGAAATAAAAAAAAAAGTATATCACAAATGTTCAGAGCAAAAACTAAACATGACTCCATTAAGCTAACACTATTTTCACCAGAAACACCAAGTAACACGACGTGTGATCATTGTAAAGGGACTCTGTGCTCGAGGAGGGTGTAAACAAACTTGATATGGACAGACTGCGGCTGTGCCGAAGCATCAACAGCAAACCATTCATCATAAACAACATAACAAACTGCATGTGAACAATCATGTAAATCAAACTGTAGCTTTACCCCAAAATATCTTTCACATATTTAAGGGATGCATTGACCTCATCTAAAACAAAGCACAAAACAAAACAGGATTAAAAGCGCAGAACCTGCAGTTTAAAATGAACCAACTTTTACTTTAGTTTTCGGAACCAACCTGGGAAAGTGAGTTAGATCTGCATGCTTTCTCTGCATTTCCAATGCTACAGCATCATTGGGCAGCTTAAACTAAGAGCTTACATGCTTGTACATTTTACACCTAATAACTGATGCCATAAGCCCTACTTAACCAGAAGGCTATTTTTGGATGATATGGAAATTACTGCAAATTGATCTGCTTGGAAGTCTAGGTTGGTGTTTTGAAGCTGAGCCATTTTTAAAATGTTTTATTAAAATGTAAAAACCCCACTATTTTAGAAAGATCACCCCTAAAATTATTTTCTTAAGGTTTATGGAGTGTACCCAGGACGAATCTAAAGCATTACCATAATTTCAAAAGGCAATCTAATTAGATTCTTGTCTCGTGTGCTACACAGGAATGCCATTTAGATCTTCTCACTGATGAATAGTCAGGTAGAGATGCATAACATGATAAAAGCACCTTTTGTGGTTCAACTGTAAGGTACAATGGTATAAAGAATGTTATGATCCCGTAAATGAACTGCTTTTATATCTTAGCAATATACGGGTCAGTTCTTTGCGAGCCATGTTGGATGATTATCAATATTAAGAAAATTTAAAAGATGAAAAAGAACAGAACAAAAAGTTTTCTGAAGCGAAACATCCACATTAAACTAAATCTGCTCAGTAACCAGTGTCATGATAAATCCTGTTGGCTGTGTTCTCGACAGCGTTCTCTGTCCTATCAAAACTACAGAAAGTGCATCTTCAAAAAGTGTGTCTATGGTTCTTTCATGACCGAGTGCGATGGTTTTACCAATATTCTATTAAAAAAATACATTTATAAATACAGAGTTTGTTGGCATAAATGTAAATCCCAACGTATTCTGCATTAAGGCTTTTGAACGCAAATTTATATATATATATATAATATGCAATAATATTTTACAATTAACACTGATTGCTAATAAATGAAAGATCTGGTTAAAAAATCACTTGGTTCTAACTTAAGTTGAAGAAAGAGTTCCCTACGTTAGAGTCTTGGATGAGTTTTTTTAAGATTTTTTTAGATGGGGAGGATCAAGACCACTGCCATCAAAGTCCTGGGGGTCATGATGGGTTTGGGGGGGCAGGGTGTTTAGCGTCTGAGGAGGAGATTGGGAAGGATAAGTTTTGTCAGATTGGGATGGAGGCCTGGCTGACTGCGGGGTGAAACGCATGTAGCCCTGAGCCTCAAAGATGTCCTCCTCCACGTCATCCTCCTGTTTAAAATGCCTCTGCCCTTTGCTGTGATCCAGGTCCTCCATGCTAGAGCGGAACAGGAAATCATGGTGAACCTCAAGCTCGGTCAAACCGTTTCCACTAAAGTTTATTTCATCATGGTCCAGTTCATGAAGCATGTTGTTGGTCCATAAATCTTTATTAGCAGGAGCATTATTAGGGAGCTTGGTCGGCAAACCTTCTGGGAGATTATTGCCTGAAGTCAATGGGGTTATAGGGATCGGAGTGGTCAGGGGGGTAGTGGTTTGAGGTCCCATCATAACCCAGGAATGCAACACCTGCTGGTAGTCGCCTCCAACCCCACTGGCCTCCTCCGTCGCCCCAATCCCAGAGCCCAGCTCTGCTTGTGGTTTAGTTTGATTCAGTTTCTTTAAATTGCTGAGTTGTGCAAACATACTATCTACATCCTTCGCAAAGTTGGCCCAGTCCTCCAGGCTGGGGCTGTAGTCATGTCTGTAATCGAACAGACTCTCGTTCACTCTGTACAGCTGCACCAGTCCTTGCCAGTTGGTATCTTCGGGAAATTCAGAAAGCCTATGCTCGTTGCCCGACCCGAGCAGGCTGTGTTCTGAGGGGGAAGAAGAACACACTATGATCAGCTGACACAAAGAACCAAAAAATAAAGACTGGAATAACTTTAAAACATGCAGCCATGCTCAGCCATAATACAGTGTATGAATGTTAAAAAATGAAAAGCTGTTAAATTAAATTAGTGCAACACAAAACCAATGCAGCCTAATGATTAATAGCCTCTACACTGAGAAACAATGTGCGCACACACTTTAAATGTGCAAATATTTTCAGGTCCAGCATGGCCTGAGCTAGGGGTGGACCACCTGAAGAAATGATGCAGTCTGCTCCAGAATATTTAATACCCTTCAAACGGAGGGACAAAGTGTCATGTAAAAATTATTTATGTGGTTAAATAGCTTCACCTCACACAAAAAGTGGACAATATTCAACCTTTATTTATTCAATAATAAATTAAATCAACACACTGGCTCACATGTTTGTATCAAATTAGTATTTCTAGTTTACCCATTAATGTGTTTTTTTTATTCGAGTGGCTGATAAATCTTGACCCTTATTTCACACAAAGTACACATTATCTATCCTTCCCAGGAATTACGACCAGGAACCACTAGCAGACCTAAATTTCCATCTGTCCACTATCTTTCAATAATCCTATATTTCGGTCATGAGGTGGGGGGGCATTCATGCGCTGGGCAGATACACCAAAGAAAGGATGCCAATCTATCGCTGAGCACACACTCACCCACATAGACACGCACTATATGGGGCGATTTAGAGCAGACAACTATGTCATGAATCCATGTTTTTTAAATGTGGGAGGAAACCGGAGAACCCAGAGAAGACCTACGCAGACACAGGGAGAACTTGGAAACTCCACTTCAATAATTGTGTTACAAAAGACTAAAATTTTGTAAATTTGTGTATATAGTGGAGCAGATTTTAAATGTTTTGACGATAATCATTATTTGGTTACTTTAAGCTGCCTATCTATATTAGGGTGTAAAAAAGCCTATCCCAGCACTCATCCTGCAAAAGGCAGGGGAAACACCCTGTGGGAATTAACAGTCCATCACAATGCAGACCCAAAAACATTTTATTTCACAAATTCACCTGAATTATATGTATTTAGATTGTGTAATGGGAAGAACATGCAAACAATAATTAAAAGGACCCCGACTGCAGTCCCTGGGAAAGAAACGGAGAGCCATTCCATCATGAGATAATGGTGCTATGTAAGAAGTCGTCATGCCACGATTCCTCCAGTTTACTGAGTTTTATATTTAAAGTGTCGATCCTATACCACACACCTGCATCACAGGGTCACAATATTAATACTACAACAAACTTATAAACTTTAATAAAAGTTCTTTTTGTACCTCAGTCAAATGTAGCTAATTAACCACAATTTCTGCAGCAGAATGCATTTTACTTTGTTAATATTAATCCCAATTATTGTATATATGGACATATCCCCTAGCTCTGGCCTAATTAACCAAAAAAATCAAACAAGACGGATGGACAAATGGACAAGTTCCTACAAAATGATGGTGAATGGAACTTGGAAAGAAAAGTTCAGGTAACCTGGAATAAACCGAGCATTAAAACATACCCAGGAAATTTGCTGAAAAAGATACAAAAGGAAAATCTGTGAAACTGCTGGTTGTTAGATATAAGATGCAAAGAGTGTAATGGAGAAAGCATTCATAACAGAACAAAACCAAAACAGAAATGCAGGTCAGGCAGGATCGGTGGGTGAGTTACACAACACGGGCTGCTAGCCCATGCATCTATATCTGAACAGAATGAAAGCTACGACAGAGGTGCGTTCGGATGCCATGGAGATCTAATGTATGTGGGATGAGCATGGAGAAGAGTTATTCTATTACTGACTCACAGAAATGAAAGGCTTGGCCTCCTCAACTTTGACCACTTTCGATGGTGCTGTTGCCTGGTAAGCAGGTAAAGCCAAAGTCACATGAGAAGTGGTATAGAAGATCTGAATGATCATATTGTATATAAGGTTACATTTCAAATATTAGCATACAGAAATGCTTATTCCTTATGTATCAAAAACAAAGTTACATTAATACCTCAACTGCAACAAACTGTAAATGTAATCAGCTGAAATAATGACAACATTGACTATATAAGTCTTATTTAAAAAAAAATCCCCTTAAGATATTAATTCTTAATAATAAAAGAAACAACATTTTAGAGAAAATTTAATTGGTAAAATAAGACATCAGGCTATCTGTAATTATTAAAACTGTGAATAAAAAAGTGGCTTAAGGATAATGTTATATAGGATAATGTAAGTAGTGTTTACAGCATCATTTAAAGTTTATAGCACTATTAACAATCCACATTTCTTATTTCCTAATTAGCTTCTTATCTGGTGAACTAGAGGAGTCTTTTATATTTGAAAAAAGGGTTAGATAAATCTAATGCTCATTGCTAGCAGTGTTGTTTTAAATGAGCAGTGTGCCATAGTTTATATTTGTCATTAAATTGTCATTTCTTAAATTCATGTGAACAGCAAGGACTATGAACATGGCAGACAAAGGGTCCTGAGTAAGATACATAAAGGTACTTCACCCAGCTCAGGACCAACAAACAGCCTGCACTGAGATCTATATGGTGGAGGTAAGATGCTTTACATGTCCTCCACACCTTAGGGACCATAAGCCAATGCAATACACTATATGACAATAAACTAAATGACAAAAATATTTTCTATAGAATAAAAGGTACAGCTGGAGCTGTTCATAGAGACCAGATTCGACTTTTACTACATGAAACATCTTGACTTGTAATGTTCTCATTTGTAAGTCGCTTTGGATAAAAGCTTCTGCTAAATGACTAAATGTAAATGTAAATCTTAGAACTCATCAAAATTTCAGGTGTGTTCGGGAGTCAGTTGTGAATCGCAGGATTTGTCTCAGTAAGATATCATGGTCACACAATGTATTTTGTTTATAAACAGACTTTTTAAAATCCATCCATCCATTATCTTCTGCTTTATCCTCTACTAGGGTCGCGGGGAGGGGGGGTTTCCCATGCCCATCCAGGGGAGAAAGTTTCGGGCGCAGGGCAGGGTGCCAATCCATCGCTGGGCACACGCACTCACACAGACACACTCTATATAAGGCAATTTGGAGAATTCAATTCACCTTGAGCCATGTTTTTGGACCAGATTGGGATTAGAACTGGAAATCCCTAGTGCTGAGAGGCGAACATGCTAACCACTAAGCCACCGTGCCACCTGACTTGAAAATCTTTTAGAAAATTTCAGGGTTTACATTTCATCGTTTCTTCAGTGTCTTTAAAATTTTTTTCTTTAACGCAAGCCGTGTGATCATGTCAACAGCATGCGTACTCACAAACTGTGAAATCTATATTGCGGTAGCTGCTTCAATTAAACAAGGGCTTCACTTGAGATCAGCACTAAACTAATACTACAATATTGGTTACAAAGCAACATAGATAAGCTGTATGGGCCAATAAAAGTCTTGTATATTAATGTTTGTGGCTGTAGCCCAACCTTTTTGTCACTTTTTGGAAAAAGGGTGACCAAAAAAATAAATCTGCATTTGAATCTTAAGTTATGTTTATGCAAAATCACTGAAACATAATGCACAACTAATAAGTTTTAACAATCATGATGTCGATGCTAATTCAACTGATTGGAGTTAGCAACCTGAATAAAAGTTAGCATGACCCTGCATGCACACCCACACACACACCATATCTATGCACACACACACACACACACACACACACACACACACACACACACACACACACACACAACCCCCACATACACACAGCTCAATGCGTCCTAATGGATTAGTGAAAAATGAGCCAGCCCATGCAGTTATATGGGAACAAGCTACGGATGAAATTAAAAAGGGTGGATACCTGTGTGGATCATAGCTTCCTCCATCTTTACTCCCTGATTAGGAAAATAAAAGCAATCCAATGTTAATGTGTCAATTAATGATGAGTGGAAAAAAAAAGATAAACATTCATGTTAAGTTCAGCATGCATTCTGTTTCACTCCTGAAAAACAATGCTGTTAGGTCGAACAATTTACAATACAAAAGAGGTAGAGTGTTGGAGGTGGTGGTGGTGGTGGTAAACAGCGATGCATGATAGTTTGTAAAACCTTTAGAAATTGTTAAGGCTTAAATTAAAGAGAAACCAAGATGGACTTTGTAGTTCTACAATTATAGACTGTAGTCCATCTGTTTGTGGCCTACAGTACATACCGTGTACATCCCCTTTACTCTAATGGTTTTCTAATGGTCAGGACCCCAAATGTACCACCACAGAGCAGGTATTATTTAGTTGGTGCATTATTCCTATCCCAGCAGAGTGACTGAGGTGTTTAAATGAAATTACAGCAGCACTGCTGCACTAAAACCTCCTCACCACATCAGTGTCACTGCAGAATGGACAATAAACAATCCACCACCTAAATTATACCTGTTCTGTGAAGCTCCTGACCACAGAACCAACAGAAGAATAAAAAACATTTTTTACCTATATGGTAAGTGGAGACAATATACAATGGTGCAAGAAGGCGGTGTGTCTAAACCTTGCACTGGTACTGTACATGAATCCATTCACAGGGCAATCGCAGGCTTGTGGTTAAGGAACAAGCCTTGCAACCTCAAGGACCCCGGTTTAATTCCTGGTCCCTTTAAGTACGATGGCTGAAGGCACCTAACTCTAATTACTTCCTGGGTGCCATAAACAGGGAGCATGTGTGCTCACTTCACTCAGTGGGTGAACATGTGTGCGTTTCATTGCCCTGCATATCAGTGTTATACTCGTACAAGTATCCTAAACATTTGCACAGCTTCGTGTAACTGGTGAATATTTTTATTTGCATTGTTTAAAGGCAGGGAAACATTATCCTTATTCCTCATGATTCAATAACTTTAAAAATTCAACAAAAACATTAATGAGATGATGAAGACAAAAATTTTATTTAAGACATCTGGATATTTACATCAGTGCCATACATCTGAAAAGGGGAAAAAAGGTGTACTGATTATTGCTGCGCCCCCTGGTGGAATAAAGCTAATAAACTGTTAATTAGAGAAAAAAGGGTTTGGGTAAAAAGGTTGAGGTATATAAAAAAAATACAACCTCCACCACTACCATATGCCATATATGATTGTCAAGCAACACACACACACACACGCACTCATGCACGCACACACGCTTGCACACACGCTTGCACACACACAGGTAGACAATAAGCAGAAAAAATTTGGCCATGTTTGTGTAAGAGGTAGAGAATGTAGTATGCGTTACCTGTCTCTGTGCTTTTGGGTCGTGGAGTGCACTGCTTGTGACCCTGACAGCTTCTTAAATCCATTAGCTGCAGGTGGAGCTGGTTTAGTACATCTCTATCCACTGTGTACACTGAATTGGTTAACTGTAACAACAGACATTTGCCTTTTATAAGCTTTAGTTCATAATAAACACTGCAAAGAATTTCTATTACATGCAAAGTGATGTAATTTAATTAAATCGATTAACTGCATTTCTATTTATGGTACATGCTTTTAAATAACCTATTATATATATCACACATTCATACGAATGGGACGTCGTCCGAGGTGTGCATTATTGTCAATAATGTCACAACTAGACAAACGGATCTGACAGTCACTCTTAAGCGCCTGTTTCATGAAAATTATTAAACACTGTATAAAAACCCATCCAAATGGCTCATTATAAACAGTCTTTCCATAAAAATTTAATTGGGGTGAAATACTTTTCTAATGTGTATGTTGACAGGAAACCATCACAAAATTATTTCCAGTTTACAGAACCGAAAGAATGACTAAAATATCAAACTAGTATATTACTCATTATTGCTAAATAATCCCTGATAAAGCAATCTAGTGCTAAATATCAGATGCCGTTACTGTCCTTACCTGATACGGGTCACTGTTCAAGTCGAAGTATTCTAGGAATCCTGTGGCAAACTCGCAAAACAGGGTGTTATGGCTTTCATTTATGGTCCTGAGACACCAGTAAGTGTTGTTGTTGGCGCTGGTACAGGCACAGAACCCTCCCACTAAACAAACAAACTCAAAATCAGACATTTCCATATTCATTCATTCATTATCTTTCACTTTATCTATATTAGAGTCACGGTGGGGTTCCCCATGCCCATCCAGGGGAGAAAGTTTCGGGCGCTGGGCAGATTACCCCAGGACAGGGCGCCAATCTATCGCTGGGCACACACTCACTTACACAGACACGCACATATACACACTCTATATGGGGCAATTTGGAGAACTCAATTGACTTGATCCATGTTTTTAGACTGTGGGAGGAAACCGGAGAACCCGGAGGAAACCCACGCAGACACGGGGAGAACATGGAAACTCCACCCAGATGGGGATTCGAACCGGGAATCCTTAGTGCTGAGAGGCGAACGTGCTAACCACTAAGCCACCGTGCCGTTGACATTTTTATATTTATTAAGCAAAACATAGCACATGCTGAACATTGGTATTTAGAACTGTTGCAACTAGTGCCCAGGAGCCCCCTCAAAAGATTATACATAGAGGCCCCTGTCTCAGTTCATTGACCTAACCAGATGCATTCATAAGCTTTTTTTCTTATAGACCCTTCAGAAACTCCCGCACCAACTTCCATACAGTTCACCTGGTGAAAGAGTTTCATTGTTTCACCAAATGAACAAATGTCACAAAATCCTAACTGAGAGCGGTTAGGGGAAATATCAGGGCTTATAGGGATCTTATTTAATAATATGCAAGCATCAGCAAACTGTTTGTTTGACGTACGGTTCCAGAAGGGGGCGGTCTGCCAGTGGTCATTGTTGTGGGTGAAACAGGTGAGTCCAGGCAGACTGCAGTCATCTCCTTTCTTCTGTCTCTTTCTTTCTTTTCTCTCTTTCTTCTTTCGCCGTATCTCATTATAAAGCTGGGCTCTGCTGTCTACTTCCTGTCCTCCATCTCTGCAAAAACATATTTTTAACACATTATATTCTGTTTATACACAAATTACATATCCTTCATTCATTTCCAAGGATGTTCATACTAATTAGAGTTGCAAGGGTGAATAAATCCATTCCACTGTTGTTTTATAGAGTTTTTCTATGGTCTGCCCTCTGTATTATATTACATGCACACTGAGCAGTTTATTTTATTTTGTGTGTATATATATATATATATATATATATATATATACACACACACACACACACACACACACACACACATTATTATCACTTTGCTGCTGATAATGTGAATTTCCCCATCTTATCATACCTCAGCTTATTTTAAATAATTAGAAAAAAATTGGGCAAAATTCTAAAACCTTTTCTTTTCACAGTCGCACTCATCTGGCCTTCTGCTCTTCAGATGCCCTCGAACCTCTCGCAACTTCTTCATTTTGTCCTGTAGCATCTCAATCTGTCATAGTGAAGTAACAATTACTAGACTCAAAAGCAGGTATAACATCACATAATAATATTCTGTATATTTTGATGGACCCACAGTCTTCTTTTCAAATGTTTATTCAATTGTAAAACTACAAAGTTCATCTTAACAGTAAGAGGAACTGATGAAATTGGCAATATGTGATGCAAAAAGGAGGCACATATACATATAATCAAAAAACAAACAAGTAAAATTATGTAGTGAAAAAGCTGCTGGTCGTCAAATCATAGCAACAAAATTTACTGAGACTACATTTTAAGAAATCAATGCTTTGAAGCTTATTCTTGCCACAAATGCTAATTAAAGTATTTGTTATCAGAATCAGAATACTTTATTAATCTTCAGGAGGATATTACAGATTTTATGCAGAATGATTTGTTGTTAATTACAATAAATGCTCATAAAGTGTATGAACATGTTCTATATATTTGCTAAATGTTGCAAATAAGGTGTTTCTTACTTCCTGATCCACAAAGCTCTTGTGATCTTTCCAGGCTTTGGACGACTGGTAGATTTCTCGCTCACAGTGCACAGTATCATTCAGCAAAATGTAGCACCTGCCAAAAGCAAACCAGACAACCATTGCTATGGTGACATCGTAATAAATAGATGCTGCATATTAACCACCCTGCAAGTTCTTTAGTTAAAATAACAAGTTTACTTAAATGTGGACCCTTTTTTAAAGCAGTTTCTAATTATTAAAACACACTAATTAATAGTAACAGGTTGTTCACTAAAAAACAAATGATATATAACCCCTAAAAAAAACCCTTTAAACCATGTTTATTTGGAACTGATTGTATTTATTATATATAGGGTATGAACTTAATTACTAGGTTAAATAAGAACAGCAATGCAAACAGTATAATTTGCTCATGAGAGGATAAACCATTTAAGTTTACTGAGTCTTACTTGTGGGTGACTTTAAGGGAGTTGGGGTAACCGACAGCATTCGTATCATCGGCCAGCATTTCTTCGGAAGAATCATCTGACTCTAGGTCAAAGTTGGGGTCAAAGGCTTCTTCAGGCTCATAGTGGCGCTTGCTGATTGGTCGAGGTACCTCAGCTGCTTTATCATCATCATCCTGCAGGTCAACGGCATAAATTTCCCCTTCGAATTCCACCGACAAAGAGCGAGCATGACGGGTGTGCACGAACCTGGGCCTGTAGCCTGGGACAGAGAATTCAATTTATTATATATAATATCACTTTACTAATTTTAACTAAGTTATTCTATTATTTTTTAAATGCATATAGGTTTACATACTATAAGAATTCAGTGTCAAGAAAGCCACATACTTTAAACATCATGGGGTATGTTTTATTTATAAGTAAACCAGTAAAATCCCCAAATCCCTGGAAACACTGGGGTGAGATTATTATGTTTTGTAAAATGGTCTCAATAATAAAATAAAAAATAAAAAATAAAAATTTTATTAAAAATAAAAAGGGCAAATTTTTGTGTTATTCAGGTTCATTTCTATATATTATATAGAATACAGCTATTATATATTGTAATATTAATATACAATATATATTATAATATACATATTACATAGGATATTATATAACTCCCAAAACGTGCAATATGGTAAAACTGTTTTAGTATTAGGATATCAATGCATTTAGTTATGGTGTAAAATAGTTTCAATAATGTATACTGTATTTAAATTAATACTGCATTCTGATAATTGACTGTCTTTGCACGTCACTACCAGTAGGGGGCAGTGTAACATAGCATTCGAGAACACCTCACCTGAACCGATTAGATTGTGCACAGTATTTACCAAGCGTCCAAAACAATTATCAATTTACTACAAACGCACAAATTATTGTAATTATTTTAAAGAAATGATACTTAAATAAACTATTTATAAATGTCAACAGTATAAGATTTGCACAAATCCAATAGTCTCCTCAGAGAACTGACCACAACCCTAATTAACAAAAGTGGACACTATTAAAAAACAGTGAATACAATCTTCACTAAAACAAATAAAAAATTTTTGGATTCCAAGTGCCTTTAATCTTCCAAAATATCTTTTAAAAAGTTGAATCGGTTATATTGGATCAACATGCCTTTGGCATAATAGTAGAATCATCATACTGTACAAAGATAATGGCAGTGTTTTTAGTCATGGTCTTAGTCATGCAGGTTAACTCACGTTGTCTGCTGCTCTGTGTAAGGTGTCTATGAGCCCGCCGTTCACTCTTGCTTAATTTAAATGGTCTCTCTTCGCAGTTGCATTCTTTTCGACGTCCCGTAAAGGAGCGCAGCCTCAGGCTTCTTGCCTTCTTCCTGGAAGTTGCCTTCAGAGTACCTTTACACTTCTGTAAGCGCCACTTGCCTGACACATCCACCACACAATGCCACTTCTGTCACACAAAGCAAAAAGGAAAAAATCAATTATGACCCATAATGACAGCCAGTTTTTATTAAGTCATTTACAATTTATGTCAACATGTCAACAATAACTGCTAAAAGGACCATATTTAAACATGTCCTGTTTTAGGAAATCTTAATAACTAATTTCTGAAGTTATATTACTGAAAGGAAACAAATGACATTTTTCCAAGGGTGCACAAACTTTTGCATACGACTGTAACAGGCCACATTTTCCTAAATAATTACTAGATTCAAAGTCTTAAAAAGTTACAGTCTTCTAGCAATACACATTTATACACAAAAAATATATTATACCAAAATAAAATCTTTTAGCTTTTAAAAGACTTTTTAAAAGACAAATTAGGAGTTGATAAAATTGATTAATACATTTGCACCACTGTTTATTATTTCTGCAATAATGAATTACTTGAATAAAAATCATCTCTGTAGTTTCCTTAAAATTGCATTTCATTATCTTCTACTTAATCTACTCGACTAGAGAAGCGGGGGTTTCCCCTGCCCACCCAGGGGAGAACGTTCGGAGGCTGAAACAATACACCCAGATACAAATACAAATACAATTAAAAACTGTGATAAATAAATACAAAATTCCAGCATGTACTGGGTAAGTTTTCTCATTGTACTTTAGCATTAACGGAAATAAAACAAAAAAAATCATCGCAGAGCTAAAAGTTCTGTTGCTTTTTGTTGATATGAACGATAAATTGCAAGTTAATACATCATATAGACAAGTATTGGGATCCCTAAAGAAGATGCCTACAAAAACTTTGATCACATTTTCAAGTTGGTCTGGTCTCACAATTGAATTTAATGCTAGAGAAAAAAAAAAT